>BRZM01000055.1:2255005-2563338 GCA_033238685.1 Lates japonicus | reverse complement strand
CACATGCAGCAAGTTATATCAAACTGGTGTTTCCCTTTAGTGATTCTGGTAAGTCAAATAAACACCACATATACAAACCCAAACCTCAAAAACAGAAAAGAAAAACCAAAGAAAAGACTTAACAGTATTGATTGATGGGGAGTGTTTGAAAATATCACCACCCCTCACTCTTCAAATACTATATTGCACAATGTGACAGCACACTGTCACTGTCAAAGCAAAATAACAAGATAATCCCTGTCACTTCTGAAACTTTTCAAAGCACACTTGTAGTAAATCCATTTACCTGCTGTCTGTCTATATGCACACTATATTCATGTTTACACCAAAATATTGCCAAACACACAGCTTCCATGTGTCACCAGCATGATTAGCTGTTTACATTCATCTGTCGCAACCAACATAAGCAAATGTAGCTGAATGTGAAAACTAGGGGGAACAGGTATTTATATGGGGGTTTATTGGGGTTTATATGGACATCTTTAAGTGTTTTGACACATCATTTGACTTATTATTCTGGTCACCGTTAGAAGTAACTGTTGAATCCAAGCTGGACCAAAATATATGTTTTCAGTGGAATATTAATATATCAAGAATCTTGCCCTATTTTATCTCAATGTGATTATATATTGAATATCCAAAATGATCAAAATTACAGTGTGCAAATGGGGCATTGTATAACATTCAACTCTAAGTTATACTGGCTGCAGTCGCTGTATTCTTTAATTATTACTGGGGGATGGCTTAGGAAAATGTGAGCCAGACACAACTATTAACTATGTGCACACATCGTGCGCCTACTGTAGGCCATCCCTGCAAGTGAGTTTAGAACGTATATAAGTTTTTCCCCTTCTTAGAAAGGGGTTTTAATTTTGTAGTGGCTTTTAGTGGTAGTGTTTTTTCTCCTTCTTAGAAATCTTACTAGAGATAAGCCAAAAAAACAGAAAATAGAACTAAGGGAGTAGCAACCAACAACAAAATCTTAAACTCCAAAAGCCAAAAGTCCAGTCCAGTAAAAATGCTGAAAAGAATTTTTAAAAAATTAAATAAATTGAGACAGTACCTATAACAAAAATAAATAAATAATAACAACAGCTGATACCACTGCTTTTTTTTTTCATTTTTTTTTTTCATTTAACATTGTTGACAATTATTAATCCAGACAAACCAATGACTAAAACATCACGCACCCCTCCTTTCCAAAATCTGGCCTGGCACTTCTCTCATCCAGTTGCTGCTCCACATGCTGAGTGAAACTATGCATGACTCCAATGCAACAGAGAGTCTGTGTTACCAGGCTGATGCATAATCAATAGGACAAGCACTCTGCAAATAGGGTTTTAACTTTTATTGAGCTTGCTGAAGAATGAGAGCACTGCTCTGTATACATGCACTGCTCAGCTCTATCAGACCTAACTAACCTATTTTGTCTGAGATTCAGGCATTTGTTGATCCTGACTTCTGATGTGATGAAAACTATCATGGCTCCCCCGTGACCTCAAGTTTCCCCAGTGTTTCTTGTGTTTTTTTCCCCGTCTGTCTTCCCCTGTGTCTCTGCCCCTGTGTCTGTCAAGGTGTGTGTGTGCAGAGGCACAGCGCAGCTCCTGGTTTCCGGCTCATCTACTTTCCATTACTCATCACGTGCCATGTAAGAAACTCATAGCCAGATTTTTTCACCTCCATGTGGTATCAACACTCTAGGCTGCTCAGCATCATTATTAAACTCCGTTTTCTCTAGTTTCTCTCCACTGTTTTCTAATGTGTTTCTCTTTGTGCGTCAGTGTTGGCCAGTGCCTTAGCTGCTGCCTTACACTCTGCCTCTCTTGCTCGCCTGCTGCCATCTCCCTCACCCGTACCGCTCACCTGCTCGCTGCCATTCTCGTCACACCACTCACCTGAACACCTGCAGGCTCCGCCATTTCCCCCTCATTCACCTGCCAGCCTGCCTTTGTCTTCCCTCCTCATCTCCCACCAAAACCCTTATTCCACATTAAAGCCCTTTTACCTTAGCCTATGTCTGTGTCTGCTCTTGGGTTCACACAAAAATTTATACTAAGCCAAACTGGAACGGAAACATTGGATGAGAGAATGTTGCAGGCCCCAGTCGATACATGACAGAGGTCTTAAAACAGAGAAATCAATTTGCTGTGCTTCCAAAACTGAACCGGCATCTTCAAGGAGAAATGAAAGATGCAGATTGAAAACGTACCCAAAAATCACATCGTGTCATTTCTGTTTCATTTATTCTTTGGTTAAAATGCAGCAATCATCATTTTGTGGCTCTGATCTTGCTTCATTTAATTGAGACATTAAAAAGGCCTCACTGCAACTGCTGATTATCACAACTGAGAAATAACTGACAATGCAAGTTAGCACATGTTAAAACAACAACTACCATGGCTAGTACTATACTACTAGTGCAGGATGGTGACATTTAACATGGGTATAAAGGAAAATCTTTATGAACCATGAGAAGCAGAAGTCTGATATTCAGACACAATTACAAATAGTGTTAATATTGGCACCTGATTTTGATTAGAGTTAGTAAATAAATAAATGATAAGTAGGTGACAAACTCAATGTAGGCATACAATTCAAGTAAGGGTTAGGGGATGTTGCGTGTGTGTCTGTGTACACCTGTATGCAGGTGACTGGATGTTGCTTGCCAGAACCAAAATGGTTTCATCAATGTGCCAGTGATTGTGAAGCATGACTGAGACAGGTAATGCCAACCACATAATATATGCAGAATGTTCTGCCTGAGCTAACACTATGCTGTGCAAGCCACTGGAGCACTCATGTAGAGAGAGTCTAAGTATAATTAAGTATAATAGCTGTGGAAGTTAACAAATAGAATTTAGACCTGCACACAGGCAAACCACATGGAAGGCAATTCTAAAGTTTATGAGCAGAAATTAAAAAGGGACTTAATAGGTCTGATTTTCTTTTTTTTTTTAAATCAACATTGACTCTTAAAAACACAACAACTGTGATCATTTTATCATCATTATTAATACTTGTTTATCTGCTAGCTTTTTTCCATGCTCAGTTCACAAAACTTCACAATATTCATGGCTTTGAGATCAGCCTTATCGTCATTTCCAAGCTATAAGCTTTGGATGAACTGCACTTAAATTAGCATGGAGGGCTGGAAGTGGTAGGCTATTTTATGAATTTTACCCAATTCTGAATTTCTGTAATTTCTACCACTGTATATATTCCTATTACATTTTATTTTCAGGCTGCATAAAGGTCTGATGGACAAATGACAAATCAGAGTTCATTTCTCAATTAAGACGTCACATGCTCCATCAACTGCACATGTAATCCCAGTTCCAATTAGTACAAATTCAGATGGAGTACTTCACACTTTATAGTCGAAAACTACATGTTACCACTCACTTTGCTACCACTCTGACTAGAATTACAAATGGAATACTTTGTTGGATCTTGTGCTTACAAATTAATTGGCAAGATCAGCAGTAAAATTCACAAGAATCCCTAACTGAAAAAGATTTTTCTGTCTGTCTGCAAGGTGATATATTTTTGCTCTCTGAATCATAATAACAGTGGTTCACAGCCTAGGCTAAATAAGGAACAGTTTAACTGTGGATAAACATTGTTTTTAAGAATGTGAAATCTATTTGAAAATTTGTAGACCATGCTATATAATGCAACTAATTAAAGGAGAGTTCTAGCATCAAAGCAAGTGAGAAGGTAATGATCCATGCTAAAAATAGGCATAACAATATAGCTTTTTCATTGCTGGGTTTGAGACAGAATGTAGAAAAGGTCATTTTGTGTTAACCTAACAGTAAAAATCTTACCTACTGCATCACTCTCACCATGGGTTCCACCGTCTGCTAATGTAGTATATATTACAGGAGGTGGCTGCTGCTGCTGCAGTAATAATGCAGATGGAGGACTTATTCCATTCCACTGCATGAAAAATGAACACCAAAGCTGAACTGAGGGCAGCTTTTCACAGCTAAATGTGCTGCAACTACTGCATTAGATGGGTTTGATTTTGCTGTCATGTGGGTCAGCTTTCGAGGGATTTCATAAATTTTCAAGAGAAGCTTCAGAGTCATGTAATGCCACATCACATTCTCCCCCATTATGTGCTCATCTACCTCCCAAAATTAATTTCCAAGTAAAAGGGAAGATTAGACTCATTAACAATTAGTTTGTCCACTGCAACATGTGGTTTCCTATATTCTGTGCAAAGTCCTATAGTATTTGAGTCTGTCATATTGTTTAGTTGATATAACGTCATGATACTGTAGAGATTTGATTTGATTCAATATGTTGCAAGGGCTTAATAAAAGTTTTTTTTTTTTATAATAATGTAACTAGATGTAACGGTGGGTAATGCTGTAGAGTTATTGGCTAAATTGCAAATAGTTTTCTCTGGTTACAGAGCTGGACTGGTGATTATTGACCACACTAATTGTTATCTAGAAGGTTTTGACTCCAGCTTTAGAAGAGTGTTATACACTGATCACAACATTAAAAACCACTTGCATAATATTGTGCAGGTCCCCCTTGTGCAGATCCTTTTGGTCCAGTGGGTTGCAGGGTGGGGCTTCCAACATCTGGCTTGTTCTGGTGCATCCCACAGATGTTCAGTCAGATTTGGATCTGGGGGATTTGGAGGCCAGGTCAACACCTTGGGCTCTTTGTCGTGTTCCTTCAAACATTTCTGTGCAGTTTTTTGTGGTGTGGTGGGAGCACCGTCCTGCTGGGGGAGGTCTATATAACTGTTAAATTGGGTGGCATGTATCAAAGTAACATCCAGATGAATGTCAGGCCCCAAGGTTTCCCAGTAGAACTTTGTATTGTAAAGAGATGATTAATGTTATTCACTTCACCTGTCAGTAGTTTTAATGTTGTGGCTGATCGGTGTATGTAGAATTGTACAGTGCGTAAATGGGTTAGAGTTAATAAAACAGGACCTTCTTCCTTTTTGGAGCACTGTCGTGCAAATTGCTACGTGGAAGTATTCAAATCAAACAGCAGCACTTTTGAAACACTTAAAAAGTCAAAGCTAATGTATCTTCTGATTTAAAATATTTAACAATCTCTCTGAATTAAGCTTTATGTCTGGTGGGGTGACACATGTGTAACCTCTATTGCTTTCATAGGCTTGTCCACTGCATCACTGCATGTTCCTCCAACAGAGCAATATCCTGCTTCAAAACTTACCCCCAAATTTTCTATCAACCATGGATATATACTCTTATTGTATTTTATTATTTTTTGCCAGGTTGTGTTATTACAGCAGTGAGGCAGAAGAAAGAAATGATCCATATTTTCTGAACCCATGATGCTGTGGCCACCTGTGCACATTGTACTAAAAGCCAGTGGGACGTGCAGGGATCACTGTAGGAATCAGTTTCTTTTGCAGAGCAATATCCTGTATCTCCTCACTCTCTGTCAGTGACATATCTGTGCCTGGTGTATCAGTGATGTCCATTCAGCTGCTGAGAATTACACTGGCAGATACCCATCGGGGATTGGCCAAATCAACTCAAGCACATACTTGCACATGTGAATACATGGATGAAACACCATGGCTTAAGTCAGTGCTCAGGCATACAGAGCCTGACTGATTTGGCTGCAGGTAGACAGCAGTTTTAGGAGTCTTAAGATGGCATTGTTGTATGTGTAGCTACAGTATGGTGAGATGTGGTGGAGTATGTGTGAAAGAGTGACAGCTATAGAGAAACAGATGGTAAGACTTGGTGGTAAGATGGTAAGAATCAGTTGCAGGCAACGTGCTCCCAAGCTTGCAGACCTTCATATCAAATGAGCTCATTACTTTTTAGAATGATTTAGACATGGAGGAAGGCTTGTATTTTTAGGAATTGAATGGTATCTGAGTTAGGCCTGGGATGTTCATAATAGTATATTAAAATTAGACCCTTAGGGCTTTTTTAGTAACTCTTACAGGCCTATTACCGCATATCTTGTGGTGGGGATTAGCTTATGTTTGAATCCATGTTGGCAGATGCTCTGGGCTCTGACAGCTGCACTTGGATAAGGAAAACAATTGTGATCTTGAAAATGATACAGTCACAGACGTATGTAGATTTATTCTATGAAAATATAAGAAATATGCAAAGTCACTGTTGATGTTTGGTGGAAAACAGTGGAAATTACTTTTGAATATCAGAAATCCAGTATATTCAAGATTATGCTTTAGCATGTTATTCTCTTTCCTCACAGCAAGAAGGTTCCAGATTCAAATCCCTGGGGTTTTTCTGTGTGGTGTTTGTTGGAGTTCTCCCTGCTTGAGTTTCTTCCGGGTACTCTAGCTTCCTCACACAGTCCAAAGACATGCAGGCTGGGGTAATTGGTGGCTCTAAATTGCCCATTGGTGTGAATGTGAGAGTGAGTTGTCTGTCTGTATATGTCAGCCCTGTGATAGACTGGTGAGCTATCCAGGGTGTACCCTGCCTTTTGCCCAGTGTGAGCTGCAATTGGCTCCAGCCCCCCATGACCCTCAAAGAATAGCATGAATGGATGGATTATTTTATGTTATATTTTAAAAAAAAAGTAGTAGTAATACTAATATTAGCAATAAGATAAGATTCATGGATAATATTCTACAGCTCTGGAAGCAGAAATATCTGCAGAGAGCGACAGGAGAAGAGAAGAGGAGAGAGAAAGAGAGGTGCACAGCTTGGATGCCCGTGTGCTTGAGGGAAGAAATGAACAGAATTAGAGTGATACAGTGATTTTAAGACAGTTTGCAGCAATTTCTTGTCAGCAGGACAACATAGATTTTAAACATTGAGTTTAACTGATGAATTGAGACTGACCCGACCTGCAGGTGATAGAATGTTAATAAACAGAAGCCAGAAAAAAGGTGTAAAGATATGTTCAAAGGCCTCAACGGAGTCAGCTAGTGTAATGTCATGAGGGAGGTTGTTCCAGTGGAAAGGGGCCAGATAGGCAAAGGCCCTGCAGCCTGCTGACTTCTTTTTAACTCTGGGGACAGACAGGAGCCCTGTACTCTGTACTCACAGAGGACTGGATGGAATATAAGGTTTAAGGATATCAAACAGGTAAGATGTGGGAAAGCCCATTTACAATTTTGTAAGTCATTAGAAGCACTTTAAAGTCTAATCTGACATGGATAGGAAGCCAATGAAGGAAGGCTAACACTGGAGTAGTGTGGTCAAATGTTCTGGATTTAGTTAACATTCTCACCGGAGCATTCTGAACCATCTGAAGACTTTTACTACTGGCACGTAGCAGGCTCGAAAACAAAATGTTACAATAATCAAGTCTCAATGAGAGAAAGGTGTGGAATTAAGATTTCTGCCTAAGCCATGGAAGGAAAAAAAACTGAATCTTATCTATGTTGCATGGTGAAACAAGGCGGTCCTGGTGAAGTTTTTAATATGCTGATCAGCTGTCAGGAGACACAAGAGGCTCAAATGTAACACCGAAGTTCTTGGCTGTATTACTTCACACAGTTGTCAAGGGATACTGTTACTTGATCAAACTGGCATCTATATCTGGCTGGGCCAATGACTAGCATTTCAGTTTTATCTGAGTTAAGGAACAGGAAGTTTTGAGACATTCTGCTTTTCACAGCAGACAAACATACCTCTACCTCTAGACAGACTCTTCTATGATTTGAGAAGAGTCGTCGGCCTTTATGGGCACATGCAGCTGAGTATCATCAGCATAGCAATGAAAATGTATTCCATGGGGGGCGCCCCCATAGCCGAATGGTTGGGGCGCATACCACATGGGCCTAAGCGCCCTGAGCAGCTGGTCCCTGGATTGACTCCCAGTCTGGCCGGATCCTTACTGCGTGTCATTCCCCCACTCTCTCTCCCTGTTTCCTGTCTCCTCTCTACTATCCTATCTAATAAAGGCGAAAAAGCCAAAAAAAAAAAGAAAATGTATTCCATGATTGTTTATATTTCACCTCTTGGCCAAATTACTAACATAAAAAAAGCAGGGAACTGAGATCTGGGGTACTCCATATTTCACATCAGACTATGTTCATATGGCATTATAGGAAACACACTGAGTTGAGAGAAGCCAAATTTGTTTTCCAACTGGTCTATAAGCATACAGTGGTCTTTGGTATCGAGGCTACACTGAGATCCCGTAAGAGGAGCGTGGAGGTGGAATCAGAACACTCATATGAATGGAAGGTTTGAAATAGGCTGGTAGTTACTTAGAGACCCAGGGTTATGGTATGGTTTCATAAGTAAAAGTTGACCCGAAGCAGTTTTAAAGCTAGTGGGAACAGTACCAGTCATCGATGATAGATTAATTTACGAAGTTTAGAGCAGATAATATGTGTGACTCAACATAGCATGTATGCTGGATCATCCACTTTACGGCAGAAAAATTCTACAAAATCGTGAGCTGTTGAGTACGAGTGACTGAGAAACGGCTGCTTTTGAGTATGTTTAGCTGCAGTATCAATAAGAAATCTAGGATTGTGCTTATTGTTATTGATTAAATTTGAAAAATATGCTGCTCTAGCAGTAGAGAGTTCATGCATGTATTTCAGTACTGGAGGTACCTCCAGTGTCACTGGTACAAAAAGGGGGCCTCTTACTGCAGCGAAAGTGGCCAGGACCACTGGTAATCACTCACCAAGAGCAGTTAAAGTTGAGTGACCAATATGTTGAGAGGTAAGTACATTTAAAACAATGAAGGACAGGCTAGCTTTGCATCAAATTTGATAGGAAAGAGGTCAGAAATCACAGAAGTGACAGGAGGTACACTAGTTAGACACCTCTATCCCATGGGAAAGTATTGGTAGTAGTGTTCAGACTGGATGACCCCAAAAGTATCAGCAAGTGCCAGAAAGGCTATACTTTGAAGGTCACAGGTCTTATTTAGACGAATGTTGAAGTCACCTATAATTAGAATTTCATCAGTGTATGAAACAAGAACTGAGATAAATTTTCCGAATTTGTCTAAAAAATATGAATAGGGGCTGGGTGGTCTATAGACCACACAACCGTTTGCTTGGTATTACAGGACTTTCCATGTTGACTAACAGGGATGAACTCTGCACAGTCTGCCAACGAGGCTGTGCTAGTGCTAACAGGGTCGTGGTGGAGTCTGTGACCATCATACCTAAGGTAATGTTGAAATATGAAAGGAGCTGTTCTAAATGACGGACATGTTTCTCTGGCAGACACACCATCTGATAGATGACACAAGCGTTTGTAATTACTAGTTTTAGTTAGCTTCGAGAGAGAGAGGCTTAAATTAAACTGGTAACAAATCAAAATAAAAGCAGCAGCAGATAAGTAGTGTAAGATTTGGCCCAGTGGTGGAAGAAGGAGGCACAGACTCAAATGCTTCACCTGGTGCTCTTTTATTTACAGTACCAGTCGGGTGCAAAGTGCCAGGTTGTGAAGGTGAGTTATAGGAAAAAATAAATAAATAAATAAAACAAAAATACAAAACTAGCCCATAAGAACCCACGGGGACACAGGTGTCACAGACCGTTTAAATGTTCTGGAAAGTTCCTTAGACAGCTTTATCATTGTTTTTAACTCATGAAGTCCCAAAGTGACATCTACTGAACATCCTGGTGCAGTCATGTGACTGTGTGTGAATTTGTGTACCCATGACAACATTTCCAAAATGGTGGTGTGCCAGGTTAGTACCTTTGACAAAACTAGCTAATTTTCAAAAGCTTGTTTTTTGTTACTAACTCAAGTTTCAACCACTTTAACAATTGGAATGCTTTAATAACAGGTCCAATATTACTTTTAACCTGTTTTCTAACCAGTTTTCTTGAACAAATTGTTATAAAACAAGTTCAGAAAATATCGTAGTGACATATAGGTCACATTGGGCTTTTAGCCTTAAAGTAGTCACGAAAAATGTCATGACATCTTTGTTACAGTAAGAAAAATAGCAATGAACTGCTCAGTTACTTTAGTTGATTCAACTATTTTGAATTGATTTTTTTGTTGTTGTTAATTCAAAGCATATTTTAAAATTTTTAACATAAAGTTAAATTATTAAAATATTAATGAAGTGTAATTGCTTTTCAGTATGAAAACTGCACCTCAGATTTAGCTAAGACACTTTTCTTGTTAAAAAAAAAAAAAAAATCAACTTTCCTTACAACATGTCACGCAACCATTTTTAGAACCTGTTGGCATCTCTTCATTTCACCGACAACACTAATTTGTCAAACAGACATGCAGAAGGAAGTGTTGGAAGATCCGTCCATCGCTTAAGCCCAATAAGGCAGTATGTGAAGGACAAGCCCCACCCCTAGGGATTGAAAATTTGGGGCCACTCTTCCTCATGACATAGGAGGTGATGCTGTGGTCAAGCTGTGTGAAACTCTCCCATCAAACCAAAACTACAAAGTATTTACAGACAATTTTTTTTCAGTCCCACTGGTGCAAGCTTCTTGAGCGACAGATCAATGTCAAGTGATATGACAACAATTCTGTTACCCTACTCTCATCCTATTGGGCATTTGAGCCTCAAGACAAGACACAACGCTGGAACAAATCAGACAAAGCATTTGTGGAGGTCAACAGGCCACACATTGTGAAGGAGTATAACACATTCATGGGTGGGATAGACCTCCTTGATGCATGCATCACAAGGTACAAGTACCACACGAGGTCACAGAGGTGGTATCTCTACCTGTTCTGGCAAAGCATCATGTTAGGCCTTGTTAATGCATGGCTGATCTACTGCCGTAACTGTAGACTACTTGGTGTCCAAAAGCCACTGAAACAAAGGAGTTTCCAGGCAGAGGTTGCCACTAGCCTAATGTGCCTTTAGTGCTCACAAAGGGGTCGCCCTTCACTTTAGTCCACCTCACCAACACCACCACCACCCAAGAGAGTTCGAGTTGGAGTTCCAGATGATGTTCGCACTGACCAGGTTGTACACTGGCCTGTGAAATGTGACAAACGTGGCCGCTGCAAATTCTGCAAAGTCAATGCAACCACTACCCTCTGTGAAAAATGCGATGTGCGTCTTTGCTTCACAGAGGAAAGAAATTGTTTCAAATGTTACCATTTGGCCTAGACTCCTGCCAAAAGTGCTAAACAAAACTGATAACAGTGGTTCAGACATAGTGCTAACAATGCAAACATTTATTTTCCCTTGTTAGGGCCCAAGCCCGGGCATTTTCGTGCTAAGCATGAGGATGCAGTAAGTCATCAGCTGAACCTCAGCTGAAACCCACCCTGCAGACCCTTCTGGTATTGTAATAATTCAATACAACCTATTCTTCTGTTGAATCCTAATAGGATTTAATAGTTGCACACATGTACATCTTGTAGAAATCACCTTTAATATATCCTTTGTCACTTTCTGTCCTTCATAATGATAAAAAACAACTCATTTTACTTGAAGCTTGAAAATCTGTTATTGTATTGAAGTACAATAAAATACAATATGTTATGTAAGCAACAGCTGGAGGAGGCCTTGCTGAACCTTATTATTATGGATGCACAGCCACTGTCTATGCTGGAAAATTAATGCTTTAGGCCTTTGTCTCCCTAGATCCCACATACACAATCCCAGGAAGGAAGGGCCTGAAACAAATGTTGGAGAAAAAATACAGGGTCACCAAAGACCAGGCTGTGGTACACAAGTTTCAAAGGCGTCCACAGTCAGCTTAACAGTACTTGGCAGCGACCTGCCACTTCGTTACAGAAGAGGTCCAGCTGTCAACTAAAAAAATTCCCTGGGTCCCATACTGAAGCACACATAGCAGAGGCCGAAGACACTCTGATGGCAGAGTGTGGAATCAGAGGCAAAGTGAGGAGTCTGGTCACAGACGCAGCACCAAATATGGTAGCGTGTGCCAATCTCCTCAATGTGCGCCACATCAACTGTTTTGTTTGTTTTTGTTGATAATTGTGGCACATTTCAAATCAAGCACCACAGCAAAAGAGATGCTGTCAGAAATACAGTGACAGATGGTAAGACCAGAGCTGGAACAGCACATTCACAATGCTCCAGAGGCACAAGCAGAGGGAGCCACTGGGTGCAGCCCTCAGCAGTCTAAACACCACCCTCCCATTCTCTGCTGAGGAGTATGACACAATAAATCAGTGTCTTTCAGTCCTCTCTCCTAGAGGGTGAAACAGAAGTGGATTTTCTCCTGTCCCATCCCACTCCCACAAACATATTCCCATCCCGTCCCAATCCCAAGTCAAATTAGAAAAAAAATCCCAACCCATCCCAGTCCCAGAAGAATCACTCCCATCCCATCCCGTTCCCGTGTTGTGTGTTTTGGGCACAGTCTGTCGGTTCTGTAAGGCTGTCTTCTCTGAATCCTCCGACTCTATTACTGCAGGGTTACCAACTTTGGGTACCTGGCTGGAGTGAAATTTGTATGCACACTAAATCACAGGCACATATCTGTACTCAATTCACCATCATGGTTTCAAAATGTATGCTGATGCTAACACTTGTTGGGAGCAGGACCTGAGGTCTAAGAGTTAAGGATATAGCCTGACTACACCACCCCAGGACTTTCACTTGGGCAAATACTCACAATTTCACAATACTAGACATAAACTGACCCAATAAGGGAACAAGTTCACACACTCTCTGGTCTATGAGGAAGAGATATAGATATTTAATTAGCTCATTAAACACAAGTGTAGACATTGACGTAACATATTATGTACAAATCATAACAAATTACAAGCCCTCATTCTCATTCCCGCTGCCTCTGTCCCTGTGTTCCTCTGAATTGTTTGCTAATGCCGGTCCCTCATTTCTTTCTTTCTCTTTTGCCTCCTTAAAGTATCTCAATTAACTCCTCATCTGGAATAATAACTTTATACGTCATTGTCGAAAACATACATAGTAGCTAGCTAAGTTGCATAGAAAAACCGAGTACCATTGCAGCATGTTGCAACATGCTTTCATTCTGCTCTCTGCTGTGCACTTGACATTAAACAGCTAATGTAAGCTAGCTAGCTGTTTACATAGCTTAAGCAATTTTAAACTTACTCTGTTCCTTACAGAGCATTTATTCATACAAATATTATATAATGTTAGTTTGTAAGCCCTGGGTTCGTCAGTTAATCAATCCATAATGGATATCTGTCATAGTCACTTTCTTTCTGCCAGGTTAGATGAGAGTGTGACTCGTTTGCTTGAAGACCGTCTGGGGTCCTGGCTGCCTAATGTTAACATTAAGTTTTTGCAAGTCATGCAGCAACAAGCTGTGAGCTTGAGTAGCTGTCTATCAACACGGTAGATAACCAATCAAAATACGATTGCTGGTTCATCTGAATTTTGGTGTGAGAACTGTTTGGGCAGCGTGAGAGCGTGAGATTGAGAGTGAAAGTCTACAGAAAAGAGGGTGTCTGGATCAAAAGTGATCCCTATTGTGAAGATGCTAAATCACCTTGCATCCAGACAGTGTGCTGAAGTTACACATCAAATTGCCAGTAACTTAGTCAACAATATCCACACCAACCTTCAAGACAAATTTGCAGTCCTGGAGAAAGTAACATCTCTGACACTAGCAACATTATTGGATCCACCCATTAAATTATTGGCTCCTCCACAAGGCAGCTTACCTGCACCTTTATAGAGTGGCTCTACAGTACCTCTCCACACCAGCATCCTCAGTCCCCTGTGAGAGGATTTTTTCAAATGCTGGCGAAATCGTCAGCCAGAGAAGAAGCCGTTTGAAGCCAAGCACAATTGAGCAGATTTTGTTCTTGAATAAAAACTTGTAAAACAGTGTTGCACAACTACATACACATCCCACAAGCACAATCCCCTTATGCACATATTCACTTTATTTTCACACTGTGGCACAAGGAAGTCCTACCGAATCATTCCTACAAAAGTACTTCTACAGTGTTGAATTTGAATATTTTCATATTATGTGTTACATTACAATCATGTTCTCTTAATGAAAATCAGGAAAAGGTATATGATCCAAATCCAGGGATGTCCTTATGATCATTACCACCATAAGTGGTGTCCACTGAATTGCATAAGAACTTCTCACATACCTGTCATCAATCTAATTCATGTTTCAAGTAATTGTAAGTAGTAATAGGACAACACATTTAAACATTTTATTAGTAAATTGACATTTCAAAATGTAACACTTCATGTGTGGACAATGATTCTCAGAATGGAGACACAGCTGCTTAAGACTGACTTTATTGCTTTTGTGTTGGAACTGGAATCAACAAGATGTGTGAATCATTTGGAAGTTTGTGGCTGCTATAATTGCAGCTGACCACTAGATGTCACTGGTAGGGTCTGTCTTTGAGGCTTTGAAGCTTTGAATCTTTTTTCTGTACAATCAGGAAGAAGCCTAGAAGCCAAGATTTCAGAACTCAAATGAGACAAACAGAGATAACCAACACTAGACCCCTTCCTATAGGGCTCTAGCACTTGCTGCCTTCACACACAAGCTACAATCTCCTCGAAGGACTGCCTCTACCCCGGCTACCCACCGTTCATGAAAATCAATCAACTACAACAATGCTCTATCAAGAGGTAAATTCCACTGTGTACATAATAATAACAGTTTACAGTATATTCTCTCATTGAAATGTCCTGTTGCATCATTACTGTGGCTCCAAAAAGAAACATTGCTGCCTCTTAACAAGCCCACACATGGTATACCCTGGGTCCCAAGCTCTACTAATGGATATGGAACCTTCCACCTCTGATGGGTGGCAAGATAACATTCAGTAAGATAAAATAATTGCAATAAGTGACATTGAAAATTAACCATATGCCTGTGTGTATGTCATTGTATGCCTATGTATTGCCGCTACCTGTAAGTTTTATTTGCCTCTGCTAGGTACAGCAGGCTGAAATGATTTATATATGAAGTAATGCTAGCTTACCATGCTTCTTACATAGCATTAGCACTAGCTAATGGTAATCATAGGCCTGAAACCATACCGTATTGGGGGACAGTATAGTGTCACTTAAAACCACACAAAAAATAACATTCTATCTGCCAGCAAGATGTAATTAATAATAGAATTATATGACCCTTGGCTGTGAATTTGACTGTGTACACTCCATTTAATGGAAGGCATGGGATTACACCATGACAAGTAGCAACAGCATTCAAGTACTGTACAGCTGGATGATGTACATATTATATATCATGTATATATTATATATCAAAGAAGCAGAGATGAAAATTCAGAGAAAATACACCATGATAGGGACATGAAGGGTACCAGTATAAATGTGAAATTTACAGGAAAAGTCAGGGAATCACCAGTAGCAGTAGGATACACTGGTTGCCTTTCCATTCACCTACTTCTACCGTAATTTCTGGACTATAAGCCGCTACATTTTTCACACGCTTTGAACCTTGCGGCTTAAACAATGATGCGGCTAATTTATAGATTTTTACGGGCTGACGAACTTCACGCCGCCAAAACATTTAGCCTTGTCACATCAAACCAATGAAATTAAACAGGTCACAGTGGACCAATGAAACTGTTCGAATTAGATCAAACGCACTCACACTAAATCAGATCAGTCATTTTGCGCTTAATGCACACACCCTCATCATGGAAAACACACAAAGAAATGCATATGATGCAGCTTTTAAGTTAAAGGCAATTGATCTGGCTGTCGAAAAAGGAAATAGCTGCTGCATGTAAGCTTGGCATCAATGAATCGATGGTGAGACGTTGGAGACGGCAGCGTGAATGTGTAAATATCTCATGTTACAACATAGACACCTGCGGCTTATAGACAAGTGCGGCCTATATATGTACAATTTTTTTTTCTTTTTAAATTTAGTGGGTGCGGCTTATATTCAGGTGTGCTCAATAGTCCGGAAATTATGGTATGTGTATTTTTGACTATACATAACACATTTTTTGAAATATCTCAAAATGTTGCTAAAATGTTTCTATGTTAGGCTGAGGTGAAAAAGTTGATGTAATGCCCTCTTTTTCTCAAAAATTAAATGGCATCCAACTGCAAAATTACAGGCAACAGCCATTCTCTACAAAACCACACCTGATATTTGAATAACTATGGATATAAACATGCATTATTTTGCAATTTTTACTTTGTTGATCTCTTGACTGGTTGACATTTTTTGTATAAAATGAAATATTGCAACCAATGGGTGAATTGCCAGGAAATTTGATACAGATATTAAAAGTACCCAAAGGATGACTCCTCAACCTTAAATAAATCTCTATTACAGTGAGATGGTTTCTAACAAACTACTAGGGTTAGCCAAACTGATTTGATGTTTGATGATGAAATTGCCAACACTGTCCACCGAAAACATCCATCATAGTTTACCGACCCACTTCATGGTTCAACCTTGAGCTGCCCTTACCGTAGTTTTGTACACACACAGATTTTCTGCCTAACAAGGGTTTACAAGCAATGTGTCAGGTGTGCTTCAGTTCAGCCTACAAATGAAGTGGTGGCCTCTTGTGCTTCAGCTCCATTAAAGCTGTTCCGAGGACTCATTCCATTCCTTTTTGAAAAAGGTTCTGATAAGGGTGAGCTGAGGTGTCAGCATGGGTGAGGAATAATACCTGGTAATCCATTCTCTTAAATGAGCCAGATGGACAGAACTGGGCCATAAGTTCTCTTTAATAATCTATGTCACAACAGCTGAAGCCAGGATGACTTATTCTAGCCAGCTGGCTGTGTATCCCAGGTAGGGTCAGACAGGGCAAATTTAAAATGCTGTGACCTGCGGGAGACTACCCAGCTGAGTAAGAGACACAGAAAGACATAGAAGAGAGACAAGATAAGTAGAGAGACAGCAGGGAAATCCCATCTGTTTTTCAACTCTGATGTTTTAAGCTGACTTCAAGTGGTCAGATCTGATGTGTGTGTCTAAAAGCATTTGTGTTTAGACAAATGTGTTTGCAGTGGCTATGACACTGTTTGCCGAGGTGATGACACACAGGAGGCAGGTTTTCAAGACAATGTTGATGACCATGGGAACAAACCCTGTTGGCAGGTACACTGTGAGGTGTTTTGCAAGTTAATGAGGACATCCCACATGCACCATTAAACAGCTGGGTTGGGTATTGACTATTGGATACATAAGGACAATGTAGCTCATAGCAACAGCAACAGCTGTGCCCTCAAATTCAGGAAAAAAGATGGCTGGGATTTTTGGCCACATTTGTCATAAGCTTCTGAAATGGGGCTGACCTATTTAGCTCATCATGAAATATTCAGTTTCAAAATGCAGGCTTCTAATATATTAGCCTCTTGGAAGACAGCTACACAATAGCTTTGTGGTACTCTTAGCTGATTTTGGCCATCTGGTTTCAAGTATAGTCTTTTTCCTGCCTTGTCTGCAATTTAACTTGGTCTTAAGTCCATTTCAGGTTAATGACTCCATCACAGACTAAAGGAAGCATATTAGGCAAACTTAGTCCTATGTTGGCAGAAGCTGTGCCCAGATTTATTTATTTTTTGCTTGTTTTTTTTTTTAACGTTTTAACTCCGAGGTCAGCATTTTAGGTCACTGACATTTGGATGTGTTTATGATGTGTTTGTCCAGAAACCAGCGCTCAAAATGAACTGGTGACATGCTGAGGCCTTGTTTGTCATACGTCATGTGGTTTTCTGCAAAACAATACAGGCCACAAAGCAGGGCTACATCTGGCATACTTGGTACATGCCTCGAAGCCTCAGCTTCAAACATCCCAACATTAGATTTCACCACCCTATTCTCAGTGTATGTTCAGTCTCAGTGATGTTGACTAGATCTCAGCATCACTAATCCTTTATTCATCTGTCTCTGTTGTGACAAGCTGGAAGTTTCACTGACACAGAGAATATTCTCTGAGGCATTTTGTAGTCATTCAGCAGAATACATTTGTACTATACTCATGATGTTTTTCTTTCCTTTTGCATTTGTGTTTTATTCCACTTTGTGTCACAAGGTGTTAAATCAAAACAAAGTTTGATGTGGAACCAAGAAGGTTCCAGTATTCTAAGGCAGCAGCCTGCATAGCACTGGATGCAGTGTTTGGGTCACCAGTGTGCAAGTTTTTATTTATATATTTGAAATCAATTTGAGGTCCCCAAATACTAACAACAACTTATAAGTAATTTTGAGTCTAGAGTGGCAGTTTTTAGAAGATGAAGGTAAACATTTCATTGAATCTGAGCAGAGGAGGGTGTTTTAGGCAACTGTACCTGACTGTCAAGAAAGCTGACACGACTCCCTCTCCAGAAGCAGGAAAGTAACTAAAAAGAATTTTAATTTGATGATCAAAACAAACAGCCACTCAAACTTCTGGTGGATTGAACTGCATCTACACTGGGAAATGGGGCAGCTGTGTTTCTTAACATGCATCCTCCCATCAACATGAATTCAATTCATCAAGATGTTGCTGTATGTGTAGTGTCATAGTGTGTAGTGCTGTGATGCGTGTCATACAGATACAGTGTGGGATGTGTGCTGAAATAATTACAAAAACTACACCACGACCACTTATTAGACAGTGGCAGCAGTGGATAGTAAGTAATAATACTCAGTTGGCCAGAAAACTTAAATGCCAACACTCCATATTAATTATTTACATGTTGGATGACAACTTCTGCAAACAATAGTCAGATACTAGTGATTTAAATCTGGTGTGAAAACATACACTGGTTATGTTTTCTGTTGAGACATGAGAAAAAATAGCCAACTTGTATTAGAATTAGACTTGAGCTATCTGAGAATAGAAAGGGACAGACAGGAAATGAGACATCAGACAAGACATACAGAGCAAGAGAGAGCATGAGGAAGACAGAGACAGAGCGAGACATCCACATGTTTGAGCTTTGTTCTCAGCTGAAATTGGGTCACAAAGGGCCGGAGGTTAAAACTGTGACAACAGCACTCTGCTTGCTTCTATAAAACCTGTTCTTCTTTTTTTGTTAAATTGATTTCTGAAAAAAGACAAAGTGGCAAAGTCAAACAGTGAGAAAGTGGAGCACATAGAAGTGCAAAAGGAAATGCTTGAGCAAAAAAGTATCTGGGTAAAAAGTATAATAGAGAGCAAGAGAGAAAAAGTGCAGACATTATGTAAATGACACAGTTTCAGTTTGTTAAATAAATTGATTGAATTATGCTTTACCTAACCCCTGGGCATTCTGCTACATGTTTATATAATTTTCCCTTTGTGCAGGTGTGGGTCAAATAAGCCTGCTGAAGCAGCTTTTCAAGACATGGAAATTTAGCTTTGTGAAACTTTATATTATTGAGTAAAGTAATCATAGGCAGTAAAGAAAATAGCCCTTGGGTTGTAGTGCACTTTGAATTAGAAGCTTATTTCTATAGAATGCTCATTACCTGTGAAATAATTGAACGGAGAGGTAGGTGGGGATCAAAACATTAAACAGCATTAATACAAGAGCTGCACAAGCAGCAGGAAGCTTCCTGGGAAATGAAAACAACTTGAGAAGAAGTAATGAGAACAAAGTGTTACTTTAGGGGTTGCTTTTTGGAGATGCTGTTTTTTTAAATTTTTTTATTTGGACCCCACTTTAAGGTCATACCATCTAAGTCAGTCCTTTGTAAAAGATATCTATTTTATTATTTAAGAGGAAATGTAGCTTAAATTTCAAAATTAATTTCCAGAAAAGTAACTAAAGAAAATGCAAATGAATACATGTTTCTGTCCACTACCACTGTGTGAACATTAGGGAATGGGTGCATTAAGATCAACAGTTGGTGCTGCTAATTCTCCCTTAAACCATTACAGATGGTACAGATGCAGTGATAATGTAATTAATGCAATGATAGAAATATGACATTTCTGTTTGTTTAATGTATTAATAATCCCTCATTACTCAGATCTGATGTTTTTGTCTGCCCCTGTTGTCCATTACTCCAGGTGGAGCTTTGGTGGGTGTTTTTACTAAATCAATTTCCATTGCAGTTTTTCACATTTTCCTTTTATTTTGCCAAGTGTAAAAACTTGAATCATACTCACAGATGTCCTTACAGAAGGCAATGAGATGAAAATATGTAGCCATGAATCTGATTCTATGAGGCCGTATTTAGACACAATGGTGCTTTGAGCTGAATGCTAACGTCAGCATGACAGTGACAATGCTAACATGCTATTGTTAAGGAGGTAAAATATTTACTGCAGCTACCATCTTAGCCTAATGTGTTAGCATGCTACCTATTGCTTATTAATGCTTAACATAAAGTGCAACTGAGGCATGGGAATGTCATTAGTTTTTCAGGTACTTAAATTCCCATCAGTCTCAATTGTACTTTGTGATTTAGGGATCACAAAGGGATGGTGAACAGAATACTATTCATGGTGTTTGAACCATTTAAATCAGGGACTCACTCTTACTCAAGGACCATGAGAAAACTATCATGCTCAGAGCTTTGAGATATGGGCCCAGCATGCTTCTGCTGCCCCACTTTGCTGTCAGTTTCTACAAATGGGATTTAAACCCTTAAATCCTGGATTAGGAGCCACAGCCTTAACCGTGAGGCCCCTGGGCTTCAGTGTCCAAATTCAAGCCTGTGTGTCTTCATTGCCACCATTTTGGAATGTATTCTCCATTGATCTGACTTGGTCCCAGTGTTAGGAAACCTCAGCTATGGGCAGCTAATTCTCTTCTCAACAGAAGTAAAACTGCTAAAACAATATCTGCAGAATACAGAAAATATAAAATAAAGGAGTTCAGTGAAATGTAAAAATGCTGCACGCGGAATGTAAATGAGTTTACCATGCATGAATCTTTGCCCTGCTTGTTAGCCTTTGACAAATGTTGTGAGTGGATGATGTTCACAGTCTCAGGTGATCAGTGACTGGCTCCCTCATTACTGTTGCCATGGACTTATAGCTTTCACACATTCTCAAATATAAACTCACAAACATGGACTCTCTGTCACATGTTCGTACACACCCACACACATACTCCAGCTGGGCGGCCGCCGTAATTACATAAGTGTAATCATTCATGAAGGCTCAGCCAAAGCTAAACCTTCATCCAGTTAATTCAAAAACAATTTCAATTAAGGTGATAAGCATTTAAATTTCTTCTGGGAGATTTATATTGTATTTTACTCTGCTGTCTTTATCATCTTTTTTCATCATTTCAACTGCTATTTTCCTCTTCCAGTCTCTTTTATATATTTAGCTTTGTTTGTGCTACATCCCTGTCTCTTCTCCATCTTGCCTTCATGTCTTTCTGTCTTTATCTGTCTTCTGGGGATGAGGATTACCTCTTTGCCAGCCAGCACAGTATTTCCCTTGTGAAAAGTGACTCATTCAGTGCTTCAATAGGCCCACTCCTGTTGATTCAAATTATAAGTCCTTTTCCATTCTCTGGTTCTTGACCACCCCATCACCCAGTACCACCCCAACAGTCGCGAGCCCATACCGGGCGTCAACCCAAGCTCTCTCTGTGAGCTAGTAAATGCTGCATATGTCCTCCTGTGCCACAGCATTAGAGAGAAAATTGCATTTGTGTTAAGAGGGATGATCTGTCTGAGGCCCTGTTGTTCCTCTTCCCATTCATGAAACACATCTCCATTGATTGCCAGTGTGTTTACTGTAAGGCCAATTGTGCTTGCGCTCCAGTGCTTCCAGTAATAAGCAAGAATGTGTCCCATTATGAGGCTCTCTCAGACCGTAGATTCTCAAAATCCTGGCCACAGTTTGGAAATCAGAATGACAGATGAGAGGGAGTTTTGTTGCCAAGGCTGTAACAGTGTTAGAGTTCCACCCAGCTATAGTCTTCCAAAGTCAGACAAACCCTTAAATAACCTCTGAAGCATACCCTATGAGGAAAGTTAACTTTTTATGTGATCCACATAAAAAGACTTGATGATCATGGCACACGGTCTTTTCTGTAATGTTTTTAAATATATATCATAATTATAGCCCTTTTTAGTTGGAGTATACTGTAATAAAACAGTACAATTACCATTGTTGAAGACATACTGCTACTGAGAAATGCTGATCAGGAAACTGGGATAGTTTTGTCCTGGGTGACAGTACCAATGTGAATTTGCACTATCTGACCCCTTTCAGCAGTGACTGCTCTGCGGGAGACTGTCCTCCTGTATATGAGCCTATAGGTCATCTGTGCAAGCAGCAGCCTAACCACATGCAAATTAGCTTAAGTAAGTGAGTTGTCAGGCTCAGCCAGCGTGTGCACACTCTCAGCCAGCTGGGAAAGGAAACTCGTGAGCATGCTTGGAGGCTGAGACATTGCCTCTTTTTTGGCATGTTCTCCCAGTACCAACATTCACAGGAATTAATGGGGAACCATTTTTGAAAGTGTTATCGATTGCTCCATGATTTGCATGTACGCTGATTTCTTATTGGGAGTGGGGCTATTTCATGTGTATAGAAAAGCACAGCAGTATTTTGAAAAAATCGAACATCAAATATCATTGTTCATTCAGTAGTTATCTTTTTATTTTTTCTTTATTAGTTGCCATTAACCTACACTATTTCCCATAAGCCCTAGATGAGTCCAAGAGCAAGTCATGGAGTCACAGTTAGTTCACACATGGATGGAGAGAAGTGAACACTGAAGAAGTTTTTAGACAGAGATTATAACTAGAAAATAGGTAAAAAAATAACTTTAAAAGGGAGTGTCAGTACCAACTCAACACTCCCCCTCAACACAGCACAATTTCCTTAGCGACAGAAAGCAGGCTGTTCAAGTAGACACAACAACATCATTCTGTTCACAGCATTGTTGCACTCTTCACTCAGTGGTGTAACTGTAACCACCTTCATCTCAATGTCAGGATGTACCCTGCCTCTCGCCCAATGTCAGCTGGGATTGGCTCCAGCCCCACCTGCGACCCTAAGGATGAGCGGTATAGATAATGGATAGATAGATGGATATTGATATCAAGTCCAGAGGACTGGATGAGAGATAAGGTATGGTGTCAAAATTAGACTTTATCTTTGCATTGCTCAACGTATCACTGCATATTCAGTGCTCAACAACTTCAATGTACAAACATATAAATGCTAATGGCTCACTCAGGACAACACAACCCTGGATTGACCACAAGGCCACAGTGCGTGCAAATGTGTGTTTAAGTTGTTTGCAGTGGAGTCAGGGAAGTGAGAATGATACTGTGACTCAGAGGTCAGGGTCTATGGCACCCATAGGCACACATATATGTGCATGTCACCTATAATGTGAAACCCTTGTGTTACAGGAGTGCATCTCCCCTCCTCTCTGCTGTTCTCACCAGCCCTCTCTGGATTGTCACAGACATCCTAGCTTTGAGCTAACATGATTAAACTTTAATTGTTTATTGCCAGAGTCACAGTCCTGAGGGGAGAGAGTGGTTTTAGGGAGCAGAGATGAACAATTTGTATCCCCCAACATGGGAAACCAGAGTAGTGGTTAGTGCTTTATCCTGACTGTGAGAGGTTATACATGCAAAGGGATTGCACTTGTGCTTCCATGCTTGTCAGTTGGGCTTGCCCATGGGCAACAATGTTTTTGTCTTTGTTTAAATGTGTGCATGTGTCTCTGTGCTTGTGTGTGTCTTTGGAGAATGATGGGGGGCAAGAGGAAGATTTACTTGTCTGGATTATTGTAGATGTCTGAAAAGATCAAGCATCATACATAAAGTCCAACAATGACATTCGAGCAAAGTGTGTATTACTTTCATTTAAACGGGAGCACCTCCACTTTTACTCATCAAAAGGTGTTTACAGGTGCTGGGGAGTATGACTGCATACTGTATGTCGATGAAAGGTTATATCAAGCCTCCTTAAGAGATGGCTTTAATGAAATGTAGCTTTAGTATTGCACCTCCAAAAACAAACTACATCCTCCACTTCCCATAATGCAGTTGATAATGCAGGTTATAAGTTGCATACATTCAAATTTTCCAAGCCAGAGCTGAGATGTCCTTCTTGACATCATCAGAATTACTTTCTCAGACCTCCTCAAGAGCCACAGAAGACATTATTATATTAATAATAACAATTCTCACTGACTAATGAGTCATGATGAGTAAAAGGCATTGTCTTATTTATTTGTTTATTTTTTGCCTCCTTTCTTTACAGGCACAACTCCACCCATATACTCCACCAACCTGACCCCTGAAAACAACTTATTCTTGTTAGGATGAGGTGGATATGGGCAGACAAAGACAGGCAGCGTATCTCTACCTGAGGGTTCTGTGTCACTGTGATAGTTTTCTGTGCTGCTCTGCTTCACAGTTCATCGGACTGTCTCACAGGTCAGATTGTTGAGCTTGTTCAGATATGAAACCCTTGCTTGTGAGAAAGCATCAAGACTGATTGAAAGTTTTGTCTATACTCCACACCTTCCCCATACACACTGCTGTCAGATAAGAGGCAGCATATACACACTGGCCTTTGCTTTATGCAGTTTGTATTTTGAGACAATATTGAGCACTATCAGTAATGTTCTTCAACATGTGCCCTTCTACTCCATATTCATGGTTGATGAATTATGAATTCTATTCCTGAAAAAACACCCAGTACCAAGTTTTCCATCGAAATTTCATGTAAAGCCATGTAAAGTGAGCAGACTTAGAAACTGAACTAAGTGACAAGTTCTGTCCAATGTGTTACCATGGCTTTTGGGGGTCCTTTTTTGTGGTCAGAGACAACAGATACAACATTTACAAGGCACACTATTTAGTTTTATTTATCATTATTCCTATTGCTAAAAATATGGATGATAAGAAAACAGATGAAAAATAGCTGCTGATGCCTGCTGTGCATTTTTTCCACACCATTGAGGCATGGAGAGTGGAGAAAGAGACGCTTTAATTCGGTAATGCCAGTTGTAAGCTGTATTGCTGATAGAGAGAACGAGCTTGCATTTTACCAATCCCCTCTCTTGCATTAATCATACATCAATAACACCCTAATTTTCCACACGATCCACAATGATAAAGATACAGAAAAATAGAAATGCATGGCAAAAATAGCATATTGTAATATTAAAATTTTACAAAGGATTTTTTCAGGAGAGCTCATGTCTTATTAAGAAGAGCAAAGCTCCCGAGGCTCCCCTGTAGTTCACACCCTGGTTCTGTCTGTCTATGGATGTCATTCACTTAGTTTATGCTATCACAGTACTTTAGGCATTACTGCGTGCCTCTTTTTAAAAAAAAAAAAAAAAAAAAAAAGATTTAAAATGCATTCAAAATAGGCAAAATAGTAATTTAAGAGTAACTTCAATGGGAAATAAATCAATGACAGAACAAGTAACATATTTATTTACAGATTTTGATAGTAACAAATGAGATGCTGGATCCAATGAAACAGGTGCTGGTTCCACTCTGGGAGGTCCCAGACATTTGGGCTGATGATTCAGCATTTTATTTTTTCAGTTTTAACAAAATAATGGTCTTAACATGGCCACGGAGAGTATTTCTATTTTCTCCTATTATCGGCTTTTTTTGATTAAATTTCCCTCTGTTGATGATTGATTGGAGAATGTAGATTGAGAGAGTACTAGCAAATTCAAGCACTAATTAAAAAATCAAATGATATAAAAATTTCACACCCTTCAGGACCAGGACAGACCCCTGTGAGGTATGGCTGTTTCAAAGCTAAAGCTCTGTTTGTGAACAAATGACAAAGGCAATGGTCTATGCTGGGTGGTAGCCTAATGTTACACAGAGGGAAGGCCTAATAGACTGCCACTTTGCTGCAGGCGTAATTTAAATTTTACTCTATGCAGTTTGATGTTTAAACCTAAAGAATATAAACAGCCAAAGCTTATAATGTGGAATGCCACACATTCAAAGTGATCTCTAAGAGCAGAACACAAAAAAAGAATCTTTTAACTTTTCTCTATGCTTCCTCTTTATCTGTTTATCCAGGGATGAAGAAGCCTGCTTAGATGCCCTGAGGCATAAGTGAACTGGAGCTGTGGGTCCGTATTGTTTGGCTTTTGAGAAATATACTTCTCTTGCCAAGAGTTAAATGAGAAGATCAATACCAACCCCATACTTGTGTGTTCAATGTGGAGATGGATCTAGAGCAAGGAGGTGATTAGCTTAGCTGAGCATAAAAAACTGGAAACAGAGTCTCTGTCCAAATTCAACAAAACCCTCCTCAAAACCCTCCTACCAACACCTGCAAAGCTTACTAATACACTCTTCTACTCCGTACACAATCAGAAGTGTAAAATGATAAACTGTGATATTAGGTGGAGTTACATGTAACTGTTGCTTTTTAAGTTGGAATCTACAAATTACTTTGCCAATTCAACTTGTTTATTTCAGTTCAGTTCCAAGATTCATAGTTACTGATTGTGTCATTTGTTTATTTTTATTTTTTTCCCCTTTTCAACTGCACCTTCACTTTCTTCCACCACCACTGCATCAGTAGTGGTGGGGGAAAGTGCTGCACTGGTGCAGCCAAACAGTCAGATCCATTACTGAAGAACCAAATCGACAATGTAAAGAAAATATTCCATTACAAGAGTCCTACATTTAAAATCCCACCTAAGCAAAAGTACAGTGCCATTCAAATTAACTCAAAGTATTAAAGGTAAAAATGCTCATTGTGAAGTGTTTTGCCATTATTTGCTTTATATTCAGTTTAGTCAGTTTAGTCCATCCCTTTCTCATTCCAAAGTCATCAGATACTGATGGTTTGTCACACGCATTGCGGGAGGTTATGTCTGACGTCTGTATAGTAATGGACAGGGTTTTTTGTTTACTCCAATGTACCCAATCAAGGCAATATAAGATGACCAGAGCAACTGCTCTGGCTGTCTGTTGACTCCAGAATGCTGAATGCTCTGACTTTCCCACTAGAGAATTGAGGCATGTCACAGATTGTCTGCCAAAAGGCATTCAGTGGGAGATTGTCCAGAAGTGTTTCCCCCTCTGTGACTTCCACATTCAAGGTTTTCTTTCAGTGATATCCCCAGTATTTCTCAACAGAAAATTTTATCCAATTTCTGGATAGCAGAATCATCTGGATGCTGCAATATGTCCTGTCACTAGTGTTACCATGGACATGAATGCCAAGACTACTTTTTTAAAGATAGCTTAAAGTTAGCTCTTTTTTTTTAGCTTAATTTACCATGTAATTAGTCTGTTTACATTTATTTAACACTGATAATTGTATCTATGCACAGTGTATTTGTCAGCTACACACCTGGACCAGAGGATGGAAGTAATCCTCGGATATATCAAAAATGACAGGGACCTTAACTTCCAGAACAAGAGGCATCCAAAATAGCTCCTTCCACCTTAACATCTAAAGTTCAATGACAACTGAGCAAACTTCATCTGTTGATGTGGACCATGATACACCAGAAAACTCGAAAATAAGTGGATCTTGTTAGGAGGTTGTTTTGTCGATAATTAATCAACCAGGGCTCCTTGCGTTGTGGGGATCCACAGCAGTTTCCTCCTTTTTCTGGTTAGGAGCTTTGAATGTTAGGCTGCTGATCAATATGTTAGTCCCTGTCTTTCCTCCCCTCTTCTCCTTCTCATCTCCCTTGTTTTTCCATTCTTCCTACTCCTTTATCTTTTCATATCTCTCTTTCTCAAATTACCTCCTCCCTGCTTCACTGGTCTGTCTGTCTTAGTATCTTTCACTTCTCCCTTCTCCTCTCTTTATTCATCCATCTCTTCCTCCCCCTGTTCATGGGTCAAATTCATTGCTTAAATGATTTTTAACCTTTCTCTGATCTGCTTTTCCCTTTGATTCCTCTTCATCCTTTTGATTCTTTGATTTGCAGCCTGTGAGTTGGCCAGCTGGGGTAAAATGGCAAAGGCAGCAGATGCAGCATCTGTACCACAACTTGAACAATTATGTGTGTGGATGTGTGTGTGCCTGTGTGTCAGACTGTGTACTGTTGAGTGTGAATGTGAGACAAGAACACTGAGCAGAAAAGGTGAATTGAAAAGTGTGTCTGTAACTTTTGTGCAAAGATTTTGAGCATATATACACTGTGTGTGTGTGTGTGTGTGTGTGTGTGTGTGTGTGTGTGTGTACATGCAAAAGAGTGTCCTGGATAGAAATGCTGAGAGGAAGAAAAACAATGAAAGGAATAGAAGAATCCAGTTCTTCTAACATCGTGCAGACTTGCAGGCTGAAGAATTGTGTGGCTGTGGATTCAGATGAGCAAAGTGCAGGACAAGATGTTCAACCTGCCCAAGTATGACTTACAATATGTACTCATACCTTCATATATATATATATGGAATGGGTGTGGGAGATGATGAGGGGCAGTTTGCAGTAGCTGAGGCTGGGAAATGGTGGAGACTGATTAGCAGTTTGCAGGTGAGTGGCTGTGGCTGGGAAATGGCAGAGACCAGTGGGCAGGTAGCAGGTGAGTGCGTACAGGGGGACAACTGGTGATGGCCGGCAGAACAGTCACCAGATTCCTAATACTAGTGGAGCAATCTGGCAATGAGTAGATGATGACCCGGGGGTCTCATACTGTGGTTGATGAGTAATGAGGATTAATCCAGTGAGCTGACTGCTGAGCTGTGCCCCAAGCACATGCACACATACACAGGCAGATAAGGGGGAGGAGACACTAGAGGCATCTCCTGGCATCCTACCCAGCTTGTCAGGGTGTTCCTAGTAAGGGAACACTGCAGGGAATCCTTCAATGTTCCTCTGGCTTGTATCCCTCACAGTCAACCAGATATTGGAGTCCTGATACTGGAGACACATCTTGGATGTCTGGCACCAGGCACACAGTCTGGCACATCTTGGGTGGATGGGTGGTCATCAACATTCGAGGGAGAAGTAGCAGGTTAGGATTAAGCAACAACACATGGAAAGTAGGTTGGATCTTCATGAATGCAGGCAACTTTAACCTTACAGTAGCAGGGTTAATTATTTTCTTGAGACAAAAGGGCAAACAAACCAGGATGCCAAACTTCTACCTAGAGAGGTAAGTAATGGGTGGAAAGCCACACCTTCTATCTGGTAAGCATACTGGAGCTGGGCTGCAATGGAAATCCACTAGGTGCTAGTTTCTGACCACCATCCAGAGAAGAGTGGCTCTGGCCTCTTTCCAGACCCATTGACAGTGGCGAGGGTTGACCTGAACAGATGGGACAGTGACTTCCTCCCTTTGGACTGGCAAGAGCCCAGAGCAGCCATAAAGAGTAATATACCTGTATAATTAATCCACAATAACTGGCAGCTCCAGCAAGTCAGATACTATGATGTGACACAGCATAGAGCAACCTCTAAGTCCTGGTAAACTAGGCACAAAATCATCACTGTTTAATTGAGGTAAATCCACCAGTAATAACCTGCTTCATGGGGGGTCTTTTCTAACTTCACTGAATTCACTACATTTCTGTTTTTGTCCTCATTGCTCTTGTTTGTAGTAAGTCACAAATTCTACACCACATAGAAATGCCAGACCAATAGAGCATCATACACATTAATGACTTGGGTGTTGGTGGTTGAGCAGAAAAGGTGAATTGAAAAGTATGTGGGGTTGGTGAACTCACAAGCTGGAACATAGAACCACACTGAGGTAGTCATGGTAATGAGGAATAGAGACAATTCCAGAAACCACAGCATGTAATGGGACTTGCGTGTTTTATTTACAATGAAATGAGGACTAGGCTCTAGCCTCCCATGACTCTGAACAGAATAGGCAGTTAAGAAAAAGGTCGGAAATGAGCTTGAACATGGCACGGTTTCTGCCATGATGAAATGGGGCATTGTGAAATGTTAAGAGCAAGGGGGATGTCATCTGTGATCTTGTCTAAGATTTCAGATAACAGACAACAGATATACATTAGGCTAAGAAACCCCCTGTTGAGGAGAATTGTGTCGTTGGGTGCGATTTAGTGAAAAACTGCACAGCTGGGAAGATAATACACTTCATTATCCTCCCAGGGAACCTTTCAAGAACTGCTGTGGGATCCCAGAATCCACTTTGTGAGGCACTGATTTGAGAAATACTGCCAAGTAGATGCAGTGATCATGGCTTGTTGCTTTCGCTCTATATTCTCAGAATCTCTTCTGAGTTATAATGAAACATAATTTCACCAGCCACGCTCACGCAAACACACACATGGAGTAAAGAGATCATTTTCAGTGCCTGTCAAACATATGGTCAGTGTTTTTTGTGTCACAAAGAAATGCCACAAGCTGTTCCATTGATTGATTTCTGTTGTAGGTAAGAAAACAGGTCCCTTGAAGAGGACACAGTTATACAGACAGTGAAGCTGTTGCTGGGGCTGTAAGGGCTCTCGTCATACCAGCATTTGTAACAGCTAAATTTAAGGATGAAATCAAATCATTTGGATAGAATTGCAATGATCAGAGGATACGCTTGCAGAAATCTGAACCTGCAGGTCCACATACTTCCTACTGCACAGACTTCCCACCAGGCTGCTCAAGAGCCCAAGCTACTTCTTTATCAACATGGCTGACACTGTTTTCTGTCCATGGCACAGACATCACTGAATCCTCAGTGTCAAGTCTAATCATGGCACTATCACCTCAGCCAAAGTTACAGTGGGTTTCTTATGTGAGTTTTGTGTGGGAGTTTATTTTTTGTTGTGCTTTACTGGTTTAAATGGCATATCTTAGGCCTATTAAATGGTTTCTCTGTTAAACTGTTTCAACAGTTGTTGTATTGATTTGAAAATATTGAAAATACTCCTGTTAATAACACCATTTTAATGATTTGTTCACACTTGCGTGCTTTTTATGTAACAGTATTTTTATGTCACTAATTTAAATATCAGTGTTATAATGTTTTTACACAAATTTCTCCAATTGTAATTTGTCCAAGGCCCATCAATTCAAAATTAATTGGCAATTATCAAACAGTTCTAAGAAAAATGAAAAATTATTTCTGTGTGTTATATAACATTAATGTTGCAGTTAAACTAAGAATAGCATCAAATTTTAAAAATAAAGTTAATATAATAAAGAGGAATAATTAGTACAGTTCAGTCTGTCGCTGTAATAAACACTGCAGTCTCTACAGTCTAATGGAGCTTTGGACTTTTAGCCTTGGTTAATATAAAAGACTCTGTCACCCAAGTGTCTGAATCTTTTTTTATCCTCCGTGTTGATTTGCTTGATGGACCTTAGAGGACCTGCAAGGTTGCCACAGATTTTATTACCTTTAGTAATCTGTAGGGCCATGGAGGAGTTTCCCATCAGCCCCTGCTCTGTCTTGTTGACACTGGTGTTGTTGTCTGCTGTGTGTATTTTTGGCACCAGCAGCAGTGTTGTCATTGTCATCCTTGGTTGTCTGACGAGGAGATAGATGGTAGTTGTTCAGGTGAGAGCTCAGATAAAGAGCTCAGCCAGGCGTGAATAACCTCCCTTCTGCCTCAGATTATTTTCTCTTTCTGTCTTTCCTTTTCTAATTCTTATTATTCTCTTTTGTTTCTTTCTCTTCTTTCTTTAGTCAGTTTTTATTCATTGTGAGTGTGCATTCTCTTGTGCATCTCTGCTATGATTGACAATCATAAAAAGTTGCCACATCATTGTGCAATATAAAAATTTTAATATCAGCTCCACAGACTCATTAACTCTCATACTCACTCTAGGAGTAGTTTTTAAACGAGGAGAGAAAATTTTACAAATTAATTTTGGATTATGAATTTTTATTTGTTGAAGGATGTCCAAACAGATTAGATTGTTTTCCTGCCATATGTGACCCAAGCTGATCATTGATGTTTAACACCATGTCTACATGAGTGACAGCATAGAGTAAACAACGCATTAGAGCAGCAGCAATGGTATGTGTCTTTACAGGAGGTGCTGATGCATCATAATTAGTTGTAGGTCACTCTCGTTTAGGAAGTGTTCAGACTCTCATACTCTCCTGCTGGATTAATTGAAATGGAAGTATATCTATTCCATCAGACATGCATGAGATGGTCAACTGAAAAACGCAGCTGGATGCTTTCTGTGTAGACATGGCTTTAGGATGTAGTTAAAAGAGGAGGGGTAAAAACAACAGGAGACTGAGACAAAAGACCCAAACTAAGATGGAGAACATTTGTCTGATAGCTATTAACTTTCTCATTGTTAGCATTACTGTGCTCATTACAGATCTGCTAACATGGCTGTAGTACTTTTGTGTTTACAGTACTGTATCTATTCCTTTGACCATATTTTTGCCTCTGTAACATTTTCGTTTTCCTCTATCTAGATGCCTGTCTCACTCTCCATCAGTCTTCTTTCTCTGGCCCCTTTGGTATGCAGTACCTTACTGTGATAGCCAACATACCTAATGAGCAATTGGTGTGTTTGGGTGACTGAGTGTGATTACATGAGGCACCACCCCACACACACTCCAGTGCTCCAACAGGCAATTATTCAAAGAAAGGACAGTGTAGGGGCCACCAACACTTTGCCCTTCCTCAGTGTAATTAATTCTATGCGTCAAAACTGCAAATGATCCTCTGCTGGTGCACACTCACACATGCACACTCAAATAAAGCCATATGGACAGAGATCAAATTCTCTAAAGGCCCTTATACTTTCTGGTTTATAATGGATTAGTGCTATCTGTGATATGTCATAACACTGATTAAGAGGCATGAATCTCCACTGGTGGAATACAGCTGTCTTCCATAAGAAATCCCATCATTTGATAGACTGAAAGCCTCCACCTGCTTTTAATCTATTTTTCTTAACCTGATTTTTCAAAAAGATTTTGTTGTTCTCAACTGGATCCTCATTAGCATTCACAAACACCATCTCCTTTAATCATATCCACAGTAGATTTACAAGCACTCAGCAGGTGGTGACTCATTAGCGTTTTATGCATCCAGGTCCTATGTAATGCTTATATTAAACAGTTGGTAGGTCATAAGGGAATATAATTTTCCTTTACGAAGATAATTAGTCAAAATTTTGTCCCAGGATTTTATCCACCAGAGAAAAAAATATATAACGCAAACATCGTAGAGTTTGAAAATGGTGGTCAAGGAGGGAAAAACTGTTTTTTCTAATCATGTACTTCCTAAGTGCTGCACCATCCAGCCGTAGTGCATAGTGTCACATCCTTTTATGTACAAAGCAAAACAAAAGTAGTCATTGTGTTGTTTAAGTTGCTGCATTTTTGGAAGACTGACATGAATGATAGTTATCTGGAGACACTGGCATTAACCTACCCATGGTGTCATGCATAAAGATGCACATATTTTGCCAGTGTGTTGTCCTGTATCTCTGAGGAGAAAATGGCATATATGTGCTTTCTTGCATGAATGGCTGTCTAGTCATTTTGACATTTTTTGAAAGTTTATTTGCCAACTCATGACAGCAGCAAGAGATAATAGAAGTATTTCAATCAAAACGCATACTTGCAGAGGGCTAGGATGCTGAGTATACTGTGGCATCGCTGTTCCCAGGTGACTGAAGTTGGCTTTAATGTATTGTTGCATTTGCAATAAGATTATATACAATGTGTATCACAACTTTCTTTATTTAGCATTTGGCGTTTCATTTCTGGTGTTTCAGGTTGTTGTTGGAAGGTTTGGACAGGATTAGGAGGTTTGGACGGGATTAGGACCACCTCGCTGCATCTCCAGAACGTACAAATTCAAGTTCCTGATTATTGAAGTACGTTCATTAATGAGTTTTCTTTCTCCATATTGTCATATTATAAGTCATATGGTATGGTCAAAATGATTTATTTGGTATGTAATTTGTGCAGTAAGTTTGTGTAATTATCTGATATTCCACCTGTGTTTTTTCACCTCTGATAACCTGTTCCCATGGTGACACTATACCTAAGCTTCTCAAGTTGATGGGAGGGGCCAACTTTAAGTGTAGATGACACAGGAGATGTGTCAACAAATCTATCAATGCTGGTAGTAGACGATTATGCAAAACCTTGATTCAGTGTTTAATGACAGTCTTTTCATCCTTGACGTTAATGTTTCTAGCCTATGGCCAGTACAATACAATTAAGGTATAGTTAAGGTCAGGCTAAGGTTAGGAAAAGGCTATGGTGAAAAAAATAAAAAAATCTCAACAAAACAACAATAATGTAGTGTCAGGACGTTTGGGTGTTTTTTCTCTTGGTAAATACCAGTTTAAAATCTCTAAATGTATCAAGCATTTTGAGTTTTCCAGTATTTGGTGTTGCGTACCTTGCAGGCTTTAAGAATAACAGGACACACTAACATGATTTTCTGCCATCGCATGGAAGTAAATGATTCATTATCCTCTCAAAATATTTAGCAGCAGACTACACAAAGCTGTTAATTTATACAATCTGTGTTTTTACTTAACTTACTGTGATGGTAAATGGACTGCACTTTTCTCACACATTCATACAACACTTGTTCTATGTGTAGGGTGCTCACGTGCACACACATTCACACAGGTGGTTTGCCATGGGGGCAATTTGGAGTTTAGTATTGACCTAGAATACTTTGGCATGCAGCTGGGGATTGAACCACTGATGTTGTGATTAGTGGGTGACCCGCTGTACCTGACCACAGTCACCCCCGATACTGTTGTTGATGCTTTGAGCATTGATCATGTGTGATTTTGAAGTAAAACAAAACCCTACCAACACATGACAGCAGCAAGAGATAATAGAAGTATTTCAATCAAAACGCAACACAGACAGGCACAAAAGTTGTGTAACTGCAGCATAGAGATGCCCCAAACTCTGCAGGCAGCAAGAATCAGGAACAGCCTAACAAGCCTAACAAGCACTGATTCTACTGGTCCATGAAGAAATCCAGCAAGCCCTGGAGTTCCCAAGCAGTTGCTTTGGCATTCTTTGGCATGCTTTGGCATTCCTTGGCGTACAGGCTGCAGTTCAGCATGTACTGTGAGTGGTGAGGGCAACAAATATGTAAGAGAGCTGGTATGTGCATCAGCTGAATCAAGTTGAGTTTGTACAAGTGTATACAGCTATAGTGAGGCTAGAGGGTAAAATGTGTAAGTCACTACTTTTACTGTTTAAAGTGATTGAGTCTGTAACACTATTTAACTTTGTAATGCTTTCATTTATATGGCAGGCCAAGTGGGTGGGAGAGGACTACTTCTACTACTACTACTACAGTCCTCTACCTCTTTACTACTAGATTTTTGGACTTCAATAACAAGTAGGAGATATCAATCTACTCAGTGCAACACAGTCAGAACACTTCCTTGTTTCTGAAATACATAAGATCAGTAACATTATACTTCCAGCTTGTCCCCCCCCCAAAAAAAAACAAAAAACAAAACAAAAAACAAAAACAAAAAAACAACAACAACAAAAAACATTATAAGTACGGTGGCTGAATTATTGGAGTGACAAAATTCATTAATATTTTTTTCACGATACTAACAGATACTTGCCCTGTGGACACTTGGGTAAAAAATCCAAACAACATTAAATTGCAATTGTTTTGTTCAAGGACTTATACAGATGCAAAATTGTATTTCTGAGTACCTCAGTTCTGGGTCCTGCTTTGAGCATTGATTGTAGTGTCATTAGGACTGGTACAAAAAAACACCAATATCAATAATAAAATACTAAAATCTGTCTCATTAAATCACATTCTGGGCCCATGAACACTCTCTTCACTTTGCTGTGTTGTTGTCACACTGCGGTGAGGTTTGTCTTGTCTTGGGATTTTGGTCTAGTGCTCTGAGGCTCTCTACTACTTTAAGAAAAGACTGTGATGATGCAAGACTCAAAACCTAATAACAGAACCTCTCTATATTTTTTGTGTAAAGAAAATATAATTTGAGCTATGAAAGGACAACTTAGGAGGATCATTAAAGTCAGCTGATCAATATGTAGATGAAACATTTCATGGTTCAATATGGAACTTCATAGCCTAAATCTTTAAACTGTGCACAATCCATTCACTGTGCTGTCAGGTGTGACTAGAAGTATTTTGCTCACTGATAAATTAATGCATGTATTTTTAGATTTAATCTAATCTACATGCTGATCAACAAGTTATCTGTATATTCCTGCTCAAATTGTACTTGATATGTTTATTTTATTATGTATTATGTATTCTACAATAGTGCCACTAAAAATAAAAATACTTTTGTACATTTAAACAATGGAATATTAAAATTTTTAAAAAATAAAAAATGTTCTAATTTGATTTAGTCCATCATTTGCTTATCATGCCTTGTCCTACACATTCCCTTGTGGAAGCTCTGTGGAGTGTCTCTCAGAACATGCTTTATTTTGTCCAGGCGTGGCAGTGTGGACACAGGCGCAGACAGGAGGCAGAGACAGGGAGTTGCAAAAACAAGGTTCTTTATTCCAGCGAGGAATTCATTTGGTGCCTGAGGAGGGCAGTCAGAGAGGCAACCGGTACAAAAAGGATTTGAGCCGAGGATTTGAGTTCAGCGCATTCTGGATGTGTAGGCCAGATTTTTGTGGTCTGTCCAAACCTCTGAAGGGCTGTGCAGCCCCTCCAGCCAGTGTCTCCACTCCTCGGGGGCTAACTTGATAGCAGGGTTCCTTATTGCCAACATCATAATTTCGTTCTGCGGCGTTAGCCAGCGGAGAAAAAATACAAGGTGCAGCTTATTGTCCATACTGGACCTCTGGGAAAGGACAGCCCCAACTCCTGAATCTCAAGGGCATCCACCTCAACAATGAACTAGTTGGAGGGTCTGGCTGAACAAAACAGGCTGTGGAGGTAAACAAAAGCTTCCAGCCGTGACGGCTTCTGCTGACCAAACAAAAGGGAGACGGGGGATGTGAGACCTGTCAGTGGGGCTACACTATAATTGTGGATGAACCGCCGCAGGAAATTAGCAAAACCTAAAATTGCTGGAGCTGTTTGCGGTTAACTGAGGTGGGCCAATCTGAGACAGCTCTCCTTAGCTGGGTCTGGTCTCAGCTCCCCTCCACAACAAAACCTAGAAAAGAAACAGAAGTGGAGTGAAATTGATTAATTAATTTTCAGCTACGAATAACCTGTTCTCCAGCAACCCGTTGGAGCACCAACCCGAACATGCATGATGCTCGAGAAAACATGAATAGTCCAGATACACAAAACACAAATCGATTGCAAGAGGTCCGTGCGTCGTTTATCAGCCTCTGAAACACTGCGGGGGCGTTAGTTGAAACCAAGGGCATGACCAGATATTCAAATGTTGAAGGGGTGTTAAATGCAGTCTTCCATTAGGTCCCGAGCGCAGAATGCGGACTAAATGGTGAGCTTCTGAGGTCTAGTTTGAAGGTAAGAGCCGGGCCCTGCAGTGCTTCAAGGAAATGAATTCATGGTGGTAGCGGATGTTGTCTTTGACAGTAATGTCATTTAACCTCACGATAGTCAATGCGAGAGACGGAGGGTGCAGTCCTTCTTACCAACAAAAAAAACAAGAACCCTGAAGCTGAGGACGAGGGCCGAGATGATGCGGGAGCTCAGGGAGTCAGAGATATTGCACCAACTCCAGCCACTTCTAGTTCCGACCTGGCTTCCAGGCTATACAGCCTGGCCTTGGGCAAAAGTATTTGGGCAGAGAATTAGATGGGCGCAGTCATAGGGGTCACGATGGAATTGGCAATGAAGAGCTCGGTCTTACTGAAAACTGCAGCTGAGTGCATTGATATTCTGGAGGGTTTTGGATAGGTCGAGGGTGAGGCGGGCTGTCCATGCAGGCAGAAAGAGTCACCTGAGGGACCTGTGGGCTGACGCAGGCAGGTGGCGTGACAGCCCGATCGACTGGAGGGCAATCATTAATGAGGTTATGCTAAGATTAACCAAGGTGACCAGAGCTACAGGGTTGTGGGAGGCGAAGAAAAGATGAAAAATAAAAGTGCTTTCACGTGATGGTTTCCCGAGGTAATAAGGTATGGGCTCGAGCGAAGTTAACAGTGGGGCAGGCGACCATTAAGGGATGTGACCGGGAATGGGCTGGGGAAGTGACTACGAGCTGGATGCCTGCCTGGCCAGCTCAGCATCTAGTAAATTTTTGCTCAGCCCTTGGATCTACCAGGCCAGCACTGGGAAAGATTCCCCATGAACAAACTTCTGCCTCCAAGGGTGAGGCAGGGACCCGAGTGGGCACGGTTCCCCGCTGAAGTCAAATTGCCCACCGGTTGTGTGTGACGGAGGTTTGGGCGCAACCTGTGCTCCCTTACAAGGTGATCCCTCTGACTGATGAGAGACACTCACCCGGCCATCCTGTGGGAGAAGGAAGAGGATTATGTGAGTGGCAGAAGAGATCCCTGAGTTCCAGTCCTCTGGGGACTGGAGTGGCTCTGAGCAGCTCCATCTCTCTGTCATGAGTCTATTGTCAATCTTAGCGTGGAAACTATAAGCTCCTGGGGTTGGGGGTAGCTCCAGGGGAGCAAGCTGGTCACCCAGGCAGTGCCGTTCTATCGGGGCCTCATTTTGGTGCCTGGGCAGGCTCAGTGGTGGAGTCTTACTCGGCTGGTGCTGGAGGTTGCGGGCGGAGACACTGGAAGAAGCCGTTGTATCTGCTGGGCTAGCTGGCTCATCTGCTCACCCGAGCAGGGCCATCTGTCACTCCGTCCGACTGATGATATCGACCATCCTGCTGCAGACAACCCAGCTGCTCAACTTGCTGGCGGATAAGTTGCCCTGGTTAGTAGGGCTGCTCTTTCTTACCAAAGCTATCTGCTGTGTCCATGATGGCCAGTTAGTAATGTCCAGGCATAGCAGTGTGGACACAGGCGCCGAACGGAGGCAGAGACAGAGTTTACAAAAAACAAGGGTTCTTTATTCCAGCGGGAATTGGGCGGTACACAGGAGGCAGTCAGGAGACAGCGGTGCAAAGGACTTGAGCAGAGGCAGGTCAAAACACAGGCAAGGGTAAAAAACTATGGCTACTAGAACAGGTTGCTTACTCGAGGAGGCTGGTAGGTGCAACAAAGGCACAAGAGCGAACTGGCAGGGTGCGGGAGACCTGAGACACTAAATACACAGAACAGGGCGAACAATGAGACACAGGTGAACCACATTAGGGGCGGGGTAGGTAATCACCAGGAGGCGGGGAGCACAGAAGGAAGGGAAGACAAGACACCTGGGGAAACAAGAGAGGGGTCAGTGATTTCCAAATAAAACAGGAAATAATACAAACACAACTGAACTACAAAATAAAAAGCCCTGGCTCAGAGCAGACACCCTGACATGTTTTGTCTTCTCAGGTACTAAAACAAAAAGACAGGTGACAAATGAAAAGAAAATCTAACATAATTTGTTAGTAAGGTGTTGAACAGCTTAAATGATCCCTGGCAGAGATTCTACAAGTCTCTGTAGATTCCTGGAGGATATTACAGTCACTGAAAATGTGCCTTTGGCTGCAGTTTCTGAATCTATTTACTAATTTTTTCCCATGGATCTAAATAGACTTTAGTCCTCATTGGATGGTTGAACTATCTCTGTGACTAAAGCTCCTGCCACCCATGCTCCAATAATGTAATATAAGTCACTTATATCTTTGCCCTTCCCATACTGGTCTAAAATCGAGGTGTACCGGGCCTGCTCAGCATTTTTACACATGCCACAGAACATGATAGGATGTTAACTGCTTAATTGTATCATGGGATACACCTTTATGTGGTACTCTGCACTCATGTTTCCCCACAAGTTCATCTAGGTTTTTCTGTCAATTTGCCACCCATCAGTAAAAAAAATGAAGTATATAAAAACCCTCTCCCTTGCCTCAGCTACAGTGTGATCAAGTTTCAGTTCTACATGCTGCAGAATGACCAGTTATTCTATTTAATCACAAATATTCTACAACTGAGGAGCTTAAAAAATGGTTATTCCTGTAATATTGGAGGCAAAATTATTTTGCCCCCCTTCAACATTTTTCCTCAACACTCACTTTCACACTGCTTATAAATACTAGTGTCAGTGCCACTTTATTTAGCTGAGTGTAGAGGACTGCTTTCTCGTTTTTGTGGCCAGTTACTGCACTCCCATTACAGGACAGAGAAGACCTATACACTGATATTCATGCCAGGCACTCAGGCTGCATAATGATCTCACTTGATATCTGGGGACAAGGCATGAATTTTTCATCAACTTCTTGGAAAAAAGATTATCAAACATGAGGCAGAGTTAGAGGAAATGCCAATATAAGTAATTGGATTTGGGCAAAAAGAGGAGGACGTAGCTTTTTTCGATAGGTTTTCTACATTAATACTCATCAGATGTAAAGCATTATTCCACCTTTCTTCAAACTTTGTGGATGTCAAGACAAAGTTTTGTCATTTTGCACTCAAATATTTGGTCCGGTATCTATAGCAATGACAATAATGACTTCTCAAGATTTCTGTTGATGACACTGTATGTTTTGTTAACATAAAGTTAGTTTGTGCTTGTTTGTACATCATACTTAAATATCGTTGCTGGTCTCTGAGTCCAAACCCTGTAAAACCATCTTTACAAAGAGGTGAAATGGGATGTTTGCAAAACAAATGTGCTGGTGAAGCATTAACAGTAATCAACTGACACTATAAACTGATCATGGACCAGAGATGTTTCTAGCACCTGGCTGCAACCATTCAACTGGTGAGCTCAGTAGCTGAGTAAAATTTTGAGTGCATGACCACACTGTATAGAAATTGTATTCAGGACAGTAGTTTCGATTTAATCCCTCAGTCTCAACTACAAACAAGTTAATTTTGATGGGAAAACAGGAATGCTAATTATTCTCCTACAAGCCTCCTATGAACTTCTATGTGTGATTTACCAATGCAAAAGTTGAGAATGTAATAAATTTTTCCAAAAGCCTCTGTCAGGCTGGGCTGATTAACAAGCTTTGTCTCCAGACAAAGTTGTTGTATGGCCCCCAGTTGACACCTGAGATACCTGTCTGTGCATCATGTATAGGTTGTTTCAGCCCCAGAACATTTTACATGAACAGCACAGATGAGGACTGACAGAAGCAATGTGATCAAGGCCAAAATAAAGGTAAAATACAGGTACAGGAGTCAGGAGGAAAGGGTAGGGGTGTGGTACTACCTTAAAAACAGATATGGGGGGGGGGGGGGGGGGGTTTGTTGGGGGTATAGTTATATACAGATGCTGGAGGAGGACTAGCAAAGCCTTTCTTACACTTAACAGCGAGTTGTACACCTGTCTTTTCTGTGGCTCTTCTGCAGACTCATACGAGGAAACACACGTGAAACAGGAAGTGGGGAGAAAAACTGGAATGACCCAGATGCAGGAGAATGCAGAGTTACCAGAGGGTCAAGTGACTGGCTCCCAGTCAACCCTTATTTCATCCAAGATCTCCAAAATTGCATTGCTGGTTTGGCAATATATGTGAATTATTTTTACCTCTGTCATTCTAAAAACGAGTGGAATGTATTCTTTCATTGTGTCTATTACTCCTCCTTGCCACAATAACAGCACTTGTCGGAGCCAATTAGTGCCTTACCTTCAATCCCATTCACAGTCACCATTACCAAAATTACTTTCAGGCTTGGTAAATCGCAATGCGTGTGCTAAATTAATGCATTTGCATTTTCTCCTCCCTGTATTTTGCACACTAGGGTTGAAACACCTCCTACTGCATATTCATTCAGGTAAACATAGGAGCAGTTTATTGCACATTTGTAATCTTCAGAGTACCCTGTTAGAAGCTCAGCTTGCAGTTGTTTGCGGGGGTTATCAAGTTTACACACATTTTTACACACGCAAACCTTTATTAAATCAGGCCCTATCTCAGGTAACATTGGCTGGAGTGTGTGCAGGGCAAAGCTGCAATTGTGAGCCTAAACTCTGATACGATCTAGGACAGCGGATGAATAGTACACAGTGGAGATGTGCTAGACATGACCTTTTTTAAAACTTTAATGATATGCTCTTCATCCCGATAAGGGGAATATAGCTTAGCTTAGTGCTAGGTCACTATTGTAGGTAGGTAGACAGGCAGGCAGGCAGGCAGGCAGGCAGGCACTTTATTAATCCGCATGGGAAATTCACAGTTCCAGCAGCATCAACAGACTTAAGATGAAAGGTCAAAGGCATGAAATAAATGCTGGGAATAATAATAAAAAACACTGCCAATAAAAAAGGGTAGGTAATAAACCTAATAAAAACCCTTGAAATGTTCAAAGTGATGTATCTCATCAAAGTGCCTTGCATTCAGTTAAATACAGGAGGAAAAGTGGCAGTTGTTGAATTTGGATATCTATAATTTACTCCAAATACCCTGTCATTTTCAGAAAGAGAAACAAACAGTTGGTCACTATAGGAAACAGGGATGTTTTTTAGGGATGCAAAGGATATGAAGGGGATGATAGTGATTCAGATGATATATGAGTGAAGTTTGTCTGTAACCACCACTCTCTCCGTCTACAGTATGGGTTGTTTAACATTAGTGACTTTACCATTTTGCAGACAGTTAAAGTGAAAGTTGAGCTCCTCAGCCAAAGTGCCAATTTAAGGTTAACATTAGCCCCTGATGATTCCGTTTTCCTTATTCAAAGATAATGTTAACAATACTGTCAGTACTGTACTAATACTGTCATAATCGCAACACAATTTAACACTTTTGGATTTGTTCTGGAATGTGAGGCAAAGTCATTAGACAATGGTGTAGACATTTAGCTTAAATGGACTTATGTTACTTATGATGAAATTGAATGGAAATTGAGTTTGAATTACCTTGTGACAGTATTCCTTCTAGTCCATTTTCATTACACTCTGAGTATAATCTGAGAGTGCACAAAACAGTAGGTAATGGTGAAACAATGAAGTAATGAGGGACTACTTGGTAACTACTCAGTAGGATGTATGACTTTAGAGTGCTGGTATGACTGGCCTCCAGACCACAACAAAGAGGCTAGACACCCTACCAACTGAACAACAATTAACAATGTTGATTTAAATAAAGGAAATAAACATGGAGTGTAAGGATTAGGTTTAATGCATGTGTTGGTGTGAGTGAGGCACATGTTATGAAAGCAAAACAAAACCAAAAGATGAAGCCAAAAAAAAAAAAAAAAAAAAAGATGACAAGATGACACCAGGTGCGTAGCATGGAGACAGGAGATGTCAGTGAACAAACCCATGATCAGGTTAAAAAAAAAATTTTGGGACACTCCCAAGCTGTTCCAGCTCACAATCTTTCCTCCTCAGCTCCACCCAAAGGAAGACTTGCAACAGCACATAGAGCAATGGAGCACCACTGCAAAGGGGGCCTAAGGCTATCACAGTGCAGCCAGAGAGTAATGTTTCAGTGATCATTACTGCATGAGTACTTACTATTCTGTGTCACCCAGCTGTGGGTTCAGAGTTTATCACAAACATATTTTCTCTATTAACTCATCATTATCTACTGTATAGTCATGAGAACTACTAGCTAACAACACCTCAACTAACAAATTGTTTTTGAATTGTTCCCCACTCATTCCTCAGTAAGTATGCACTATTAGTACTAATTAGTACACTAATGGGTACTGTATTATACAATGTTTAAATACATGGAAATATGATACATGATTTTTGTCACATTAAATTAATAACCTCTTTTGGAATATTAAACTGGCCTTTGCTCATGCTTAAGTATTTGATGAAGTTTTGATATTTTAAAGAGCTCTCTTGAAGATGGGACGAACCATCTGAAGTGGCTAATCATGTACAATGAGTTTGTTTGAGCAGGAAAAATACTCCAGAAAAAATATGGCTTTGGATACAAGGTATATGTGAAACTGTTTCAGGCATTTTGCTAAAAGAGAACGTTTAACACACTGGCTTAACTGGGCGATTTTCAAATGCTCTGATCGTCTCATGAAAAATCATCTGAAGTGGGCATTCCAATGAGTTAACACTGTGATCCAACAGCAGGTGCCAACCTTTTCATGCTGACACTGAGAGTGCTGTTGGAAATCTACCATTCATCTCAAGTATCAAATCCAAGCTCTTACATCTTATTAAAATTACTATTAAAAAGAGTTTCAGCCATTTCTCACTGAGACTTGACGTGTGATATTGGACATGATTAATAATGTATCAATCTATCACACATCAATTCACATCCTGGTGTGTGATGCAGTGAAATCACCTTTGCGACACCTTTAATCGTGATTAATTAACAGTGAGCTAATTTGGAATTCACTTCAACACACCCAAAGGGTTTACAGCGATAATGAACTTGGAGACAGATTACTCCTCTGGCATACACTGTTTTACACCAGGTGGATTTGCATGTTGTAATTGATTGTATCTATTGTTTTACATCCTTTAACCTTCCACCTGTTACAGGTGACTTTCCAGAAAGACCTGTTGCTTCTTCAAATAATGCTGATTGAGAGAGCTGAACACATGAGTATTGATCTTCTAATCAAAGCAGGCAATTAAACAACTTTACTCTAAACAGCTTGTTTATTTAATCTGTGCCTGATGTCCAGGCATAAAAAAGCTACTGTCAGTCCTCCTCTACCTGTTGTGGTGTTTCACTAGAGGTGAAATCCCAATTCCCAATTTGTTCATATTCCGTTCTGTCAGAGACACTCAGGTCAGAGTATATTACCCACTTCTTATTTGTTGGGATAGACCGGGCTCCTCAGGGTGCTCCCTGGTGAATCCAAGTCGTATTGCAGGACTCAGCAGGGAATACAGTAAACCCCTTCCAGGGCTACACAGAACAGAACAGGTACATTTCTCTGAGATATAGGGGACACAAAATGCACAAAAAAGAGATGCCATCACAGAAAATAGTAATGCAAAACTAGAACAGGAGACAGCTGGATAGCAGAGAGAAGCCAGCAACAGTGGTATGTAGGAAGAATGAGCAAAGCAACAGCAGCATTATGAGTGAGAGTAGTTGTATTGTTTTTTGTCCAGTGTGAAACTAACAACTATAAGATGGACTGCCCCCACAGGGTGAAATGTAATGACTTGAGTGACCCCTTAATTTTTCAATTAGCACTGCCAACAGGTCAGAATTCCTCACCCAGTTCGCAGTAGGGCACCATTAAAAGTGACTGAATATCTGTCAGCTTAGAATTAGATATGGTTACACTGTACAGTACACTATAGGTGCTCTTTGGTTTGGCTTTGAGATCATCAGTTTCACTGGGAGGACCCGTGTTCACCAGTGCACCTTTGCCTCCCATATAGTGCAGAGAATAAATGACTGTAGCTGTAGTAGTTGTCTGTCATGCCTGTAAATTGCATGTCAGATTTGGAGTGGGTGGTTTTGTGACTGAACATGATTAGGTGTAAGTCATAACTTTATGCTGCTCCATCAAATCTCAAGTGTGCACACAAACATAGCTTATTGACTGAAGGTCACAGGTAGTTAGAAGGCACTGCAGGCTGCAGATATCTCACTCCATTACATGCACAAGGACATCGTCATTACACATTCCAGCCCATTGCATCCAAACCTCGATTAGTGTGTATCAGCTCAGGGACAGTCAGAGTTCTGCTTGAGAAAGTGATGAAGCAGCCGTCCCCACTCCTATTAGCTGACACAGTTGCTGTTACAGCCAATTGCCAGGTTTGTGCTTCTTATTAGCCGCAGGCTTTGACGCTGGGCTCAGCCAGTGTTTCCTCATTCCCTCTGTCTGCATTTGAAGAATTCACTTGCTGAGAAAGAGCAAGAGCTGTGGTGGTGGATTCATCTTCCTGAGGTGTTTGTGAGAATTTTATCACCACCAACTTAATTTTAATGGGAGTCCAAGAGTCAGCAGAGCCACAGCTGAGTAGCATTCTTGGCCTTGACTATGGCCTCAAGACCTATGAAGTGTTTCTGAATTAATGTGTCCCTATTAATCTGTAGGTAAGAATGGCAACCGTACTGAAGCTTTAGCACCTAGCATTTAAGCAAAAGAACTCTTGAAATAACAACTCCTGAATTATGAAATAAACACCAGAAGGAATTTAATATCTCATTTAGCCTTTATGGTGAAATGCAGGTTTTGTAAAGTGGGATGCTGCTCATGATCAAGAAATGGAAAAACATCTAAGGAGAGATGGCACAAGGAAAAGGGCCTGACAGAAGAAGAGCTCAGTAAAACCATAAAAGCTACTACATCAGCAGTCAGTCAACATTTTAATGGATTTTCTTGAGCAAAAAGGAAAAACACAGAGACTCTGAGAATCATCACATGTTCACCTTTATTGTCACTTTATACAGCTGAAGGTCACATCTGTGAGGTTTGGTTTGCCATCCAGCTGTATTTAGCCTAGCCTTATAATTAGGCCATAATTTAGAACCATTAGTAGGATAGTATTATTTTGATTATTGTTGTTGTGGGTGGGGGCAGTTAATCTGATGTTCATTTACCAAATCATTTATCTTGTAAACACAAAAAACACTGTTCACAAACACTTTCAAAAATCACCACCAACAGCATAAAAAAATTGCCTTTGTATGGCATGAACAGGTTTGCTCTGGTGCATCTTAGCCTCATTGTGGTGCAAAGGCCGAGTAGGCTCGTTATTACTCCCTGAGGCTGGAGGGCCACTGGACCCTGATGTTTGGGGAGACCTGCAGCTCTGGCCACAAGGGACAACAATGAGTCCATTTCACAGTCCATTCCAAGATATTTTTTGTTATATATTATACATATATATATATATATATATATATATATATATATATTTTTTTTTTTTTTTAAGCGAATGTGAATTAGGGAATTCCAAATATTTTTTTAAAAATATGAAGAGTTTTAAATGTGTGACAGTGGAACTATTTAATTGGCCACTAATTTAATTTTTGTTTTTGCAATGTGATTTTTTTCACATTTGCCATTATCAATATACATACACAATATAATGAGAAGGTAAAATATTCTCTTTTTGTGAAACCATTTCTCACCATATTCCACAGAGTGGGAACAGGAATGAAGAGCTTTTTTCACAAAAGAGTGAGCAGAAGCAAGTAAGAAAAAATAAAAGAGAAAGAGACTCTCACCATAAAAATCTGCAATGTTTGCTGCTAATTCCTGCTTTTTTCCACACCTCTCTTTTTGACTTCATTATGTGTCTTGCTCATGGCCCCTCACTTCTGTCCCCCCTTTCTCCCAGTCCTCCAATCCACTCCCACGCTTAGCCATCAGCCCACAGGGAAATTATGGGATGTCAGCAGAGTGGTGGGGAGGAAAAGGAAGAGGGAAAGGACTGAGCCAAGAAAAGAAAATTAGACAGGCAGTGAAGTCATCTGTCTTCTATGACCATAACTCCAGTTTTTTATTTTCTCTTCCTAAAAGAGACAAAACAAGGTGTGATGTCAGCAGTTTGAGGACAGATGAAGACACATATGTAGCCTCCATTTCTCTCTTCTGAATAACAACAGGTTTTTGAGGCAGGAGGGTGAGTATCTTGATGTGCTGCTGTTTGACAGGAAAGTGGAACACTGCTAGCTTACATTTGATGCCCCCCACCCCACCCCACCCCCCACAAACCTTGAAAACATGGGAAAAATTAAAAAAAGTTATGTTATTATATATATATATATATATATTTAATGTGATTTACATTCCAGAATATATTTTTGCATAAATTATTACTTGTTTAAGTGATCATATTTAGTGACATAGGATAATTTAAAAATGCTAATAATAACCATGTTTCTTTGTATAGTTATTAAAATAATAAATTCATATATTTAATTATGTCCTTTAAAGTGACTGAAGTGTATGTCCAGATAGTATATACTTAATGTTCACAATAAATTTCTTTCATGCTTTTGCTTTAAATTAGTTTGGCAGGTGCATAAAGCAAAGCCACACTGGACTGCCTATGACAGGTTTAGATGTTCAGGCTGAATTGTAACTAAGATTAGATTCAGCATTAAGTGGTCATGGATCACCTCACCACCCTGAGGCAAGTTATGTCAAGAAATGCACCTAAGAGCGAAGTATTAACAACGTGTGTGGTTGTGTGTGTGTGTGTGTGAGTGACACAGGGGTGAAGACTTGGAAAAGAACCATAACTAAAGTTAAAGTCAGGTGACTAGTCTGCTGAATGACAGATCCTAATTAGCTGCACACAAGCACTTATGCACAGCCTAGACACTAGACAGACACTCCCGATGGCCACATCTGTCTTTCTAGCCATACCTCTCTTGGTTAAAGTTGTGTTTATTAGTCTAAGCAATAAATAAACCAATGGCTGTTATTGTTCTAGAATTTTTTCATTCCTCTCTCCAGGCGGCATATATTTATTTATTTATTTTTTTTCCCAGTTGTCTCTGGTAGTGATTGTAAGAAGCACCAGCCTCTTCTCTCTGTTTGTTATAGTTTGTACTATGGCAAATAAACTGAATTTAAAATACAATAAAAGCATATTACAGAATGAATTGTTATTATTGCCACATGATAAACACATGTATTTCTGTGTTTTGTGTAACACACACATGCACTGATCCCCATGATCCTCTCTGTAAGGGTTTGGCTAAGACCACAAACAGTACCTACTAACTGCATGAGAATCAAAACTTCTTTATACACACAAGTTCAACTTGAGTCCAGAAAGCATCAAGAAGTCTTGGTCTAAATCCCATATAGTGGCTTCAATATTCACTACCCGCTTGCAATATGAAAGATTTGATTGAATAAACTGCAAGCAGATGATTTTTTGCACCAGAGTTTATAGTACAGCTGAAATGTTTGTCTGGAGGAGGTGTTTGGGCTCCTAAATCAATAGGATTATTCTCGATACTCTTTATTTGAGTATTTCATGGCAATTAAAATTATGGATATCTTTGATATAAAAGTTCTAAATTTTAAGGAGGATGGTACTAGAGGAAAACAAATAAAAAATAATAAAAATAGAAAGGTCCATCCTCTGGGAGAGATGAGTATACACAGAACACCATAGCAATCCTGCAAAATTTTTATATTTCTTGTATTCCACTTAATTATTAATAATTGATTAGCACTAAACAGGTATCTGATCCCAACCAGTGTGGCTGACATGTGAAATTTCACTTAATGACCTGCACTAGATTGAAAGGAATCATGAGTGTTTTTATTAATTTTTTAAATTTTATTAAGGCAATCCACTGATTAGATTTTCACAAAAATGAAGCAGTTTGCCAGCACCAGATAGCTAAATGATGGCAGTCCTGATGAAAGGGGGATTCATCCTCCGTGACCTGAATGACTGTAAATAATGTCATTTCACCCAAAACCAAATCAGAATTTGCCAGTGGCTCTGAGAAGAAGCTAGGATTGACCATTGAGAATTATACTTGGGGACCAAGTAGTTTTGTTTAAAAACAAAATGATTCTAGTTGTTGAGTCTGGACCAAAATGTCAAATCCTGGGAACAGTGAGCCAGGCAGATAGCCCAGGGGATGGAGAGCCACAGAGGAAAAGCTACTAAGGAAGACAGACTGACAGGACAGGCAGGCAGGATCACTCTGGAAGACATTGGCAAATACAGGGACATGGGCAAGATCTGACCGGATAAAGAATAGGAAAGGGCAAGATCTAACTGGATAAAGAATAGGAGGAAGGAAGGAGGCTCCCCCATAGGAGGCTTGGAGCAGGAGGGAATGAAGGCAGAGTTCTCAAGAAGCCAAGTAGGGAGGACAACAGTGAAAGGAAGGCCCCTCAGGTACAGGTTAGTTAATGGCTGCTGGTCCCCAGATGAACAGCTTTGACGGTGTTGATCATAGAACGGTCCAGTTAGCTTGAGATTACAATAGCTAGGGCTCTGGGTTGCCGGGCAATCAGTTCAGTAGGGTTGCTAGGTAGCGAGGCTTGGTACAGTTGAACATCAGAGGCTCAGGTACTGCAGCAGAGGCTTGGGCTCGCTGGGTCATCAAGGGGCTTGGAGTTTCGCTGGTCATCGGGACCTAGGGTCTGAAGTTCAAGACTAGGTACCTGGAGTTTGGGGCTGAGGCTTGGGAGTGGCAGCTGGAAATCTGGTGCTGGTTTGGTAGTTGGGAACTGTGTCGCTCAGGCTGGTAATTTCAGAAGGCTGGGAGGCAAGCTAGGAGTCCTGGGTTTTGGGAAACCTCCCAGAGAGAGTCTCTTGTTGCTAAGCTCCTGCCACAGATTTTGTTTTTACTGAAAGGTTCTTGTACTGTCCTGTTGGTTCGCTCTAACTAGTCTGCTGAATGACAGATCCTAATTAGCTGCACACAAGCACACTTATGCACAGCCTAGACACTTAGACAGACACTCCCGATGGCCACATCTGTCTTCTAGCCATACCTCTTGGTTAAAGCTGTGCTCTATTAGTCTGCTAAATAAATAAACCAATGTAGTTGTTATTGTTCTAGAATTTTCTCCATTCCTCTCTCTCCAGGCGGTTATATATTTATTTATTTATTTTTTTCCCAGTTGTCTCTGGTAGTGATTGTAAGCAGGCTAATCAGCCTCTTCTCTCTCTGTTTGTTATAGTTTAAATAAGTGGCAAATAAACTGAATTTAAAATACAATAAAAGCATACAGAATGAATTGTTATTATTGGGCACATGATAAAACACATGTATTTCTGTGTTTTGTGCACACACATGCACTGATCCCCATGATCCTCTCTAAAAGGGTTTGGCCAAGACCACAAACAGTACCTACCAACTGCATGAGAATCAAAACTTCTCTTTATACACACAAGTTCAACTTGGAGTCCAGAAAGCATCAAGAAGTCTTGGTCTAAATCCCATAGTGGCTTCAATATTCACTACCCGCTGCAATATGAAAGATTTGGATTGAATAAACTGCAAGCAGATGATTTTTGTGGTGCTCAGAGTTTAGTAGTACAGCTGAAATGTTTGTCTTGAGGAAAGGTGTTTGGGTCTTTAAATCAATAGGATTATCTCCTTGGATACTCTTATTTGAGTATTTCATGGCAATTAAAATTATGTGATATCTTGATATAAAGTTCAAATTTTGGCTAGAGGATGGTACTAGAGGAAAAAAAATAAATAAAAAAATAATAAAAATAGAAAGGGTCCATCCTCTGGGGAGATGAGTATACACAGTAAACACCATAGCAATCCTGCAAAATTTTATATTTCTTGTATTCCACTTTAATTACACACTGATTAGCACTAAACAGGTATCTGATCCTAAACTAGTGTATTGGACATGTGAAATTCTGCCCTAATGACTGCACTAGATTGAAAGGAATCATGAGTGTTTTTTATTAATTTTTTAAATTTTTATTAAGGCAATCCACTGATTAGATTTTCACAAAAAAATGAAGCAGTTTGCCAGCACCAGATAGCTAAATGATGGCAGTCCTAGATGAAAGGGGGGGGGGGATTCATCCTCCGGTGACCTTGAATGACTGTAAATAATGTCATTTCACTCAAAAACCAAAACTGTGAAACCTGCCAGTGGCTCTTGAGAAGAAGCCAGGGGATTGACTCATTGAGAATTATACTCTGGGGACCATGCATTTTTGTTTAAAACAAATGATCTGTAGTTGTTGAGTCTGGACCAAATGTCAAATCCTGGGAACAGTGAGCCAGGCAGATAGCCCAGGGGATGGAGAGCCACAGAGTGGTGCCACTAAGGAAGACAGACTGACAGGACAGGCAGGCAGGATCACTCTGGAAGACATTGGCAAATACAGGGACATGGGCAAGATCTAACTGGATAAAGAATAGGAAAGGGCAAGATCTAACTGGATAAAGAATAGGAGGAAGATGAAGGAGGCTCCCCATAGGAAGCTGAGCAGGAGGGAAATGGTGAAGGCAGAGCCCCTCAAGAAGCCAAGCAGGAGGACAACAGTGAAAGGAAGGCCCCTCAGGTACAGGTTAGTCATCAGCTGGGTTGGTCCCCAGATGAACAGCTGACTGGGTGTTGATCATAGAACGGTCCAGTTGGGGCTTGAGATTGCTGGCCAGCTAGGGCTCTGGGTTGCTGGGCAACTGGGGTTCAGGGTTGCTAGGTAGCGCAGGCTTGGCATAGCTGAACATCAGAGGCTCAGGGTAACTGGGTAGCAGAGGCTTGGGTTTGCTGGCCATCATGGGCTGGAGTTTCGGCTGGTCAATGGGACCTTAGGTCTGAAGCCCGCACTAGTAATCTTGAGCCTGGGGCTGAGGCTTGGAGTGGCAGCTGGAAATCTGGTGCTGGTTTGGTAGCTGGGGACCTTGTGCTTCGGCTCAGGCTGGTAATTTTCAGAAGGCTGGGAGGCAAGCTAGGAGTCCTGGGTTTTGGGAAACCTCCCAGAGAGTCTTCTTAAGTTAAGTTAAGCTCCTGCCACAGATTTTGTTTTTACTGAAAGGTTCTTGTACTGTCCTGTTGTCTGGCCTACCAAACTTTTACAAAAACTGCTAGAATATTAGTGTCAACAAGAAAATTACACCCAGTCTGACCCTGCTTATGCACCCTCACATTGGATTTGAGCGCTCTTGCTCATATATAAATCATTACAGAGACTCACAGCATGGCATCTATCTGACCTCATATCTTATGTATCCCCTTGTGCCCTCCACTGGCAAGACGCTGCTTACCTTACTCTTCCAAGGATTATGAGTGTTTTGCTACCAAGTTATTACCATCAGTTATTTTTCTTTTCTATTTCAATCAAAGATGCTACTTCTTTAGAAGCTTTAAAAAAAGGAAGTTTTTCCTTGCCTGGTGGGAATTGTAGGGTCTCTCTCTGTAAATATAATAATATAAAGAGTATGGTCTAGAACTGCTCTATATGAAAGGTCCCTTGAGATTCTGTTGTGATTTGGTGCTATATAAATAAAACTGAAGTGAATTTAAAACCTACACCTAATGATACATGGGGTCAGGTCATGGTGTCAGCAGGCTAAGCAGGGTATTTTAGATGTCCCTCTCCCCAGCAATATTTCCCAGCTCCTCGTGGGGGATCCCATGGCATTCCCTGGCCAGATGGGATATGTAATCCCTCAAGCGAGTTCTGGGATTACCCCAGGGTTTCCTCCTAATTGGGTGTGCCCAGAAAACCTCCAAATGAAGGTGTCCAGGAGGCATGTTCTGCTGCCACAGAGGAAAATAAATTTATGACAAGCAAAAACAAGTTTGTACCATTTCCCAACATCTTTATTATGGAAATGAAACAGGGAGAAAATCTGTCCAACAGCTCAGAATTACACCTGTCACAGATGATGAGCTCAAAAGACTGATGTCTGAAAAATCTTAACGGAGAGAGAGGAAGAGAGAGGAACTGACTCGCTATGGTAACTCAGTCAGCTTACTAGTGGCCACAGGGAAAGTAAGCTGGAAACAGACATCCAACCAAACAAAGATTTTGTTAAGCCAAACACTGTTACGTTGTCACATTGGCTCTGGGAAGATGGGAAAACTGCAGTTCAAATCCATTCACTATAAGCATTGTTTTATCAATGTTAATTTGTATGGCACACAGCGTGATCACTCACATAAATGTGAAGAATTACATCGACAATAGTTTCATTTTTCTGCTTGCTAATGGTTGAATGTAAAACAACAATCTATGTTGTGTTTTTATAGATATTGTACTGATAATAAATATTGTTATGACATTGGTCCATAATGTTATGAAAATGCATATTTTCACAGTGCATAGCATAGTATATTGGTTTTAGAAGTCAAGACACTCTAAGACTGATTACTGATAATCAAAGGTGGCAGAGCAAGAGAGGGATCAATTATTAGACCAACGCAGCATAGGAATTACCTTCACATTAGGAAATAGATAAAATCAAAGAATATACAGACTAACAGTACATTTAATGATACATGAGAAATACAGCATGTCAGTTTGGGAATGCTACTACCTGAAGAGGTGAATTATTCTATTTGTGATATGAAGACTTCAAACTGCCTCGAGGACATATTGTTCCACTGTCATCCATCACTTGACTACCATAGTTTGGCCTACTCTATAGTCATTATAATACTGTCTCGAGGCAGTTATGTTGGTGAGTTGAAGGCATGGAGCTTGGCAGTCCATCAGAGCTCTAAGTGGGTAGCAGACAGCTGAATAATCAGCATTCAGCCAGGTACAAAGTCTTCAAGTTAATGTGGGTGCATAGTAAGCATGTTGTTGAGGTAGCATTGATTATCCCACACTGGTCAGGTGATGGTGGTTTAGCTAAGTTGTCAGGGTAACCACAATACAAGGAGGGGTGAGTCAGGGCCACGATTGTAGATGATCAGTGTTGCACAGTCTTTTTTTGTTTGGCCAGACACATGCAGGGGCTGACATGGTGCAGGGTTAGGTAGATATAGGAAGTCTTTGTACTCCATCTCCTATTCTTCAGTTCAGGTCAAGAGAAGAGACATCAGTGCAGGCTGACATGGAAACAAGGGCAAGAAGAAGAAGAAGAAGAGAGTGGAAAAAAGCTATTATTCTTTTGTTTTGAAGGGGTAGTGACCATGGTAGTCTTGGCACAAACCCTAAAGTTGAGAGTCAGAGTCATAATGGAAAAGGGATCATCCAAACAGAGGTGTGTGTGTGTGTGTGTGTGTGTTATCAGATGTTGCTCTGTTTCACACACACCAACATCCTGTGGGTCCTGTGTGAGGAGAGTGGCAGAGGTGAAGAGGTTAGAGATGTGGTTTAAGGGAAAGCAGGGAAAAGCAGGCATCAGCATGTTAACAGTGTCATTGTTAGTGTGCTGCTGATGTGGCTCAAAGTACCACTGTGCCTAAGTACAGTCTCCCAGACACACTCGTGTAGCTGTTTAATGTCACTGTGGTCCAGGGTTAATTAGTTCATGTTAGTAGTAAATTGAATAAAGAAGCACCTGATGAGTTACTGTTGAGTCAAATTTAACATCATGGTGATCATTTACTATATCTAAGGAAAAACAGCCTTTTGCAGGCGCTAAGGGATCAAATAGATTCATACAGCACCCATCTGGATGGGTCCACTCTGTATGGAATTCACATTTTATTTCCATGTCTGCATGGGTTTTCTCCTGGTGTTCAGGTTTCCTCTCCCAGGGGACGTGCTGGTTTATGACTCCGCTGCTTTGACTCAAGCAGTCAATTACAGTCTGTCTGTTAGGGCAAAAACCGAATCTGAAGCTGAGAGAAGGTTATTGTCCTTTTAATGGAGATGAAGATGAGGAGAATGGTGAGGGGTGATGAGGACATAGAAGCTGGCAGGCAGGCAGCTGAAGGTGGAGACTGACTGGAGGTTTGTAGGTTAATGGCACCCAGAGAGCATAGATGGATATGGAGAGCATGAGTATGGTGAGGCAGCAACACTGGCACTGGGGACACTGGAGCACAGAAGACATGAGGTTAGTAAAGGCACAGGAGATTCACAAGAAATAACTCAGAGCTTACAAAGATACTGAGGTGGCCGATATAATACCATAAGCATGGTGTAACAATTTGGTGAAAAGTGAGTGAGTACTAGTGCTGCAAGAGTTGATCAGTGATGAGGACAAGGAAGGAAAACATGGAAAACACAAGGTAAACCTGGGGATGCTGGTGAAGCAGTGACACTGTGCTTACTAAGCAGGCCTATAGGACCCTTCCCTCTTCCAAGGAGGTATAGTGTGTGTGATTGCAGATCCACAATATTTTCTTCAATTATATTCAAGTAGAGGGCACTCACTTTTGCCTCATTGTTTTCAGATGTGTGGTGTAAATGTCTTAGTATCAGGTTTCATTTATTGGCATTTAATTCGCACGAATGCAACCCTACAGCTCGGTTAGTAGATTGAAGAAGGTGTAGTGAATTGCCCCCATCCTAATATGTACTATGTACTGTATGTACTGTAGGTGTTACTGTGAAGACACTGATGTTGGCATTGTATCTACGTTCTGGTTTAGCTGGCTGTTATGCTGCTGTCTGAAATGGGTTATAAATGTCAGAACAATTTTTTTAGTCTGTGCTGAAATTAATTCCAGCCTCAGTGTTTGGCACTTGAACTTGGACAGCTTTCATTCCAACTCAGTTTTTTTTTTTTCTGTTGCTTTTGAATAATTACATTTGAATCTTATTGAAAGATGATTCATTGGCATGACTGTAAAAATCGACAATGTGCCAAAGAAGGTTGCTGGCCTGCAGCTGCCAAGAAATGTGACACATGATAATCCCATCAAAAGGAGGAAGCTAAATTATTAGGTTACTAATTCCGGAAAAATAATCAGTATAGCTGAATATAATTAATAATATGTATTGAAAAAAGGATTTTGACATTCTCTCCACAGGTGAGATATATCGTTTCCTTTTTTTACAGGGAAAATTAGGAGAGTTTTTAAGTTGTGGTGGTGGTGCTAAGTGTACCTGGCTGTGGGCAGAGGTGTTCTTGGTACATTTGAAGCTTTAGGCAAAACTACAACCAATTTTATCATTAAATGTTTGGATTACAGAGCATCTGAATGGAGTATAAACGCATATGAGGAGTCATTGCCAAAAGGGCAGGATGACTATATTGCTTGAGACTTAACTCTGAGCTCAGTTCTCTCTCATGTATGAATAGGTCTAAATTTTGCACATAATAGAATATTCATAAAAGGAAACTGACTTTTCTCCTGATTTTCATCCCACCGCTCAGATATGACAGCAATACACTATCTAGCTGTCATATATATATATATATATATATATATATACACACATATATATATATACATATATATATATATAAATATATATATATATACATATATATATAAGAAACCTGAACACCAGGAGAAAACCCATGCAGACATGGGAAGAAAATGGAGTGGACCCATCCAGAAAGGGCTGCTTTTCCTTAGATATGGTAAATGATCACCATGATGTTAAATTTGACTCAACAGTAACTCATCAGGTGCTTCTTTATTCAATTTACTACTAACATGAACTAATTAACCCTGGACCACAGTGACATTAAACAGTGTGTCTGGGAGGCACAGTGGTACTTTGAGCCACATCAGCAGCACACCAACAATGACACTGTTAACATTCATTCATTCAATTCATTTTGACTCACAGTGGGAAAATCACAGGTGTTACCACTAACATCCATTCTATTCAAATGTTCCAGTCAGCCATAACAGTGCAGCAGCTAGCCAGCATTAGCAATTAACATCAACTGAACTGAAGAATGGAAGTGGGCCATCCTTTTTTTACATTTTTGTATTTTTATTTTTACACTTGTGCTGTTCATACTGTCAAAGTGTCTTCTTCTGCCAAAATTATTGTATTTGCAAAGTCACCCCAGATTCAGACTAAATTAAAAGACTAAAAGAGGCTGTTGATTGTCACAATCCAGTTAACCTGAGTGCAACAAATGTACTAGCCTGCACTCAAAACAAGCCTCTCTTCCACAAAGCTGTTAAACATTAAATGACATTCATGTGAAATAGGTGGGTCTGAAAAGCTTGGTGATGTATTGATGGCTGGCAGGACAGCTTGCTGCTGAACTGTAGCTGGTGAGCTAGTTGCTAACACATTAGACAACTGGGCTAGCACTAACCAGCAACCGAAGCTAATGTCTCTACTAATCTGTTCACTTCCCACTGTCTTTTTGCTTATGATTGTGCACAATTTATTTCAATAAAAAGTTATTTCTAAAGGAAAATTAAGCTCACAAAGCTAGCAACTTTAATAACTTAGCTCAGTCGCTAACAGGGCAATAAATTTATGGTTTATTCAAAAGACCATTTGTCTCATAACAGTCTGAGAAATTAATGATACAACACAGTTAACAAGCTAAGATAGTTTCTTCCATTTTGGACTCTGTGGCTCTCCATCCCCTCAAAGGTCAACACTGGCTGACCATATGTCAGCTGCGTGACCAAATAAAAATTCACCAAAGTTGAATTTCTCACTGCACTTTCAGTTAAGCCAAATGGAATTGTCGTGGTCAGAGGACAAATTTATTCACAGTTTTCAGTCCTTCTTTGCAGAGAGAGTATAAAACATCTCTAATCCAATGGGCTGGTAAGCTTGTAAGCTGCTGTGTGGACTTAAGTACCACTCTGTTCACTGATTTCTGGACACTTAAACTCAGTATTGCAAATGTAACTCTTGCCAGTCATTTGGTGCAGCATGTAGCGAAAATAATCCTACAAATCCATCTTGCTCCCTCTGTCTCAAATGAGGTCTTAATCAGTTTACCCTTAAATTGGAATTATCTTCTCTCCCCCTTTTTGCTAAAGATCTCCAAACTGCTTCTCTTCTCCTTGATTTAAAAAAAAAAAGTGTGTTCTGCCATCATCTCTGAATGAGCAAAATTATCCACCTGTTTCTCAGATGACTCCCCGACTTGGAGTGCTGCCTCAGTTAAATGTATTCCTTTGAGGGAAAGAAATGTGAAATTTATTCTTTATCAGAGGCCTATTCCTTTCATTTTCTTTTTTTCCACAAATGAAATAAATCATTATTCAAGAATGTCACTCTGGAAACTGGTGATGCCGGATAGAAAGAGGATAGAAGAGAGAAGAAAAGAGAAGATTGTGTATGTTATTTGTCACTGTGGATATGAGGAAGTGTGTGTTTCAGTGAATGTAGTTGCATTTTTGAATGTATGGGAATATACTCGTGTGTGTGTGTGTGTGTATGTTTGTCTGAAGGCAGTGACTTGAATGCCTTCAGAGGCAGGTCTGCCAGCACTCAGAAGGTTGCTGGCTCAGTTCCCAGAGACCCTGAGGGAAAGGCACCTATTGATAGATGAAAAACTCCCACAGTGCTTTGCTTCCTGTGTGCACAAAACCCACTGAGTCTGCAACCTCTCTAAGCCCACACACTGGTTGTTGTCTCTCTTCTCTTTATACAGCCTCTATGACTTTATCTGTCTTATAGTTTAAAATAGTGTCTCCCTCCACAGTTAATACCCACAGTTCCCCTCTCCCCTATCTTTGTCTGTTGTTTAGTATCTTTACTATCTATCTATCTATCTATCTATCTATCTATCTATCTATCTATCTATCTATCTATCAATCTATCTATCTATCTTTAGATGTAACAATAAGTTATCTAAGCACTGGTCTCAGGTAGTCATTTTGTTGATGAAAAATTATGATGAAAAATATTTGTTTTTCATGACGAAAACAAGAAAAACTAAATTAAAAACATCTTTTGAACACAATAACTATTAAACGATGTATTACATTTTCGTCAGCGAATAAAAACTAAATGATAATTTAAAAACCGACAGACATTACCTGCTCTTGGGTAAAAAAAAAGGAGATTAGAAAGACAAAACGGACAGTTGGGAAATGCTGGCTGGATTTACTAAGGTGAGTCGGGTCTGTGTATTACTGCAGAGTGACAGGGTACTTTGTGATAGACACCTGTAATCAAGGTAACTGCCCAAAATAATGGCGACAGCTGTAGTTTCAAAATGCTTAGAGGACAGAAATTAAATATGTAACAAAAATGAGACTAACATGTCAGTGACTAAAACTAGTCTGAAACTGCTAAAATCTGACTAAAACTCATGCACTTTCATCAAAAGACTAACACTTAAACTGTCAAAGGACAGGGTCATGTTACAGACAGAGACAGCCAGTGTCAGAAGGCTGCCTTTTGGTTGCCTTGTTAATTTCTCTGCACTGTAAAAAAGTAATCAGTAACAAATGTGGTTGTGTTTTGCATTTTTCATTCTACTGAAATGTAATAATGTTTTCAAATAACATTTTATGAAATAACATTGTCCGACCAACATCTATTGTGTTAATGCACAGCCGACAGTCAGTAGTTACAAGTTACACCTGTGGCGCCCTGAGACAGATCTCCGCACTCACTGCCCAGTCGGGGGGTAGAGTCCACACACTGCTTTCCCCTGTAACACCTCAGCCCATACAGTGCTTGTCTTACACCCCTGTTGCCGAAAGCCTCCTGAGATGGCCTCACCACCCAGCAGCGTGCTACAGAGAGGCTAAGGGGGGTCTTGCCTTCCCATGGAGTACATACTGCTCAAGTGCATGCGTGTTGGCTACTAACCCCCCTGCACCATAGTGACTTAACTTCCAGTTTCCAGCCGCAGTCTCAACCCACTTTGTGAGGAATCAGCCAAAGAGTGAGATGTTTTCCTCTTCTCAATTCAGGAACTTCTTCTGGAGTGGATGCTTTTACCCACCCAGTGTGGCCATGAAGGTCAGGCTGCCTTGTCACTGGTCGGATTGTTCCCCAGTGGTTCTCGCAGACTTTGTTAATGGTCTCAAAGGCCTGCCTTTTGAGCTGCTGGAGCAGGTGGGCCTAGAGTTGATGTCAGTTATGACTGTGCTCCTGCTGCTGTTCATCTTGGCTAAGAGGGTGTGCTTGGTGCACCCTTCCTGCATGTCTGTCACTGAAGACATGGATATGGTTGAACTTTGACCTAACCCATCCTTTCACCCCAAGGTCATGGCTTCCTCCTTCAGTTTGACAGTCATTCAGCTGAAAGCTTTTCCTCCACCTCACAGCAGCCAGGAGGAGAGGTGCCTTCACATTTTGCACTCTGTGCAGGTGCCCTACTGCTATATGGACCACACAGCTGGCTTCAGGAAGTCCAATCAGTTGTTTCTTTGGTGTAGCACGTGGGCTTAAGGAGCTTCGCTCTCTGCTCAAAATGTTGCTGTAAAATATCAAGTTTGATTTGAGTTTAAAGTAAATGCTACATACAATATGAACAGCTTGTGCTATGCTTAATGACAATGTAACAACAATCAGCTAATGAAATAACATTACCTTGAATCCAGAAGTCTCATTGTTAAAATAATTTAGAGGAAATCTGCAGATTTGATTAGTAGACAGATACACAAATGGGAAGATAACTAGATGATAAATACATAGATTCATGAATAGATGGAGTAGGAGTGTGAATTGAGGTAAGAATATATTTGTGCAAGAAGAGAAATGTATTTATAGACTGAGAGATGTTGGGAAAGATATATTTGGATGCTATGAGAGGTTGGTAGGCTGATTGCACATTTAGCTGGAATACATAGTGCTTAACTTAACATCTTATATAGCAGAATATAGTCAATGATGAGAAACAACTTAAACCCATCTTCTTTTGTGTGTGTATGTACTGTTCTGCATTTAATGTTGCAGTTTTTCCTCTTAATTCCTGGCCTGGTGTTATTCTTAAGGCACTGGTACTTTGATGTGATTACTGTGACATCAAAAAAGCTAGGAGTTATCAAATGAATTGCTGTATTAAACTTTTCAATTGAAAATGTGGGTTTTGGACAATGACACATCATGTTTTAAATGAGGCATCATGGAGCCTCTTTATCAGGTTTTCACTCAGGAGAGAACAAGGGAGAGAGAGCTGCTTTCACTCACATACTGCAACCCTGAACCTTTTTAGACATTATCTATACCTAGTAGAGCTATATGTGTGAACACAATGACCAAATTTGCTGAACCAGACTTAAACCAACTCTACCCTTCGAGCATCCTAGTGTTAAGTCTGTTTAATGTCTGACTGGAGGATTCTTTTAGTTTTTTGTAGCTCCATAGTCTCCTATTTCATATTAGGGGAAAGACTGTACTGTTATTTATTTGGAGATTTTCAGTCACCTTTTTTTTGGCCATTATGGTTATTGAAAATGACTTATTCGCCTCTACAGCCTCTACACCACTGCCACTTTTCTTAATAGAAAGAGCTAAATCTTGTCTGCTTCACCCAAAAGATTTTAAGGGGCATTCACATTCATGTGGCTGTGGCTCAGGAGGTAGAGCGGGTTGCCCACTAATCGGAAGGTCAGTGGTTCAATTCGATTCGAGTCCATGCTGAAGTATCCTTGGGCAAGATACTGAACCCCACGTTGCCCCCAATGTTTGTAACATCGGTGTGTGAATGTGCTAGAGCGCTTTGTAGTAGTGCAAGCGCTGTGTGAATGTGTGTGTGAATGGGTGAATGTGACGCATAGTGTAAAGCGCTTTGAGTGGTTGATATGACTAGAAAAGCGCTATATAAGTACAGCCCATTTACCATTTACATAAAAAGACTGTATTTCCAGTGCAAGTCCACATAGAGATGTACACATGTAATAACTCTGTATTTGAACTAGTATAAGTATCAGCCTGTCTGTGAGTGTCTGTGCCTTGTGAATTTGGCACCATATGTCAGTTTATTTCAGAGGGACCAGAAATCCCATTCTAGCAGTGACAGCACAGGTCCTACAGCTCTCCCCTCTGCTCCGTGTGGGGAGAGAAAATTAATGCAGATGTTTAAACTGTAATTTCCTTCAAATGCTGCTGTCATTCAAATGCACATGTGATGTTTATAAAGGGAGCAAAAAATGCCGTTAGAAGAGCTCGAAGCTGCCTGGAAAGCAGTGTGAACAACTTCATGGCTCCATGTTAAGTGGGGTCAAACCTCCTCCTGCTATTATGCTGAAAAAGTTCCAGGTTGAATTTTAAGTAGATGAGCTTTTCAATCTAGAACTGAATGGAACAAATTCAGCTTTAGGAAAATGTATTATATGTCAATGTGAGAGTTTTTGTGTAAGCAGATAGCTTGTCTGACAGAAGACAGATTTCCAAGATTGCAGGTTTTTTGCTTTGGTCCCAGCTGGATACCTAATATCCATCACTGTTTGCTGCTTCAGTTTAATCTAGTGGAGCAGATTCAGATGCTAAATCACATTTTAAATTTGCCATAACACAAATTTGACTGAATCGCCACATTACCTCGGAGGGCTTTGCACTCAGAGAGGCAGTTGTATGCTGGGAATGAGTAATTCAAAGGAGTGCTTCCTGAAGTGAGGTCCTGAGAAGGCAGCAAAGGTTATTTTGCAGATTATGGATCACACAGAGACACTATTAAATACCACAAAAGATGTACTACTCAGCAAAAGAAAGCAGTACCAATTTCTGCATTGGGAACAGAGAAAAAAAAATATAGCTTTGATCGCTGAGAGCAGTCAGTGCAAAGAGGATTATATGGATGAATGATCACTATGATGATCCAACAGCAACTCCATCATGTGCTTCGCTTATGTTTGGGAAGTGTCATGGTGTCATATTGAAAGGGTTGCATTGTACTTTGTTGTTCAGTAGCTCTAACTCAGAATAATGTATTGAGCAGCTGGATGTTGGCTAGGCTCTTAAGTTCAAAGAAAAATGCTCCCCTGAAACACTACCAAATCACAAACAAGGTGAACAGTTTGCTTTCCACTGTATTTTACTATTTTCTTCTTAGTACATCAATAGAGAGGTAGAATAAATGGCAGTGCAATTAACAATAATGCCAATGTTTTTAAAAGTTCTACAATGTCTGTGCATGACTGTGTGACAGCATGCTAATTGTGGTTCCCTGACTTGCTATTAACTATTAACTTGCAATAACCTCCCTATTGATATTACAGTAGACTGGCTGAATCAGTTGAGGCTTTTAAATCCAAACTAAAAACTCATATTTATGCCTTAACTTTCAGTTAGCACTTTATTCTGTTTCGTATTTCAGGCTTCACTGGTTACCACTCTACCTTCGGTGGGTTGGGTCTGTGTGTTTCTTCCCTCAAGCACATTAGTGCCCAGGCTGTGCTTCTCTCTCTCTCTTTCTCTCTCTTTGTCCTCTTTCTTCATTATTCTCTACTGTAGTTTTGTGCCTTCGTCTCTCTCTTCCTCTAGTGTCGCTTATTGCAGGTCTTCTGCCTCCGGAGCTGTAGAGTCTCCTGCTGCTCCCACAATCAAGCTCAACAGATATCTTATTGTTATTACTGTTATTATTATTCTAACTGTCATTATTATTTTAACTATTTGTACAATACAACACACCTGTGCAATACATTCACATTCACACTTATACCTCATTGTACATAGAGTTGCACTGGTTTTTTTTCTTTTATATTTTTTAAATATCTTTTCTATATATATATATATTTCTATATATATATATATATATATATATATATATATATATATATATATAGTTATATATTGTTTCTACATATTTTGTATGTTTGCACTGAAAAGGAGAAGCTCTCCAATCTCATTGTACTTTAGTATAATGACATTAAAGGGCATTCTATTCTATTCTATAGTCGTCATTGCTATTATTAGCATTACTTACATGTCAACATGGACTCTGTATTATTCTATGCCCCCCCCCCCCCTCAAGGCAGATGACCACCTGCCCTGACTCTGGTTCTGCTCGAGGTTTCTGCCTCTTAAAAGGACGTTTTTCCTTGCCACTCACTCACCTAGTCATGGTGGGATCTGTTGGGTCTCTCTTTGTAAATTTTATCACATAAAAAGTATGGTCTAGACCTGCTCTATATGTACAATGCCTACAGATAACTTCTCTTGTCAATTGGCGCTATATAAATAAAAATTGACTTGACTCATGTGGCAATGGTGCAATACATAAATCATGCAGATACAGGTCAGAAACTTCAGTTAATGTTCACATCAAACATCAGAATAGTGAAAACGTGAATCTAAGAGACTGACTGTGGCATGATTGTTCTGAAGCTGCTGATTCTTACAATTTGCATGTTCAACAGTCTTTAGAGATTGCACAGAATGGTGTGAGAATCAAAAAATATCCAGTGAGTGACAGTTTTTGCTTGCATCTCTGAGGCTTGAAATTTTCTACTGAATGTATATAAATGACAACATTTTTTAACAGGTATCATGACAAATGTATGCTAATGTTTACTACTCAGGTAATACTAATGTTTGAATTTAAGCCTTAAGTGTTATAAAGATTGTCTTATATACAAATTCATTGGTTTCCGTGATGGTGGTAGTGGGGATAGTGAGTAGAGTTGAATTAATATCTGATGGGACTTTGTCAGTGAGCTGGGGAAGTTGCATCCAGGGTTGACTGAATGTGTTTAATCTGCCCACAATTTTCATCCATAGCTCAGTGGATGCAGCAGTAATGACTGCTGGTGGGGTATTATATAGCTCTATAGCACTGTTCTCCTCTACTGGGGGTCATCTCAGTATCTCCATGCTGCACAGTAGTGTTCCCATTGTGTTGGAGCCTCTAAATCTCGAGAGTGAGCAGTGGCCTACCAGCTGTTTCTTGGTCAATGTGGATGTTGGTGTTCTGTTCATCCATAGTTCCCACATATGTTACATGTAACCCCTCTTCTTGGGCTTGCTGTTTTAGTAGCATTCCATCAATTCAGTATTCTCCAGCTCCAGCTTCCTCTCACAGTCTATAGACATGCAGGTAGGTTAATTGGTGAAGTGAGTGGTTCACAACAGTTGCCGTGGCTTGTCCCGTGATTGAAAAGTTGAAGGTAGCACATTGTCAATAAAACAAGCACTTTGAGACAAGTTATTGCAATGTATAAATTAATATTTTTTGTTGGAGCCCCCAGTCAGTTGTCTTACTTGCCTAATGGTGAAGTCCACCCCTGCTTATGCTATTACATTGCCTCCAATCATATCTTGTGATATTATGTGCTATGATTGTAGACAGGCGTGAACTGCTAATGTTGTATGGATTAATTTTTTTTACATATAAGATGATTGACAATATGATTATGGGACTATGACACTTTATCTCAGCAACACAGACCCAAGTGACATGCTCATAACTGCAAAGCATCAGCACTGTGGATTTTTAAGCCTCTTCTGCTATTTTTTGTGAGGATAGACTGTCAAAGACTGTCACCTGCCTCAAAGGAAAAATGCAATATTGTGTTGATTATTTATCTGGGACTTTATGAAGCTGCTGACACAATATTTCTCTTTATGTCTAGATGCTGAGGTTGCTCATATTTTTAGGCATCAGACAAAACTGCAAACATGTTGGCCAGAAATACAGCCTATATGCTCTTGATCTGTGTGGATCCTAATCTGGCTGTTGCTTTCTTTTTTACATTTTTGGCACTAGCTGTCAGTACTGTTTTTTTTTTTACCTATCTCTGTCAGTAAATTTTCACCACTGTCAAGTTTTTCTGTCCACCTTTGATGTTCAGCTGTTATTGCTGTGTCATTTTTGCACTGCTGTTTTGAGAGACTGTCGGCACATTAAACAGCGTGGGTGGTACTCTGATTCCTTTTTCCAGGTAATTTCTGCTGATTATGTTTCTATAATGAGCACTCTTTTTTTGTGGCCTCACAGTCACTCTGGGTGTTCAGAGTGTTTTATTACATCTGTTGAATAGCTATTATATTACCATGCAGTGTCAAAGTAGACGTTTGTGTGAAAATGTTACTTTTTTACACACCACTCGTAATGTGCGTGAACACCACACGTGTCCTGACAAGTGTGGCTGTGTGTGTTGTGTGTATATGTGACTGTTTATGTCTCTGCAATTTAATGAAAGCAGCATTGTGCTTGAAATGACATTGTAATGCCATCAGCATGAATGTCAACATGAATATTACAGACTGGGTGCTAAAGCATGCTCCTCATGTTTTCATGGCCTTTATGACTTGTTAATGAAGTTAACAAGTTGTCTTTGTTTTATGTTGGAGCTAAATCCTGGTCAAACTTCTACTGCTGCCTTTTTCCACCTATGTAATATTGCTAAGATCAGGCACTTCCTCTCTCAAAAGGATGCAGAAAAACTAGTTCATGCATTTGTTACATCTAGGCTCGACTATTGCAATTCATTATTGTTTGGCTGCCCCAACAAGTCTCTAAAGACTCTGCAGCTGATCCAAAATGCTGCAGCACGATTATTGACAGGAACTAGGAAAAGAGACCATATTTCTCCTGTGTTAGCCTCTCTACATTGGCTCCCAGTCAAATCCAGAATAGAATTTAAAATCTTCCTCATCTCGTTCAAAGCCCTTAATGGTCAGGCTCCATCTTATCTTAAAGGGCTTATAGTTCCCTACTATCCCATTAGAACATTGCACTCCCAGAATGCTGGTTTACTGGCCATTTCCAGAGTTTCCAAGAGTAGAATGAGAGGCAGAGCCTTCAGTTATCAGGCTCCTCTACTGTGGAACCTTCTCCCAGTTAGGGTCCGGGAGGCAGACACCCTGTGCACTTTTAAGAGTAGGCTTAAAACTTTCCTCTTTGATAAAGCTTATAGTTAGGGTTGGCTCAGGTTTGCCTGAACCATCCCTCAGTTATACTGCCACAGGCCTAGACTGCTGGGGGATTTCCTATGATGCACTGAGCTCTTCTCTCTTTATCTATATGTATTCATATCTCATAAATGCATGTTACTAACTCAGTGTCTTCCCTTTTCTCTGGTGTTGTGCTCTTCCGTCTCTCTCCTTGTTTTGAGGCAAGGCTAAACATGGTTAACACTATTGCTGACATGCAATCAACATCAGCATGTTAGCAATGTAAATTTGAGCATTTCAGCATGTTGTTGTTAGCATTTAGTGCAAAGTACTGCTGTGTTTCAGTACATTGCTCTCATCACAGTGTTCCAGTTTTGGGCTCACAGACTACAATGCCTGTGGAGTGCTCACAAGCGGGAATGGAATTGCAGCCCTAGATATAGTTAAACTCATCCCACTGACATCAACTTAGACTGCTCCTGCTGTTATAGTTCATGTGGGCAGAAATGATATAAGACATAAGCAGTCAGTCAAGCTCTAATGAGATTTTGATGATCCTATTAATAATTTGATACTATCCAGAGCCCTGGAAAGCTGTGTATTTTATCAAGCCTGATTCATTCTCCAAGGACAAATTGTGAAAATTGTAGTTGTTCAGTTGTTCAAACATTTGTATTGCCACTGGAATTGAGGTCATTAGTAATTTTGACTGGAAATGACCATTACAGTAGAGACCTTGTCTTTCATTTACAGTGCCTATGATTTTTTTTTATGTCCAAAGGAGTAAATGTCCTTTAAGCGTCAGCATGTGACATTGCTTTACTACATTACTGCATTTTCTTATCACCCACGATCCTGTTAGTGTCTGATTATACTGGTGATCTTGGAATAGTGGTTCAGAGTATACCTAAGGACACTTAATAGCAAATATGCCCATACAATTTGGCACTTTCACCAGTTCATTAAAATCTGCAATTGTTAAACCACTTTTAAATAAGCCCACACTAGAGCCATTGGATTTTAATAACTACCTGCCAATCTCCAACCTCCTAATATTCAGCAAAATTATTGGGAAGTTGTCCACAAGCCGTTAATTGGCTACCTGGCAACAGAATACAGGATACCGTCTAATCTGGTTTTCACACCAACTATAGTGGAGACACAGCCCTGCTCAAAGTGTGTGATTTAAGAATAAATAGTGACGATGATAGGACTTCTATTTAAGGATTATTGGATCTTTGACATAATCTTTTACAGTAATTAAAGTGGGAAGTTTGAGAGATGCGTTGGCTGATCTGGGTCAATATTGGACTGGTTTTCATCAAACCTCAAAGGTCATGATTCTAGTATTTCTTTTGGAAATTTTAGCTCAGAATTTTTTTTCATCCCGAGCGGTGTTCCCCATGAGTTGAATCCTGGTCCCGTTATTATTCACTTTGTGCATGTTGTCTTTTTGCCAGCTTGTTGATGTCTAGCAAGTTTTTACAGTTAAACAATGACATGAAAGAAATCCTGGTTACTGGTAGGAAGTCTTCAGGATTAGGTTCTTTATCCTTGGAGAATGACTGCAATGCACTGCTTGCAGGAAAAACAGAGTGTAGCTGGTGGAGATTTAAATAGAAATAAATACAACCATATTACACATGTGCACAGGTGGTTACATTGGCTTCCTGTAGATTTTTTAAGCTCATGTTTAAGGTCCTATATAGTCTGGCTCCCTAATACCTGACTGACTTTCCTTGTCAGCTCTGAACCACTATTGTCTTTTCAAACTTAAGATGTTCCTTTTTAGCCTTTTCTTAATGTTCTTTTAATTTTAAAATCTGATAGCAAACTCTCTGTGAAGCACCTTGTGCTTCCAACTGGAAGGAAATGTGCTACATAAATTTTTGTTTTTCTCTCCTTTGCTTTGCCTAGCCAGCCATAGCTGACGTACACACACACACACACACACACACAGGACACTTAAACATAATGAAAATTCCCACAGAGAAAAGAACCATACCTCAGGCTAGCTGTTCACACTCATCCCAAAAGAGAACAGCTTTGATGCAAAGCCCAAATGCCTGCTTTTATCTGCCTCCATTGGGTCTACAGTATGTGTTAGAGAGAGAGGGCGAGCAAGTGTGTGGGACAGTGTCTACACAAATTCTGAGCATAGATTGTCAATAGTGTTAGTAAAAGAGAGACAACAGGTTTGATTGGTTGAGGATGAGAGAAGTGAGGACACAGTGCCTTGCTGGCTTACGTATGTTTGGCTTCCATAGCCAAAGTAAGAGCCGCCTGAAGTGTCATCCATCCGGTATGTGAGTGAAAATCTGCCCAGTGCAGTGCCACTGGACATTTTGTTAGCTGCACCACTGCATCTGGAATCCAGTTTTCCTCTAAGACATTTAATTGCCTCTGATATGTGTGTCAATCTACAGTCTTTCCCAGAAGTACTCTTGTGTAGCACTGTGGCAAATTTGTGCTCCTGAACAAATTTTGTTCCGGAGGCAGTAAAAACCTGGCCCAAGCATCAGCTTGTAGACTAAACCCAAATTCATACCAGCAGTATAAGAGCTACTGAATCACCAGGCATAGCCTATTATAGCTCTGTATGCCCAGGGTGAAACTACAAAGCTCAAACTATACCTGGACCCTGTCCAGTCACTATATATACAGGTATAGTTTACATGTTGGTAACATAAAGAAAGTAGTCTTCTCTGTGAATGAGACAGGCAAGTTATAGTGCTGTTATGGATTGCCCTTCAGTCTGCAGTTAGCATGAGGAGTACCAGCCACCATAGCTAATCAAACAGGCAGCACAGACTGTAAAGTGAAGGTTCTGTTTCACACCTCAAAATTACAAAGACATAATTAAAATTCCATAAAACATCCACCTTACTGTTTTCATTTTATGGCCCACAAGTTGTCACCGCTCTCATCAATCTGCTCTCCACTTCCACTTCTGTACACTACTAGCACCAGCTGGCAGACAGGCAAAGCTAGTGACAAGCAGGTGATTATTATTTAGCAGCCAGAGTCAGATATTTTTTGAAGGAGTTGGTGGAGACCAAATCCTGCTCTGCATCTGGTGACTGGGTAAATCATATCCAACTGTACCCTAACATGAGCCGTATCAGCTTCATAAGATCATTATACTCTATGTCAAATGTCTGTGAGCTTGGAGCTGTGCCTCAAATGTTGAGAGGAGACTGAGGCAATTCCAGCCATGTAGTAATCAGAATGGTAAGGGAAGTTTGAAACAAATATAAAGATTCTAGACAGCATAGGGTTATTTTTCTAGACAGCAGAGGTCTAAAAACATTAGATTAATAGACAAGTGTATTAATTAGGACAATCTATATAATATCTGTGCTGCTGTGTTGGAAACATTTAGCAGCTGCAGTTTTTCTATGCAAAACCATTATTATTATTATATTAACTTATTGTGAGATGTTAAAATAACAAAGCCTGCAGACATGTTTCTCATTTATAGACAGATTCAGTGAAATAAACCTTCAATCAGAGATCACACATCACACAAACTGGTGAAGCTACATTTTAGCCCAGAGAATGAATACATAGTGAAGCAAAACATCATGAATTTTGAAATCATCATTTTGCTATTATTTTCCATAATAAAGGTCAGAAAAGAGCTGCCACCGAGCAACTGGTAAAAAGGAAGAGTTACAGCCAATAGAAGTAATGTGAGAAAAAATTGTTTGAGAGTAAAAGATAGACAGTGAGAGGAAATAAAAGTTTTGTGACAGAGAAAGCAGGAGAGAATAACAAGGGACAGAGAGAAAGACTTAAAATGTGACTGAAAATGAACATGCTGCAGAGAGAGTGAAACAAATTATCAACCAGATGAATATGAGAGCCAACAGGCTTCTAATACTTACTTTATCACCAGCCAGACTTCTCTTGACAAATCACTTAATATGCAAATAGCACTGTATTTATTCCAATGACAAATCACACTGTCACATAAACAGATTCATGAAATACAATGCGCACACGCCTGCATGCACACACATTCAAATACAGGTGGTAATACACACACACACACACACACAGCAGGTACACAGGTGTTTATTCATTCTGCCAGCAAATTTCAAATCCAGTGATGTTTAATAACTGCTGCATTTGTTCCAATGATAAATGGAAATAAGCTTACCACACACATTAAAGGATGGAAGACAGCTCCACCCGTACTCCGCAGGTTGTGTGTGTGTTAATATGTTTGTCAGTTTAATAGATAGGCAAGCAGCTTATCTATGCTTAATTTGCCCTTATTTTATCAAGTCTTTGAAAATGCCCTTTGTCATATTCTTTTGGAATATGAGTGAATTACCAATGGTGTCAAACTCCAGAAACCAGTAGGGCAGCTGCACACCAAAGGACCCACTGAACTCAAGACATCAATGTGAAGATTTTTCATAATGATGATGACTGGTAAGAAAACAACATCAGACGAAAGTGAATGAAAAGGCGGAGCACAACCTGCCTGGGAATGTGAAATGTTGACAGGTAGTTTAAAGGTGGGTTTTCAGTCTGGTGGTGAATAGGATGGCCAGTGACTCTGCTTTCCACGCCAGTGGGAGGTTCATGCCATCACAGGAGTGCAACAGTGTAGTGTCTGAAGTTCCATATATGGTTTTTACCCCTTGGAATGCTCCATGTATGTCTTTCATTCTTTGGGTTAGTAGCCATGAACATAAACATGTAAGGGACAGGAGCTGGTCCTCCTCCCTCTCTGTTTCTGGAAAGGAGGTCATTGGACTTGAGATCCCGATGTCTCGGCAAAATCATAAAGACAACTAACATATATATATATATACTGATGTTTAGAGCTGTTAGAGAGAGATCCATATTGGCTCGGATCCTCTCACAGGCTACTGCAGTGCTTGGTCTTGATGCTGGACTTTGTAATAAACTTCTATATACAAGCAAGACAGTACAGTGAGATCTTCTTCTTCATCATCTACACAGCATCACCATCTAATATACCACAACAGTCACAGTGGAGTGTAGGGGTCAGTGTCCAACAATTTATGTATCTTCCTAAACCAGCAATCCAACAGTGACACTTGCTTCATGTATCAATTGGACAGATATATAGATTTAAAACTTTTCCCAGGCTATCTTTTTTCTTTTTTTTTTTTGTATGTGCAAACCACCTAAAACATGTGCCATTGATCCTTTAATCAATTATTGTGTCCCGCCTCTCTATGATGGCAGGCTTATTACTCCCACCTTGCATGCTGCCATTATAAATACAGTCAAGTATGTAGGAAAACCTGGGGAGATTGAACATAGCAGTAAGGGTTCAGGCAGACACAGGGGTTCCAACGAGAGAGAGTTGCAGAATGTTGTATACAGATAGGTGAATCTAAGCACTGTGCCAGAAGCAATCAGTTGCTTGAAGTAAAGATAAACCCAAATATTTGTAATTTTTCTGCTTTTGAAACTCATGGTCCCATATTGACTTTGGACTAGCTGGTGGTGTAAATATTTGACCTGATGATGGCAGTTGAAGGAAAGAAAGTCCATAGATCACCAAAGCCGTAGAATTCATCCTCTTGGATCATGAATGTTTATACAAACTTTCGTTCAATTCATCTGATGGTTGGTGGTATTTTTGGTGGTATTGTAACGACTGGCCATCCCACAGACATTGCCATCTCTTTAAATTAGATTCTTCTCAAAAATCCTCTAAAACTCTAAGTTTTAGCTCTGTTAGTGCCATAGGAACATTGCCATGCCTCTCCAACCAGTGGCACTTAATGAAAAACGCAGCACAGAGTCTGGATGGAGTCTGGCAATCCTCTCCATAATGGTCTCACTTGTTTATGTTAATTACAGTAATGTCTAAAAATTAATATGCTTATGATTTATTGATCTTGGAGTGCTACATATTACAAAACACCCTCGTGTGCAGATGTGCGTGGGGAACATTATGTGTGTGCTGCACTTTCAATTTAACATAATGCAATTCAATGAAATGAAAAGCAACATAATGTGTACATAAATGGGTAAGTTTTCACACAAAGAGTTAGATAAGAAGGATGGTGAACCGCCAGTGGGAATTGTCATCCAATCAAGCAGCACTGTTCTGATCACTCTCTGTGTTGTTTTGTTGCTGTTATCTGCCTGTTATTCTACAGACACCAACACTACAATAGCCACGTGATCTCTCATTCACCCCAGCCGTCACTGGCACATTTAATCTACTTTGTTTTGTTTATGTTGAGGGAGTCACATGAGAACATCGCTAATGAATTAACCCAAGTTATAAAGGCCTACACTGGTTTCAGGCTCCCATTTAGCATAAGCTGTTTGAAAGACCATCATAAACTGTTTCATAAACATCCACATCAACCACTGCAATGGTCCAACAATTCTTCAGCAACGCATGCATTCAATTTGAGCCATACAGTACAAATCTTCACCTAGATTGTGAGCTGTTTTTTGATAATGAAAAATAACAAATTCAAATGGCTCATTAAGAGTCTCTAGTAAATGTGTTGACACTGACAGCTTAAGATTATTTGATACTCATCCAACTATTCAGTGAACTGTCAAGTTCTGCAGCTGTAGGCATTGTTATCCTATGAGATTACACTTTAAGGACAGAAGTGTCCCAGCATTTGCTGTCATTTCACTGCTGAGTCATTTTGTTCTCCAGCTGACAAGTTTGCTTTACAGTTGCCTTCACGTCCAATCCTCCTTTTAAAAATAACTATTGTGTTTTATTGTATTATTATTATTATTATTAATTGTAACCTGTAATGTTCCATTAGTTTCATTTGATTTTTACTAAATAAGATTTCGCTAATGTGTCAATGAAAATCATCAGATAAATCTTGGAATGAGGCAGGTACAGTACATTAAATAACATCAAATATTTATTTTCTATTTAGTTTAAAGTTATAATCCTTAGGACATTTGTTATTCTAAAACCTAATTTTCTTTCTGCACAGCCATTCAGTGTATTTACATTCTTGTGCAATTGCCTCTCTCTGTAGTAATTCTCATTGTTAGAATCCACCTTTTTAGCACAGGATTTGTGTTACAGGCACACTCACAAACAATGTACAGGCAATAATGCATACTAAAAGCTAAAGGCTTAGGGTCTAACCCTCTGCATCACTCACACACACACCTCTCACCCACCAGGCTTCACATGGCAACCAAGGAATAACTATGTTGGGTTTCAGACTTACATGGCTCGCATCCACTCAGTCTGTCCAAAGAGTGACAGCCAGCTAGCTTGCCAACCCCTGGCAATGAGCCAAAAGTCTGTTGTTCATAGTTCACCTGTTCCATACAGAGCTGGATTATTCAACTTTATCTTCCGCCTGTAATCCACCATCAAACAGCTGCTCCTGTGGGCATCCGCCCCTGAGCTGACTGCAGTAATAACAAAGGCTGATAATGTGAGCTAACTCTGTACAGACTTCACTAAGCTGTTTTATTAATCACAAGGAGGGGCTTCACTTGGTTTATTTTAATTGGCCAAATTTTGCAAAATGTTCATGGCTTACATGCTGAGATAGTAGATATTCTGTTGAGGTGGACTGCTGATCTCAGAATTTGAAATGAGATAAAGACTCATTCCTAAAGGTTGAACTTTTGTGCTTTGTGTTTTTGTGTCTGGGCTGAGAGCTATCAGGTCATTGGTTACTGTTATTATTGGTACTGGGTCCTTTGTAGTTGTTTTGTTACCACTAGTGCTTATAATAAGCATAATTATAATAATTTTCATGGAACAATTATTAATCAGTTGCTTGGTTCATGAGAAGTCAGGAAGCAATTTAGAAACATACAACAGTTTTGATAGCGCTATGGCAGTCAGTCATATTTTCTTTTTATATTTTGAAACCTATTATTGTTGAAAACAAAACAAAAAAATAAACCAAAAACAATACAATGTCATGGAAACCTCTCAAATCAGGATTTGCATGGGTGTACACAGAACAACAGTAGTTTTAGGTATCTGACACAGTAACCAGCCCAAGTTGAGCGGACTGCCCTCAGATACATATACTGGACTGATAAAAGGAAGGGTTTTTATGTTGTCTCTTATCTATTTCTTTGCCTGAACAAAGTGACTGTCAGGAGGCCAACATGTTGCAAAAGAAAAGCAGGAAAGGAACCAACTAAAATAATTGAATATGAGCGTGAACCCATTGTAAGGGAATCAGCAAGAGGTTTAACATCATTTTGTTGACAATACAAAAGTGAGATATTATGTTTAGATTAGAGAAATCTCTTCTACACTAATGTATGTCAGGAGTGAAACGGTAAGCAGGAACCAGAGGCTTTAGTCTACTAACCCAAAGGAAAGGTCACACAGTCAGCTGAATCATCCTTCACCTCGCCTCAGTAAATACATGATGATAACACTGCATGTGCTGCATGTTAACAGACAGCCAGAGGCCCGAGGCCCTGTGCTGATGTTTTCTGTGGTTTTTTAAGGTGTGACACATTTTCTGACATGATTAATGTATCACCCCCCCGCCCGACGAGTAAAACAAGACAAATAAAATGTGTAATAACCAAAGCAGGATGAGAAAATTTTAAAACATACAAATCTAAAAAAAAAAAAAACCTACCATGTTTGTTAAAAGTGAAGACTTGAGTTGAGTTCTCCTTTGTTCAAAATATTTCATTCTTGATTGTATTCTCAGTCTTCTTGTAGACTGATATTGCCATCCATAGAGCCAAATAAATTAATACACTAATAATATTATAAATAGGAATTCAGCCATCCCGATTTTTGCAAACAGAACTCATAAATAAACATTTATTACAGCCTCAAAATGAATAAGCCAGGCACAGGAGGCAGCTGTAAATATCATTTAGATCCGGGACATACAGCTGATGTATGAGATCAATGTCTGACTGTCCATCATTATATAATGCCACAAAACCAAGTGTGTGTTGGAGGCTCGTGTGAGGGGGTCTGTTTCGGACAGATGTGTCAACTGATGCTTAGGAAAGAGGGACATAGATGTTTGCGTTCGCTTCACTCCACTGCTTCTGGTTTTGTGCACAACTTATTAGGTTCCTGGCATAATGTGATGTGTATTAAGCAAACAAAGCTCTAAAATGATTCTGAGGAGGAGACAATAAAGTCAGGCACATTAATCAAGTGCTGTGCCTGTGGATTGTTCACTGTAAATTACTTTTCACATTTCCATTTTTATGTCACTTTACTTATTCTTCACAATAGTTCTGAGGGAGATTGTACCATTAAAGTCTCAATCACTCCAGGTGGACGAGAAAGTTGCAGACTTGTAGGTCAATGGTACGGTTGGCATACAATATACTACAATGAACAAGTCTAAAACAGAATTGGTTTGTATGACTGCTCAATGAAAATAGGTCCAGGGATGTGGAATACAGTACAGTGCACAGTGAGCATGCTTGCTGTATTGACACATGTGGTCAGCAAATTTGGACTACATGGACTGATGTGGATTTCTAGATGAGGAAATTTACATTACTATGAATTGTATAAAATGAGATTAATATACAAGATTTTACTAACCAAAGCTATGATCAGTGAGCAATGTGATGTATTATGCATGAATAAACAACCTAAGGTTTGCAGATTTTTCTAATGGTTGAGATTATGACAGGGGAAAATGAATGCTGGTCATGTTAAGTTTCTATATATCATTGATGTTAAGGTTACCCACACTAACACAGCTCACCTGCCTTCCTCTAGTATTGTCTTATGACCAGAAGCACTATTTCCTTTTTCCATTATTTCCTTGGGTATTGGTCAAGTTGTCAAGGACTGTACTGCACATTCCAGTGTAGTTATCATTGTTTGGTTATTGTACATGGTATGTAATTGGTAGAGACCTCATATAATGGTCAGTCTACTTTATATGATCCAGAGACGAAGACCATGATTAATCATTTGTGTGATGCAAAGGTCTTACGGGCTGTTCTAGTTTCATCCCAAGTATGGAGATTATAAGATTATATAAGAAATGTTTAAATGGGAACAAATCATAATATAAATATAAGGTGAAAACACAGTACATCTTGTTATTTACATGCATACTTTTCATGTGTGCATATACTGTCATAATTCATTGAAAAAAAAATATATGTTTAATGACAGTTATTTAGACTTTTCTTTTTAATGCTTGAATTAATTGTTTTTTTCAATGTGACATAACAGTTCCCATATTAAAATTAAATCACAACACAGAAAACAATTGAGCCTTTTATTTTTACTCGGAAAACACTCATTAAAAAAACAAGTGTCCAATCGCAGCTATGGGGGTGGTACCACGGGCAGAGTTTATCAACAGTGACACAAGCTGAAGCGAGGATCTTCTTCTGTGAATTCTCAGTAACTGTTGACACTTAATGAGTGTTAGTTACCTAGTGTTAGCTTACGATAAACAGCTGCTTTAAGGAGGAGGATTAGCTACTGCTAACAGAGGTCTGTGAGGTAGATGAGGTTAAAAAGGGACAATGGTTCTGTGCTACAATGACACCCTTTGCCATTGTAGCTCCCATAACTAGCCCCTCATTTGGAGAAGGATTGCGTATGAGGTGAGCTGTGCACAGGGTAGAAAAGAACTTCACTCTTTACTCAGTTGGCACCAAAATCTCAAGTTCACCATGTGAGTCATTGCATAGTATCAGTTTCTTGGACATTCTGACAATTAAGGGGAATATCTCTCCACAACAATATTCAGGAAAAATGCTGGCCAGAACACACTTTTAATGGCTCTTTATATCATCCAAGAAGCTTGAAAAACAATTTACCAGTTAGAAAATTCCTATGCCTGAGGTGATTGTGCTCCAGTAAAAATGAGTTCTCAGAGGCCAAGGAGATCAGAGGTTCAAGGACCACGGGTATAGCAACAAAACCTTCAGTATGTGTGTACAAAATAGCACAATATTACCAAAGAAAATCAGCTGTTGCTGCCCGTTCCAAAACCCATCACCAGCTGTACAGTAAGAAATCTGCACTACACCCTTTTGGCCAACAGAATAAAACACATCATACTCAGACAGTGGCATGTGCTACAACTGGACAAAACATCTGTGGACAAATCCAGTATCAAACATACAACAACAAAACATTAAGAACTCATCAGTGAAAGCACGACACAAACCACTGGACTCTATGGACTTTCTCAGGACACCTACCTTGGACATTGTTCAGTTTTCCCTCTCAAAATGCTTAAAGGACATCTGTAACCAAATCACTGGGAACATAATAACACTCTCACCACCACACACATGCCAGAAATCGCAGAGCTGGAAATTGCATCTGTCTTTGTTTTCCTGAGCAAAATCAGATTGACACTTCTGTGTCCAGAAAGAAGTTGAATGCACCGAATAAGTTTGGTAACTGACAAAGAGACCATAATAAGAAATACATTCGCACATCATTTAGTTACAATAATAGCATTTTACAATTATCCATAGGCTATTTACAAAACACATGTACACAATGTATTTAAACGAATTAGCTTATGTGAGACAAATTTTATTGTGTTCACAGGTTTTAACTCACCCATTCTTCACGATGCAAATCATACCCTCAACCACACAGATTGCTAATGGTTGAACAGATCAGGATTAGACAAATGCTTCAACCACTCGGTTCGGCTTCTACATGATCATATATTGAAATTGCTGGATCTGTTTCCCTCCTCTTTTAAATGCCTCTGGCAAACTGCATCTTTTACCATCTGTCTAGAATGCCTCAAACCGCAATCTGTCTTGAACGCTTGTTTTATACCTCTTTTACACTTAGCTTATATGACATCAGATAACTATGTTATCAGCCAAGGATGGATGAAGTGCAAGGATAAATGGGTCCTTACCACAAAGTACATTTGATCCACATAGACATTGGGCCTGGGGTCACTGGAGGATCGCCATGTTATATATATAGATGTATAAATACATAATAGATAACTGACATAATGTAGCTCACACTGCCATGACATGCTCTCTAACTTATCTCACTATTTACCCTACTTGGTCATCCAGTGCAATGATTTCCAGTAGGTGATCACAATTATCCGTGGGCCCTAAGCTCTACACAGATACATTTTCAAAAAATTCACCTGTTGTGGGCTGTTGCTTAATTCAGCCTTCCACCCCCTGCATAAACCTACCACCATTACTGGCCCGGCAGAGGTGAGGAATAGTTTAATTTAGCTTCACAGTTTGATTGGGTGCAACTGTATGTGCTTGGAAAGTTGTATATGAAGACCTTTTTTTATATTCACAGTGTATTATTGCTGTCAAAGACTTTGATACTAGTGACTTTGCTTAAGGCCTGATGTATAGCTCATGCTTTTCGCTTCTGTTGCCTACCAATGATTCATTTCATAAAAAGTATATAATGTTCATAAAAAACTAAAACAAATGCATTTTGAAGGGGCGTCTATCTACAGGTATTCCAGGCTGTTCACAGCCCAGTCTATCAGCTGTGAGGAGAGTGCAGCGGTGGATGATCGACTGTTAACCACTGCTACTCCACTGATTACACTGCTGGCCCTCCATCTGTCTCACTCCCTCTCTGACTCCCTCCACCCCAGGATGCACAAAAATTTCACTATTTGTCTGTATTCCTCTCTCAGCCCGCCCACCCCACACTCTCTCTCTGACCTACAAACTTTCACACACATGCTGTCTCTCTTGGTTGAGAAATGCTCATGATTGCTACTTCCCTCCCTTACTTTATTTCTATGAGTGCTTGCAGAAAGGCACTTGGCAGGAGAGTGAAAATGAAGAAGAAATGCATTGAAGGCTTTGGCCAGAAGGTGTAAGTTCTATTATAGTTTAGGAGCTTTGAGGAATTCAACAGGCCTTCTACATCTATTCATCTACCCCAGAAGACAACCCTCTTCATTGCACACAAGGACTTTTCTGCAGAAATTGACCTGCACTCATTGATTTGTCTCCTGTTGCAGCAGTTGTCTTGTTGCTGGGAGGAAGGGGGTAGTTGTTCTTTATTGTGACAGACATGGTCCCATGTCAAGTTGCTCTGGTAATTGGTTCGCTTTATTTAGGCACTGCATAGAGGGACATGGCAAGACAAGTCTCAAGGCTGGATTAAAGGCAAAAGAGATAGATTCATTGTTAGACTGTTGAGGGGAAAAACTGAGTGCTGCAAAACTCAAAGTTGAAGTGTTCAACTGACTGAAGTTTCAGTGTGATGTGTCTGATGGTAGTCTGTCAGTTTGAGTTCAATGCTGTACTGAAGCTCATAGTCATGATTATTTCTAAAAGTTCAGCGGTGTTCTAACCATATGTCAACACCTGCCTTTAATAACGCTATGTAAAATCAGGCACTTTAAAATTACAGCAATGAAAAATAAATAAATAAAATGACATAAAACTGAATGTAGAAGTTACATACAGTATCTGACCACGAAATAAAGGTACCATTGTTAATATGTCTCTGTGATTGACATCGCAGTGCATCCTGCATTACCTTTTGTTATCTCAGATAGGCACAGGTACATGATTACTGATCTTTTGCTAGATAGCTTCACCATATTGATAAATATGTATTATTTACAACAGAACTGTGAAATTTCACCTAAAACAACATAGAAACAATGTAAAGAATCAAAACACTACAGACATGTTATAACACATTTAATGATTTTAAACACAATTTAACTTATATATAATTATGTAAAAATGGACGCATCATGATGTCACCCATTGGTTTGTGAACTTAAAGCCTCAAGTTTGAATTTGACCTTTCTCCATCTTGGCTCTCTGAAACCAGAAGTAACCATATGGATGAGAGGGAGGAGCCAGGGAGGAGTGAGGGGTGGATCCTACAGAGAAACTCTGACAGCACTGGATTCTCAGCTGCAAAGTTAAGCAACCATAGGGAAATACTGATCTGATTTAGGTTTTTCTGTTTGCTGCGCTTTTGCATGAAGTTCACTGATGAATAGAATGAATTGGATTTTTTTTTGACAGCATCTTCACTTTACCTTTTAGTGCCTTAAACTTTCTTTGCACAGTTCTGTATGTGTATGTTCATTGTTTATGCCAATCTTGTACATCACATAAGGTTTGACAGGCATACGTGACAGTTTGCTTGCTGTTGAAGGTGAGTCTTACTGGATTTTTTTTAGCCCAAACATATATGTGATGAATGTGATTTTGTTACCCAGTATTTTTTACATTTAACGCCAGGCCATAATCGTCACAGGGATGCCCCATTACCCCTAGTTAAGTAAGCACACAAATATGCTTGTCCACCTTGTAACTTTTTACGCACCATGTAGCCTGCATCATCAAAAACAACTGATTTAGAATTAAGAACGTTGTCCATGCAGTTCTCTTCCACAGCCAGATGAATTACATCAAATAATGAGGTCCATGAGGTCTTCCTTCTGTTTGCCGTAAAAGACTTTAGTTAAGACATGGTGGACTTGCAATCATATACAGTACATATACCAGCTTCCAGGATAGGCATGAATGTCTTTCTTAATTTTGTTCTTGTCACCATTTTCTCTTGGGCTGTTTGTCTGCAATTACTCTTTCTCTGCGAGATTAGCATGGGCTGGAATTACTGTCTCTCTCGGCTCCCACCACCCCTTGTATACCCTCCCACCCTCCTGTGCACGAAAGCATCTGCTATCCACACTGCTTGTTTATATCCCAGTGTTAGAGCCAGGGCTGTGTAGAAACACTAGATGTTTTTTTTTCCAGCGCAGAAGGAGTCCAAAGACATGCACGTTAGGTTAATTGGTGACTCTCAATTGGCCGTAGGTGTGAATGTGAGTGTGAATGGTTGTTTGTCTATATACAATATATAAGTTGGCCCTGCTATGACTGGGTGATCTGTCCAGGATGTACCCCCGCCCGCCTGGCGTCAGTTGGGAAAGGCTCCAGCCTCCGACCTTTAAGAATGAGCAGTACAGATAATGATGGATGGATGATGGATGGATGAATCCTGAGTACAGAGACAGATATAAATAATGTGATGTCTCTGTGCACCCTCTAGTAGTATCAATCTTTCCTCTAACTCCAAGCAAGAAATCAAATAATTGTATTTCAAATGTTGGAACTAATCATTTAAGGTTAAAAGAAAGATGGTGGTCTTGGTTAGACACTGAAAAAGTATGTAAGTAAAGTATAAGATGAGACATTTTCACTGGACCTTCACAACCGTTCAAGTAATCTAAAGCTAACAACATGGTATGCAACCCAGCTCCCGGGCCTAACATAGTATAAAATTAGCTCTGCAGCAGGTTACTTTATGGTTTGTAATGCAAATTATTGGACAGCCAGGACATAAGAGGACCTGTACCCCATTAAATGTGTGTGTTTGAGAGAGAGGGTACAGAGAGGGAAGACAAAGTGAGGTAATTGTAACCATAGCCTGGTGCACGAATGTTTCTGTAAGTCATTTATAATTCATTTATAACTAAATGTCAGCGCTACTTCTTTTTGAATTTGACGACATGACCTTACACAAACCTGACCCACTCCACAGGATTTGTTAGGGTTGACCTGCACATCATTGGCCTGCTGCATCTCCCGGGCTGTCAGTTTATTTGAGGATTTTCAACAGATTTAGGTTAAATCACAGCACAGAGACAGCACTGTAAAGTTACAAACACCTCCTGATAGCATCAGACAACGGACTTTCTGTACTTGTCTTGTTAGATCTCAGTATGCTTTTGACACGATTGACCATCATAGCATCCTTTTTACAGAGAGATGGAGCACTTATTTGTATTAAAGGAATTCATCAAACCATCCCATCTATCTTTCTTTGATAGCTTCAGTTTGTACATGTTAACAACTACTCCTCCATGTACACAAAAGTTGGACATGGATTCACAAGGGTCAGTAAGCCACCAGTCCTTTCACTTTGTATATGCTTCCTTGGGCAATATTATCAGGAAACACTCCATAAATTTCATTGTTATGCAGATGATACACAGCTTTATCTGTCAATGAAGCCTAATGAAACCTATCTAGCTACAAACCTGAGGCTTGTCTTAGGGACATGAAACCTGGATGACAAGCAATTTTTTATTACTGAACTGCACAAAACTGAAGTCATTGTACTTGGTCCTGAACACATCAGGAAATAAATTTTCTAATGATGTAGTTACATTAGATGGCATTGCCCTGGCTCCTAGCTCCACTGTAAAGAATCTGGGAGTCATCTTTGACTGTGAGTTATGTCCTTTAACTCACATATATAAAACATCAAATCAGGGATCATCACCCAAGAATATCATTCAAATTAGACATTTTCTGTCTCAAAAGGATGAAAAGTCCATGCATTTGTTACTTCTAGGCTGGACTACTGTAATTCATTATTATCCTATTATTAGCCTCTACTGGCTCCCAGTCAAATCCAGAATTTAAATTCAAAATCCCCCTCCTCGCGTACAAAAGCCCTTAATGGTCAGGCTCCATCTTACCTTAAAGATTCCACAGTCCCTCGCTAATCCCACTAGGGACTCTGCGCCTCCCAGAATGCTGGTTTACTGGTGGTTCCCAGAGTTTCTAAGAGTCGAATGGAGGCAGAGCCTCTGGTTATCAGGCTCCTCTACTGTGGAACCTTCTCCAGTTTCGGTCCGGGAGGCAGACACCCTACCTTAAGAGTAGGCTTAAACTTTCCTCTTGATACAAAGCTTATAGTTAGGGTTGGCCCAGGCTTGAACCATCCCTTAGTTATGCTGCTATAGGCCTAGACCGCCGGGAGATCTCCCATGATGCGCCTGAGCTTCTTCTTTCTCTCTCTCTCTTTCTCTCCCTCTCTCCATCAGTATGGATTCATATCCCATAACACATGTTACTAACTCAATATCTTCCTTCCTGTAGTATTGTGCTCTTCCGCTCTCTCTCTCCTCTTCTGTCTCTTTCTGCAGGTAGCTTCTGCCTCTGAGCTGTAGAGTCTGGATCTGTGATGACAAGTCTCCTGCTGCTCCCTACAACTCCACTCAACACCTGCTGCTATAATTAGAAATTACTTATACTGTTATTAGTTGTATTGCTATGTTAGCAATTAATACTTTAATTATCACTACTATCATTACTACTGCTGTATTACTGGCATCACTCACATTTTATTGGAACCCGTGTTATGCTATGTTCTTCTCGCTTATTCTCTTCTTAACCCAACCGGGTCGAAAGATGGCCGCCCACCCTGAGTCCGGTTCTGCTCGAGGTTTCTGGCTCTTAAAAGGAAGGAAGTTTTCCTGCCACTGTCAGCCCAGTGCTTGCTCATGGTGGGATTTGTTGGCCTCTCTCTGTAAATACCTATTTTAAAGAGTATGGTCTAGACCTGCTCTATATGAAAAGTGCCTTGAGATGACTTTTTTGTTGTGATATAGCTATATAAATAAAATGAATTGAATTGAAATTGAACATCAGTAAGGGTGGTGGTGATTTTTTGTGGCTTTTTTGATGTGTGTGTTGAGCACACAGTTGTGGGATGTCAGAAGGCTTGGGAACACTTCCAACTGTGGCTGAGTCTCCTCATGTCCAAAGAAAACCTGAAAGTGGGGGACAAAAGTCTATCATCCATTGTATGAAGATATGAAGATATAACACTAATAACAGGGCAAACACACAGGTGTCCCTGCAACACAAAAAACTGAAACAACTGAAATAACACTTAGCTTGGTCTCTGAAAGAGAGTAGCAGCAGACAGAAGCACACACACAGCTATGTTTAACACTACTCATGACTCTGAGCAGACACACTTCGAGCCAGGTTTATGCCCTAAAACAGGCAGCAGACAGAGTGTGTGTGGACATTCAAGATGCAGCACTGACTGGGTTGCCAGCAGCAGGTTCCTGCTGTCTCAGCTCACAGGCAGAGGAGGCTGTTCTCATGGTCATGCTAGACAGTGTTAGTGTCAGCAATGTGAAAATGAGAAAGGATTGGTTTTACTTGATTTGAGGGTTTACAGAATTTCCCCCTCCCTAATGACCAGAGGGAGTTGATTCCAGAGATTAACAGGGTCAGAAAAAGTGGATGGACATTTTCTTTGTTGCAGCCTTACATGCAGATTACAGCGAATGAGAAAGGTGTATTGTTACAAAACCACTTTATCTATGCAACTTGAATCTTATTATTTGGACCAGTTTTTATGTATATATTACAATGAACAGTAGACACCTCTCGAAAAAGAAACATTGATCTGTAATAAATAAATTACAAGTTGCTTTTTTCCCCTTCACTTGAATATGTCTCATCACCACATTGCAGCCTCACCAACAAGACACATCCTGATTGCGGTTAAAATAATAACATTTAAGCCAAACCAGCAGTGTCAACTGATTTTGGGGCACTGTGGGGCTGTAAAACGAGCTGTAAACACAATGTTAATATATTATCATCTTATAGAGAGAGCTGAGGGCACTGCAGAGTTGGTTGGTAATTGTGGGTTCCATTACCAGTGACCCTGTCACATTACACATATGTATTTTGAGCCATTGTTAATATAAGGGCTGTTAGTAGCTTTGATTCTGTAAAATTATTCCAATAGTACCTTAAAATTTAGTCTTTAATACTTCTGTAAATAGTAACTGTTGCATTTAAGTTGGCTAAATTTTTGTGTAGATCCAGTAGAAAACTTTTGACCTTGCCTTTGCTCTTTTTTTTTAAAGCATCCTCTCACTAACATTAATAAATGTCCGGCCTTCCTGACACTTTTAACAGTGTTGATGCTTGTCTCATCTAAATTTTCTTATGAGCTACTACAGGAAGGAGTAAAATGACTGTGTACCCTATCAGAACTGCTGATTGGATGGTTGAAAAGAATGGCAAACCCAATTGCCTCCTGCATACATGCCTTTTTCACTTTTGGACAATTTATGCTACTTTTCTGAAACTGACAATCCAACCACATTCACACCTCCAGTACTGCTCAGACCAGCTATATACACATATTTGACATATCATGCAAAACCACTTTTAGTATAAAGTGAATATTTCTGTTAAACTAATTGTAGCTGTGTTTCTATTTACTGGCAGCTTGAAACCTTTTATAAGTTTGTTACATATTTCACTTATCTAATATTGACTGTAGTAATTTATATTTCTGACCTTTTGGACAAGAAGATGAGAGCTATTCCTAGCCATCTCAGTGACATTTCTACAACATGCTCATATTCTGTCCTCTCCTGAATAAATAGTATGCAGCTGGTTTGTGGCTCCAAACTGACAACCCCTTTCACTGTTTTCCACCCCTAAGTGTGTAAAGACCTAACAAGGTTGCATAGATATTTGAAGCTCAGCTTCATTATGCTTGTTTTATGGTCCCATAGCAACAGCTACTTCTGGGCGCCTTGCCCGCCAGCTATGTCCTGTTGCTTGGTGTCATTTTCAAAGGCTGCACTCTGAATGCTACCGTGTGTAGGTGTTCACATTGGCACAGTTTCACACAGTTTAACATTTTCATATTTCTATTCTGTGTGATCCCAACAGGCTCCAGAAGGATCTCAGATGATTCCTGTGGAGAAATCTTACGAGCAACATCTGCATGCACACTGGAAAAAAAACGATGTACATACAGCATGCACATCTGCAAACACGTGCTACCTGTGGTGATGGAACATGGAACAGATGTTTGTATTTCGTATGTCTGCAGAAACTCACACATAGACTCACCCAAACACTTCATTAGGAATATCTGTACACCTAATAATGTCAAAGACAGGGTCAAATTCATTCTTTGTTGTGTCAGCATCACACAGGGAACTTTTTATACATAGTCGTATCCATAATGCAGATGTCTGCTAAAGCACTTTTTTTTCACAGTGTCTTTGTGTAACCTCACATTCACAGGACTTTATTCACAATTGTCTCAATTGTATTTATTTATTTATTATCATAAGTACATATCTTTTCTACACATGCATGAACTTAAAAAAAAGTTTTAAACATTCTGAAATTCCATGGCAAATCTGTTCTTCTTTATCATCACTGTAAAAATGAATGGGCAGTGCAACCAACACCTAAGCAGGAGCAGGGCTTTCCACATATGCCACCATTTTCCAGGTTAGCTTACAGCTCCACTGCAGGTTGCAGGTATAAAAAGATCTTAAGTCTCATTTGTGTCTTCAAGGTATTTGCCCCAAGCACAAGCAGGCAGACAAAATGTTCAGGAGCTGTTTAGATCTAATTAGTATTCTGATCACGAGAAAACATACAGCAGACAAGTGAGGGGTAACTTGAAAACACAAAAAAGCAACAAGATACATGGGAGAGGTATACTGCAGACTAAACTCAATGGAGTGTACAACAGAGCAAACAAATCAAAGTAGTTATGTGTCAGAGAGAGATGGGACCAACAGAGATACAGTGGAAAGAGTCCCCACATGGAAGAATCAGACTCAACTGCCTGCTGTAAAGCATCAAAAACACCTACATAAAGCAGGCTTTCATTGACTTATTTCGATTGAAATAGCTAATTACTGGAGTGTTGTGTTGCTTTTGGCCTGCCCAAGACAATCTTGTAGTCCACAGAGAAAAACAAGACCTCTTACTGTTCAACAGCCAGGACTCACTTATGGATTTAGCTTGATACATTGCCTCTGTCAGCATCATTAAGAACAATGTTTACCCTGAAGCGACAGTTTGCAAACTGAATAATGAAACCAAGTGAGAGACAAATTAAGTGTAAGGTTCATCGCATGTATGATGTGTAACATACTATAGATAGGTTTCTACATATTTTAAACTTTGAATCTCATTATATATTCAGGTAAAAGGAAATGTTGACACACTTGTGAGTGGGTGAGCATATGTTCAGAAAGCATAATTAATGCATTCCAACCTATAAAGTAGTCATTTGAAGTTGAGAAGAAAGGCAAGTCTAAGAGTTCTGTGTTAGTGCCTGCTACTTGAGACAGAACAACACAGAAATTTATTGAAAGGAAGTAAAACACTTGATCAAAAACTGAAAATGAAAAGATTCGGCCAGAATGTATTGTATGAACTGCATTATTCCAGCATCCCCTTGGAAGCCAAGATAGCTTTTTTGTGTTGTTGAGAATTGCCATTTTTGCACAATCTATGCTCAACAACCCCTAATGGGGAAATGAAAACATGTCTTTATATAATATTTTGGTAAATGAACAACTGAAATCACATTTACTAAATGTTACCTGGAGATTTGTCTAGAACTTGACTTAAGTTCACCTGTGGCAAGCTGAACTGATTGGACATAGTTTAGCGAGGTGTACACAGCTTTGATTGTTCCCAGGAGCACAGTGTGACCTCAATAATCATCTTTTTTCTGGGGTTGGCTGTCTGGTCAAACAGAGTAACCAGACAAGAATGACATAGGTGAGGGAGGTGACCAAGAACACAATGATTACTCTGACTGAGCCCCCAAGTCCTCTGCAGGATGGGAGAACCTAGTGAAGGATGACTGTCTTAGCAACACCCTATAAACAGGGCATTATGGTAGTAACAGATGGAAGCTCTTTGAATTAAAGGCATATCATGTTCGCCTGGAGTTTCCAACCAAACAGCATTTAAAGCACACTGAGAGCATGAAGAGAAAGATTCTCTACATGACTCAAATATTAACTGAAACCAAGATTTTCAAGATAGTTCGAAAGAAGGATTAATGTTCTCTATTTTCTTCTCAATTCTTGAAACCACAAACATGTATTACATCAGTGTGTTCAGAAGAGTCATGTTAGAGTCCTCCTGTCTCTCTCACTGTATAAGAGAAAATTATGGTCTGAATAATAAATCATAATTTTAAGGGTCAGAATCAGATCAATCCCTCGTTTGAACCAGCTATAACTGTAAAATTTACTATCACCGCGGGCAACCTTTAATTGCATTCAAGTACACTCAGCTGATTGGTGATGAGCTACTAGGACTGTTACCTGATCTCTGTGAAACTACTGCTGCATACTATATCTATAGTACATACCACATGGTGAAATTACCAACATTTTCACATTTAACTGAAAATACTATTTCAACAACTTTCAGAGTTGAAGTCCTGCTCTCTCATAAACATCCCTGACTGGTCTCAGACAGAAGTCTTGCAACAGTTCAGTTCTGAGACTGCATGAAATTTGTATATGTACGTTGTATGTGATCTACATGTTTTAGGACTAGCACTATGGGGAAGCAGTAGGATGAGGGAAACATACATTGATAAGGATTTAGAGGTATTGTGGTAGGCATTTTGGAACAGCTTGTACCTCGCTTTGAAAATGAAAGAGTGAGTGGGCAGCCTCGCAACCCCAAAGACAGACATATCCCCACTGACTTCATAAATATGACACCATCCCTTCATCCATTACATATACCACTTGTCTTAAAGGCTGTGGGGGTTGGAGCCTATCCCAGCTGACACTGGGTGAGAAGCAGGGTACACTCCTGGACAAGTCGCCAGTCTATCACTACATGGCTGACATACAAACAATTAACCTAACCTGTATATTGTTTGGACTGTAGGAGGAAGCTGACTACCTGGAGAGAACCCACGAGGCACAGGAGAAATATGCAATTTCAGAGAAGCAAACTAGGGTTTGACCCTTGAACTGTGAAAAGGACATTGTATATTTTGTATCGATCCGACACTATAATACGGGCCAGTATCATTGATACCGATAATCGATATTTTTCAATAAATAAGGTGATGTCATTGAATTGCTAACCAATTAATTTCATGACCTTAAGTGTTTTTGTGATGTTTTTTATTATTAACAGTTAAAACCCAGGACAGAATTAGGACAAAGTTTATAATTAAATAGAAAATGCTTTATTATCAAATTTTTTCAGAAAAATCCATGTTTCTTGATGGTTTTTTATATGTTTAGTAAATTGGTAGTGGGTTTCACTATACCTGACTAGCTTTTACAAATCCCACATTTTGTTGTTGTCTCGCTTGAAAAATACAGCCACAACGGCCACCCTTCCTCTCTGCCATTCTTCTGTTGTATTTTTCTCTGTGCGTGTGCTGATGTGAACCTGAGCCAGCAACTTGTTTACTTGTTTGCTTTATGCTGCCTAAGTCACGCAATATCTAAACACACAAGAGGGGGGCGGGAAGCAAAGTGTCCCTGCTCTGCGCCTGGACACAGGAGCGAAGTAGTCCGGCAACCTGGCTGTTTCCTCTTTGCTGAAAACCAGCATTGCAAACAAGAGCGGAACTTAGCAGCATCGATCTCACCAGGCTAGGATCGATCCAATACCGACTTGGTATCGATACTATCGATATTTGGATTGATCCGCCCACCACTACCTGGAACCTTTGTGTTGTGAGGCAACAGTGCTAATCACTGCATCACCATGCTGTCCATTAATATGACACCCTAGATGAAAATCTACATGTTCTAACCCCAATTCACCCGGATACAGTGGAGCTTTCAGAGCAGAAAATTATTTCATTGTCTAAAATAATACCTTTAATGAAGTTGCCGCATCATTTCAGTCAGAGCATCTAAATAATAATGCAACATGTCAGCAAAAATGTGACTAACATTGAGTCCTCGAGAGTGATGACAATGGCCACTATGCTGGATCCAAGGTTCAAAGGCCCTTGATTCCTAGCCACAACAGGCCATAGAATTAGAGGCAATACGGTGCCTTAAATCAGAATAATCTAGTGCAATTAGGAACACTGATGTTGCCATACCATGCACAGCAATTTGTAAATTATAGAGGACAGAGCGATACGTCGCAGAGTTATGACCTGTTGACGTGTTTTCAGTTCATGAAAGTTAATTTTTACATTTTGTTTGCCTAAGAATGTCTTGTTCAGCACAGATGAAGCTATTAACACCTCTGGTAAGTTTGCATTGGTTAATTGAATTTCTGCTGATACATTACAGCTGGACTGAACAGCATACAATATGAACTATGATTCGAGATAATCAAGTGTTGTAAATAGTTTTACCGGATCAGACAGAAGAATCTCAAATGCTGCAGCAGATGCAACAATAGAGGAGGTGGCAATATACTCATTGCTTGAGGAAGTTTCATTGGGCCATCATTACTGAATGAGCACTCTGCAGTGTTATGCCTGGGCTAGGGGAAACCTGAGCATAGCATAAAAGTAAGCTCCTCTCTCCCTACTCCTAAGGAAAATCAGTGCCACAGCCAACTGCAGTCCAAAATGCAAATTATTTATTTATCAAAACAGGTAAAAATGGCATTGGGGTGAGCACGGTCAAAATAACAAGCAAAACAATCTATTAACTATCTTACCTAACTCCCATAAACAGGAGGAAATGGTTTGCAACAAAAAGGGCTACTCACCCCTACAATTACCTGGACTGCTTTAGGAGATTATTTGCACTATTAACAACACAAAACATTTTGATCAGTCAATCATGTTAACAGTAAATTGGCAACCTTCTGACAAAACAACGAGGCACAGTCCGGTTGGGAGTCAGGAAAAAGGTGAAGCGAATCCATCATCCCCAAGAAGCATTTTAAAGTAGCAGCCATTTACCATGGTCCAATCAGCTGCACCCATCCACAACTCAACAACCTTCAAGAAAAATCACAGAACAGGTGAAAAGCACAACCCTCAGCAAGGAGGGAGAACAGCAAAAAATGGAAGGAATCAATAATAATACAGATTCACAGTGACAACAGGGATGGTCAAAAACAGCAGAAAGGTTGTGCAAATATCTCTGTCTACTGTGACTATTTTAGAATTCTAGCTAAAATTTATTCAGTCTAATACAACGATGTGACCTGCAAAGTAACCACCATGACCGCTGTTGAATTGTATTGTCTGTGTGAAACAGTAAGAGCTAGATGTACTTAAGAAACTGCCAACTGAGTGTATTTTAATCCTGGCATTTCTCTGTAGTAGTGGTGTGAGGACAGTTGAGGTTTGTTAACACCTAACACGTTCATTAACATGCTAGGGAAGCCCTGAAAAGACAGAAGGATGAATCCACAACAGTGTTTTCATGCAAGTATACAATAGGCATTTAATGTCCAAAATGTATAGCAATCATATTAACCCCATTACTGAGGAGTTTAGATTTGTTTTGTTTTTGGTCATCATGGCTGGCTCCAGCTTACTGTGTGTCGACTAGTTTCTGCTAATTTCAAGCCCCTACTTCACCTGCTTGTTTTTACTTACATATTACCTGATATTGAGTATATCTGCTGAACACAGCCTGTTGCTTAACAGCTACTAGCTTGGCAACAAGGCACATAATTTTCTTTGGAATTGCCAACTGCTTTCTCACATTTGGACCATATAAATTTTATACAGCAATTAATGTTATGTTTACAGCCTGTTCCACTGCCTCTACAAAATTAATTATAAACCATATGGCCTACTGTAATTGTAAGAAACCAAAATGCTACACACTCTTTTAAGAGAACATTGTTTGTCTTTTACTTCAGAATGGTTTGTCCACATATTCACAGCCATATGAGCACACTTCTTTCCTCACTGTCTCCTCTGTCCTTGTTCTCAATTACTTTTTTAGATGACAGTGAAAAACAAAAAAAACAAAACAAATTGAAAGTTAGGTATTGTTTGGTTAGTTTTTGTATGCTCATTACAAGAGTGCTGCCATTTTATATTGCTATCCTTGGGTACTGGCTACCTTTATAATGCTACATTCCTACTATTATGCTGATGTTCTTTATGAATACAGCCAGGAAGTAATTATGAGTACATTTGCACTGAAGTGAGCTCATCCTTACTTCATTAAATTTCTAACTACAGTTTAAATAAATATGCAAATAACATTTGACACAAGGTGTTCATAGAGTGGAATTGCATTCAAGTGTGTTTCTCTTCCTGAACTTCATTTAAATACTTGACTCCAATCGAATGAACTTTTTTATGCTGTTTTAACCCTGAGTGACACATTCAAAAACACTGGCAAAGAAACCATTAGAGTAATAACAACCAATTGAGATATTTTTAATTGTTATTCAACAACTGGAAGACCTTTGAGACCTCTGAGAGAGGAGTTAACCTCCTCGTTGGCTCACAGAAAATGGAGGTTAGTGATAACTGAATATTTGAAGAGGAAGCTAAATAATAACAGCTATAGAACACCAGCAATTGGAAAGTCGAAGGTGGTCAAAGAATGAGAATTACCTTCTCTGTTGGGTAATGACATATACAAAAACACACAAGCACACCATCCAATTTCTCTTTTTTTTTCACGGTATTCTTTCATTACTATACTCAGTTTTCTCTCTGTATTGTTCCCTTCACACTCATATTATCCACCTGCCTAACAGACTCTTGTATGAGTAGAATATAAAATATATCACAACTATCTAATCTTATATAGAATTTTGACATGTACTCTGAACAAAAAGTATTGTCTTTAAAGGTGTCCAAGGGCATGATCACAGCAGGTATTTTCAGCAAAAGATGATGTCATTTCTATTTGCTTTTCTTTGTTGTTTTTTTCTCACTACAATTCATATACTTTTTGAAAAAGGAGCTTCCTAAAATAGATTAAATTTAAATTTAAATTAAATTAAATTAATCTACATATGAGTACTTCTAAGCTGTACTATTAGCAAGTTCAAAAAGGTAAAGATCAACTGTACAATTTAGAAACAATGACATTTGGGTTCAGGTACTTGCTGAACACTCACCATCAATATGTACTTTATCACCTCTGTCTACTTAGCTTTTTTATGAATTATATAGGAAGAATTCAACATAATAGATTGTTTCTGCCCTAAACATACAACTCTCCTCTCTCTTTTACTATCCCTGTCTCTTTTAGTCAGCCTATCTCTTCTCTCCCTGAATCTGCCTCTCTAACCTTTTCATTTTTGACCTCTTCAGTGTCATAACAACTGTTGAGATCCATATTTCCTATTGTTAATGTTGCCGTAGCTTGGCCACTCTCCCTTATGTCTCATCCAAGTTGTCTTTTTTGAGGCAGTCATAAAACAACATACAACAATGATTCCAAGTAGCACTGTAATATACATACATACATATACACATATATACATATTTATTTTCAAAAATCTAGTTTCTACATAATTTTCCTATACACTGAATGACTGCAGTTGCAATTATTATTGTCATTATTATTAACCCATCCATTATCTATACTGCTTATATTTAAAGGCTCGCAGGGGGTGGCTGCAACCTATCCCAGCTGACATTGGGCTAAAGTCAGGGTACACCCTGGACAGATTACCAGTCCATCACAGGGCTGATGTATATAGACAACAAACAACCAATAACAATCACATTCACAACAACAGGCAATTTAGAGTCATCAGTTAACCTAACCTGCATGTCTTTAGACTGTTATTATTATTATCAGCTCAATTATATTAAGTTAATAATATTACAGTAATATTTGTTCTGTCTGCAGAAGCAACTGTTGGTGAGCATTTGTGTGATTAAATCTATGTAAGCAGGGAGTATGGCGGAATAGTTTACATGTTGAGGCACTAGATAAGGATAGATGTGAAGAAAAAGCTACAATTTTGGTTCAATTAGAAATAGTCATTGTGTGGCCAGTAAACCAAGAAACCCAATTACACTTCCTCACTTGCTGTGAATCAAGTAAAGAGACTGCAATATTTGGGTGGTACCTTTGGACAATTATTATGCTATACACTCTGATTATGGTGAAACTATTCATCAGTGGCAGGGAAGGGAATGTTTTAGGTACTACATAACTTTCAAAGACCAATGTGATATCATAATGGTCTAATGATGTTTCATCCTTTTGTAATGGGCACATTTGTACTGTGTAAACAAATATGTATGCCAGTGACTCAGTCATTTATTTTCAGACAACAGTTTGGCTCCATTCATCTGAATTAACCCAGACTAATATAATTATGCAGACCGATGAAAGATCAGCCTCTCTGTGTGTGTGTGTGTGTGTGTGTAAAACCTTGCCAAGAGGAAGGGATGTGTCTGGGCCTTATTTTGGAAACTTTTCAGTGCTTCGCAAATTCTGATGTCACTAGATAAATGTGTTATTGATTATTGTGACACTGATCCATGTTTTGGTAGTGATGTCAACTTGCATAATTATCACTTTTACATTTTCATGAGTTTACTCACTCACTCAAATGTCAACCATGTACCAATTTTCCCTCAGTACATCAAAGTACGATGATACCAACCTTGGCTGCACCCTGTACTCCTTGTGACCCAGTTTATAATAGCGCATCTGATGACTGCAAAGATGGCAGTGATGATACACCCTCACACTTGAGCGACTGGTACATATTGAGCTGTAAAAAGGCCAGCAGGCTTGTCCTTGGATCAAGACACTGGCCCATACAATTTAATAGCACATATACCCTTCCTTGGTTTACTGTGTTTGTAAGTGTGCAAGAGAGAGTGTGTGCATTTTAATGGTACCTATAACTTGTAAGGAAAGGAGCATAGAAGAGGTGAGAGGAGGGAGGTGAAGGATGCAGTTAATGCCAGCAGTTCAGTACAAATACACTCTCAGAAGAGGAACAAATAGTCACACCAATTGTACAAATATATTATACCAGACACAAGGGTAATTAGCTCTGGCATCATGATTTGCTCAAAAACGGTTCTCAGAAATGCCATGTTAAAGCTAACTCATATCTTGAGTTTTGTTAATTTTATTTAAATGTCAGGAGAATGGTCAAGCTTAAGCTGTTTGTCGAAGAGAAATCAGGCTAAAAGGTCTGATCACAGATGAGAATATATCTACACAGTGGCAAAAACTCTTAATAAATAGAGAACAAATTATGAACATCAGAGTTCACTGCCACTATTTTCATTTGAACTACTTTCTCCTTCGGAAAAATTTTTGGCAGCAATGTTTTTCCAGGGTAACTGTTCCTGGAAAGAGATGTTGCTGTCTGATTTTGTAAATATCATTTTCAATGCTGTAAGCACCTCCTTATTAAAGTTCATTCACCTCCACTGTATAGACCTATATCATGGCAGAAATTTTGGCTTGCCATTGCAGTAATGACACAGGGGTAACTTATAGTTTTAGTGTTTTTGACATTTTTGTTTGTCATAGCAGGATAAACACAGTTGTACATGATTACATTCCATGTAGGTAAACTACCTCCAGGGTCTTGGTATTCACTGTCATTACTTCATTACTGCACTGCTTAATGGAACTGAGCCATCACTGATGAAATTGGTTTCACCTGTGCTTTTCCTATTATGACAAATCAAAAGCCTCATTTCCCCTTGTCATTTTAAGAATCTGCTATCTGGATTAAATCCAGAAGAGACTCAAGAGAATTTACATTTAATCACATATATTCATCTCTGTTGGGCAGATAAAAAATCTGATAGCAATGTGTTTTTTCAGGTTACATGTAAATTAGGGGTGGCCCTCCTCCAGCTCAGGAGTAGGTACTGCATCTGAGACTGTTTGGTTACTGCCAAAACACCAGAGAAGAAGCTTTTGCACTCTCTTAACTGTTCACTCATAGTTAAGAGACTGCCTCGTGCAAACCCCTCTTCCTCAAAGACTCTGCCTGTCTGCTGGCTAGTGCTCACCAGCTGGATACCACACCTCTTTGGAACTTTGAATACTCTCCATAACCTTCTGTACAACAAACTGTTTAAACGTCATCTGTCATATCAGTTTAAATCAGTTAAAGCAACACCAAAATTGTTTTTAAATATGCTGATTCACTCTGTGAATACCAGTTCTTGTCTAAAACTTTTAGAATGTTGAATTATTCCTTTAAAACTGACTAGAAAAACTAGTTTGATCACCTGCATGCGGCTGCCACTGATTGCTGTAGCTGACATGTAGTTGTCTAGCCTCAGTGAAGGGCCTCTTACTGCCAAAAAATGGTATCTGTGTGAAAAGTCATAAAGTGAAGATTGTGGGGTAAACATCAGTACCATACTGATTGTTTCCATGGAAACACATTTTCATGTCACAGAGCAAAAGTTTAGACTGGGCTAACACTATATATCTGTGCCTGATTTTGTTGGTAAAAGTAAATCAGAGATGAATAAACCACACCTTACCCTTAAAGTACTAAATACAAGGGGACCCTAATTGTACCAACACAAGTTATTATACACGTTGTTCAGAGAAAGCTGAACATGCCAAATATGTTTGAATTTGCTGCCAAGAGTGTGGAGGATACTGATTTTCTGAAATATGACCGCCATGATTTCAAATTTATTTTATTGCTTGCTGCTGCTTGGCATCACCAAAGTTCATTCTTACCAAAAGTAAATGCAGCATAAGTATAGCAAGTAGGCAAATGCCTCTGCCTTTACCTCTTATCCCTTTTTTCCCTTGTGCTTTCTCCTCTCCCATTTTTCCCTTCTCTGTACAAACTGAATATAGACAATGTCTCAGCTGTAAACTTCTAACAACATTACAGACTTCATATTATAAATGGGGCCAAGACTCTGCACTTCATTAGCTGTTGAATCTCCTTATTTGTTCAAGGCAGAGTTAGTGAGAAAATATTTGTTTACAGCAAACTTGATTTAACAATCATTTTATTAGATTATTTCTCATTTACAATATTTTTAATAGGATGTGTCCAAATTTTATGACCGCAGCATTAAACAAAGTGACTATTGTTTCTTCTTCCTCATCTCACCATCACTCTCAGTTTGATTCCCACTTTCCCATTACTCTGATTTCTTTTTTCCCTTTTTTTCTCTCCCTCCCTTTCCCTCTTATACGTTCTTTCATCACTGCCTTCCTTACTGCCTCTATTGTAATTTTCAGACCTTTCTTGTCTCCTTCTCATCTCCTCTTTCATTTCTCTTCTCTAATCTTCTTTGTGTTGTCCTGTTTCATTCGTCTCAAACTGAATTGATGTAGATGCGTCTCCACCCTTGAATGACATGCACTTTTGCTGGAGGTGGTAATTGTGGAAGCTGATTGGACAAGAGAATATTTCACATGGTTACATCACATCTTTCAAACATCTCCTTTCTTGACCAGCTCCAGCATGGCGGACAAGACATTCTGTGTCTGTGTGTGTGATGTGTGAAGATAGTCCATATTTTCTCTTCTTATTGCAGCCACACACATTTACACACACAGACATGATGTAGACTGTCAATTGTAAAATACAGCAAATAAGTAAATAAGCTTTTACTGTGCCATGAAACATATTTGAGCCATGCATGCATGGCAATGTCAGTCTGTCAGTTTGTCCAGTACTTTGGTAGAGAATGAAATATCTCAGCACCTATCTCATGGATTGACACGTACAGTCATGTGAAAAAGGACCCTCTACACCGTCTTTGAATTCTATGGTTTTACACATCAGGACATAATAAAAAATAATCTGGTCCTGACCAGGTCTTAAAATTAGGTAAATACAACATCAGTGTAATATGTCATGTCATGTTGTTCATCTGTGTCATTACTCTGCCAAAATGCAGAAACAGTGTAAGAAAAACTAAGTGCACCCCGTTCAATAGTGTGTAGAACCACCTTTAGCAGCAATAACTTGAAGTTATTGTTTGTCTGTATGACTTTATCAGTCTCACATCATTGTGGAGGAATTTTGGCTCACTCTTCTTTACAACGTTGCTTCAGTCATAGAGGTTTGTGGGCATTTGTTTATGGACAGCTCTCTTAAGGTCTCACCACAACATTTCAATTGGGTTAGGATTGACTGGGCCATTGCAATACCTTCTTTTGTTTTTCAGCCATTCTGTTGTTGATTTTTCTGGTGTGTCTGGGATCATTGTCCTGTTGCATGACCCAATTTCAGCAGATGGCCTCACATTTGATTCTAGAATGCTTTGACATACAGAGGACCTCATGACCAACTTAATGGCTGCAAGGTGCCCAGGTCCTGTGACTTCCAAAAAAAAAAAAAAAAAAGTCCAAATCATCAGCCCTCCACCACTAAAAGTTGGTTTGCACTGATGTGCTGTGGTTTGGCTGCTGTTGGTTTTTGCCAAACCAGGCACTGTACATTATGGGCGGACATTACCACTTTGGTCTCGACCGTCCAAAGGACATTGTTCCAGAAGTTTTGTAGTTTGCACAGATGCAACTTTGCAAACCTAAACTGTGCTGCCATGTTCTTTTTGGAGAAAAGAGGCTTTCTCCTTGCAACCCTTCCAAACAAGTCATACTTGTTCAGTCTTTTTCTAATTGTACTGTTATGAGCTTTACTAGAAATATTTCCAATAATACAGTAGTTAAATTCAAGGAAATGATTCCCACTAACTTAGGTCCAGTGCCTCATCTTAATTTAGCAGAAGCTACTCCCTCCCAGCTTGATCATCTTGTAGACAGTGTTGCAGACTCACTATGTACAACTTTAGACTCCATCGCCCCCCTAAAAATGAAAACAATAAAGAGAAAGAGGCAAGCTCCATGGTTCAACTCCCAAACCCGTTCACTGAAATAAACAGCTCGACTGTCAGGTTCTCAGTCAGTATTGGCGTACTGCGGTAAGCGTATTCCGTCACTTCCGGTTACCGGTGTTTGGTGATCATCGTTTGGTGTATACCTGTCTCAGACTAGATACTTTCTTTTTAACGACATTACTTCTCTGATTCTATCACCAATTTAATCTGCACTTTCACAGTAACAGTAGTTGCTAAATCACCAAATTTCTCCACTTTATGTGTGGTACTTTATCGATTCTATCTTCTGCTACTGATTTAGCTGAACTCTCAGCCATGGCCTCTCGCTCTCCTTCTCCCTCTCCTGCCTTCTCTTGCTCTGCGTGTCAGATGTTCAGTTACTCCTCTGCCTCGTTTAATGATAATGGTATGTGTAATAAATGTAGTCTGTTTTCTGTACTCGAGGTGAGGCTTAGTGAATTAGAGTCCCGGCTCCGCACCATGGAATCTAATTCAGCAGCTAGTGCTAAACAGCCCCCTGTAGCCGGTGCGGAGCAGCCTAGCATAGCTCCTGTTAGCATTCCCCCGGCAGTTCCCGAGCAGCCGGGAAAGCAGGCTGGCTGGGTGACTGTTCGTAAGGACAGGCGTAGTCGTAAGCAGAAGCCCACTGCCGACCACCACCCAGTTCACGTTTCAAACAGATACTCCCCGCTCAGCGACACACCCGCTAAGGAGCCAACTCTGGTGATTGGAGACTCCATTTTGCGGAATGTGAAGATAGCGACTCCAGCGACCATAGTTAAATGTATTCCCGGAGCCAGAGCGGGCGACATTGAATCTTATTTAAAGCTGCTGACTAAGGATAAGCGTAGATACAATAAAATTGTTATTCACATCGGCGCTAATGACACCCGACTACGCCAGTCGGAGGTCACTAAAGTTAATATTGATTCGGTGTGTACATTTGCAAAGACCATGTCGGACACCGTAGTTTTCTCTGGTCCCCTGCCCAATCTGACCAGTGATGACATGTATAGCCGCATGTCTTCACTCAACCGCTGGCTGTCGAGGTGGTGTCCAGAAAACGATGTGGGCTTTGTAGATCATTGGAAGAGTTTCTGGGGGAGACCTGGTCTGGTTAGGAGAGATGGCATTCATCCCACTTTTGATGGAGCATCTCTCATATCTAGAAATCTGACAGAGTTTATTAGGAAGCCAAAGCCCTGACAATCCAGAGTTCAGGCCAGGAGACAGAGCTGCAGTCTTACACGCTTCTCTGAGCCTCCTTTAGAGCAGTCACCCCCCCCATTACCCCATAGAGACTGTGTCTGCCCCCCATGTAAATTAACTAAACCAAAGGTCAACAAAAGAGGAGTTAGTCACAATAATCTAATAAAAATCAGCACATCCACCTCAAATGTACAGCAAAATAAAATAATTAAATGCGGATTACTCAATATCAGATCTCTCTCATCCAAAGCTGTACTAGTAAATGATTTGATATCAGATTACCATCTGGATATCTTCTGTCTGACTGAAACCTGGCTGTGTCAGGATGAGTATGTTAGCCTGAATGAATCAACCCCCCCCAGTCATATTAATACTCACATTCCCCGAGACACTGGCCGTGGAGGTGGAGTCGCAGCCATTTTCAACTCCACTTTATTAATTAACCCTAAACCTAAACTCAGTTATAATTCATTTGAAAATCTTGTTCTCAGTCTGTCCCACCCAAAGTGGAAAACATTAAAGCCAGTTCTATTTGTTGTAGTGTACCGTCCTCCTGGTCCATACTCTGATTTCTTGTCTGAATTTTCAGAGTTCCTGTCGAGTTAGGTACTTAAAACAGATAAAGTTATTATTGTAGGCGACTTCAATATTCATGTTGATGTCAACAATGACAGCCTTAGCTCTGCTTTTTCCTCACTACTAGACTGTATTGGCTTCTCTCAGTATGTAAATAAACCCACTCACTGTTTCAGTCACACTCTCGATCTTGTTTTAGCTTATGGTATTGATGTAACAGTCTTCCCACAGAATCCCATTCTATCAGACCACTTCTTAATCACTTTCGACTTCATATTGCTGGATTATGTTATTATTATCAGCAAAAAACATCCTGACTAGAAATATTTCAGATAATGCAGTAGTTAAATTCAAGGAAATGATTCCCACTAACTTAGGTCCAGTGCCTCATCTTAATTTTGCAGAAGCTATTCCCTCCCAGCTTGATCATCTTGTAGACAGTGTTGCAGACTCATTACGTACCACTTTAGACTCCATCGCCCCCCTAAAAATGAAAACAATAAAGAGAAAGAGGCAAGCTCCATGGTTTAACTCCCAAACCCGTTCACTGAAACAAACAGCACGTAGGCTTGAAAGAGTGTGGCGTTCCACCAAACTGGAAGAATCCCACTTAGCCTGGCAGGATAGTGTCAAAAGATATAAAAAGGCCCTCTGTAATGCAAGAGGCGCCTATTACTCGTCATTAATAGAGGATAATAAGAACAACCCCAGGTTTCTCTTCAGCACTGTAGCCAGGCTGACAGAGAGTCACAGCTCTATAGATCCACGCATCCCTATAACCCTCAGCAGTGATGATTTTATGAACTTCTTCAATGATAAAATCTCTACCATTAGAGATAAAATTAATCACATCCTGCCTTCAATCAGTACTGATTTATGTCATAACACAGGATCCATAGAGTCAGCTGCAAAACCTAACCTTGACTCCTTTTCTCCCATCGACCTAGCCCAGCTCACATCAATTATCTCAGCATCTAAACCTTCAACCTGTGTCTTAGACCCCATCCCAACTAGGCTGCTTAAGGAAGCTCTGCCCTTAATTTGCAATCCTGTATTAGATATGTTAAATCTGTCCTTGGTGACAGGTCATGTGCCGCAGTCGTATAAAATGGCTGTAATCAAACCTCTTCTAAAAAAGCCCACTCTAGATCCAGATGTATTAACCAATTACAGACCAATATCTAACCTCCCTTTTCTTTCCAAAATCCTAGAGAAAGCAGTTGCAAAACAGTTGTGTGACTTTCTAGAGGATAATAGTTTATTTTAGGTTTTTCAGTCAGGATTTAGGTTGTATCACAGCACAGAGACAGCACTTGTAAAAGTTACGACCTCCTGATCGCATCAGACAACGGACTTGTTTCTGTACTTGTCTTGTTAGATCTCAGTGCTGCTTTTGATACGATTGACCATCACATCCTTTTACAGAGACTGGAGCATTTTATTGGTATTAAAGGAACTGCACTAAATTGGTTTAAGTCCTATCTATCTGATAGGCTTCAGTTTCTACATGTTAACAACTACTCCTCCATGTACATAAAAGTTAGACATAGAGTTCCACAAGGGTCAGTGCTTGGACCAATCCTCTTCACTTTGTATATGCTTCCCTTGGGCAATATTATCAGGAAACACTCCATAAATTTCCATTGTTATGCAGATGATACACAGCTTTATCTGTCAATGGAGCCTAAAGAAACCAATCATCTAGCCAAACTCCAGGCTTGTCTTAGGGACATTAAAACTTGGATGACAAGCAATTTTTTACTACTGAACTCAGATAAAACTGAAGTCATTATAATTGGCCCTGAACACATCAGAAATAAATTTTCTAATGATGCAGTTCCATTAGACGGCATTGCCCTGGCTCCCAGCTCCACTGTAAAGAATCTGGGAGTCATCTTTGATCAGGATATGTCCTTTAACTCACATATAAAACAAACTTCTAGGACTGCCTTCTTTCACCTGCGTAATATCACCAAAATTAGACATTTTCTGTCTCAAAAAGATGCAGAAAAACTAGTCCATGCATTTGTTACTTCTAGGCTGGACTACTGTAATTCATTATTATCAGGCTGTCCCAACAAGTCTCTAAAGACTCTGCAGCTGATTCAAAATGCTGCGGCACGATTACTGACAGGAACTAGGAAAAGAGATCATATTTCTCCTGTGCTAGCCTCTCTACATTGGCTCCCAGTCGGAATCCTCCTGCTCTCTTACAAAGCCCTTAATGGTCAGGCTCCATCTTACCTTAAAGATCTCATAGTCCCCTACAATCCCACTAGGACTCTGCGCTCCCAGAATGCTGGTTTACTGGTGGTTCCCAGAGTCTCCAAGAGTCGAATGGGAGGCAGAGCCTTCAGTTATCAGGCTCCTCTACTGTGGAACCTTCTCCCAGTTTTGGTCTGGGAGGCAGACACCCTCTGTACCTTTAAGAGCAGGCTTAAAACTTTCCTCTTTGATAAAGCTTATAGTTAGGGTTGGCTCAGGCTTGAACCATCCCTTAGTTATGCTGCTATAGGCCTAGACTGCCGGGAGATCTCCCATGACGCAATGAGCTTCTCTCTCTCTCTCTCTCTCTCTCTCTCTCTCTCTCCACACTATGGATTCATATCCCATAAACATGTTATTAACTCAATATCTTCCCTTTCCTGTAGTATTGTGCTCTTCCGTCCCAGGGGAATGACCAAACTACCAAACTATGAGAGATTCATTAACTCAAATTAAATGGCAGCAATAAAGTTTGAGCATAATCTCCAAAATAATTTCTCATGCATCCCAAGGGAGGCTGGGGACTAGGAGCTGTGGTCAGAGGGTAGTTGGTGCCTGTCAAGGTGGCAACTTGAGAACCTGGACACAAGTAGCCGAATTGAGTACCCTCTGTGGGGTGGCTGGGTTCAGCCTTAGAGATAGGGTGAGGAGCTCAGGCATCCAGAGGCAGCTCAGAGTTGCTCCTTTGCGTCTAAAGGAGCTAGTTGAGGTGGCTCAGGCATCTGATTAGTGCCTCCTGAGTGCCTTCCTTTGGAGGTTGTCCAACTGGGAGAAGACCCTGGGATAGATGTAGAACTCTCTGGAGGGATTACATGTCCCATTTGGCTTGGGAACGCCTCTGGATCCCACAGGAGGAGTTGGGAAGTGTGGCTGGGGAGAGGAATGTTTGGAATACCCCGCTTATCCAGGGTCAGATTGCATGACTTCACCCCAGATAAGTGGAGGAAAATGGATGGAAGGATGGTCTTAAGAACTGTTGGATGCCTTGCCATGGAATGTAGTAGCCTCAGACATTCATATAATAATGTCATGCTAACATGCTAAACTAAGATGGTGAACATGGTAAACATAATGTCCCAAACATCAACATGTTAATATTATCATTGTATGTTTACATGCCTTTGTCAGCATTTAGTTGAAAGAACCACTGTGCCTAATAACAACTACTTTTTGTTGTTGTTGTTGTTTTTCATCCATACAGGTTAGCATCATATTTCCCAGCATTATGTCCTCCAAGGAACACACTGGTTGTTGTGTTTGGCAGGATTTAATAAATATAAATATGTAATTTCATGTAAAACTCAAAAAGAACACAAATACACATATGTCAGTATCTTTGAAAACACAGAACAATATCTCCAGTGCATCAACAAACAGAAGACTACAAACATAAACCAATGTGCAAAAGTGCCCAAAAACATGCAAATGTACATAATAAATGGCAAAAATACACCATATATCATGTCTGAGTTTACAAAAGCTAATTAAAAATGCAGTACACAAAAGATTAAACATGTTAACATGACTGTAAGTAGTAAATCATTTACAGTTGAAGCCGTTTTGTGAACTATAAAGGTGCCATATTAGGAGGATTTTAAACTGTGATGTTCTCTTTATTAGCCTCTTGGAAAAAGGAGTTCCTGGACATAACTTCCCGGTATTCTATGAGTTCACTTCCTCCTTTCAGAGCTGCTATTTCCATGAGCCACTAGGTGGTGCTAAAGGACCAAAAAAAGAAACTAATGCATTGTTTTCAGTTCACTCCTTACAATTGCCACTTTTTGGTTGTAACAAACTTATAAAGAAATCAAAAATACTGACAATACAATCCCCTATTGTAGTGTATGAAAGTCCTTATTGAGTGACAGATGTTATTAGCTGAGGTTGTGTTGATTCTGGGATGTGTAATATTTGATGATACTGTTAAAACTGGCAACTTAATAAGGCAAAACACAAAGGTATGCAAAAACAGAATGGTCTCTATGTGGGTCTCAGAGCATTAATGAATCCATAATTAACAATGAGATTATTTCTACCTTAATTTAACTATCTGTTTCTTGCTCATGATACTGTGTACTGTTGTCCTTATCTCTTAATTGGCTTTGACAACACTGAGGGTCACATGCTGTACTGAAGGCCCATATAGATTGGCAGGTTTGAGTGTGCGCATGAAGGATAAAGTCTTCTCTAAATGTTTTTCATTACCTGGAAAAAAATCAATGTAATTCTCTCTGTAATGTCTTTCAGTGTTGGCCAATAAATCAACAATTCAGATATGCATGACCCATGCATATTATGTGAAAAAGTAATTGTAAAGAGTACCAACATGTTACAGTGTCCTTACACTTAGATATTTACAGAGTAGGTGTCCCAGCTAAGTTTAGAGAAGTGGCCAAATCACTTACTACTAAACTCATCTTACTGAAATTGTCTAATATCAGATAACTCAGTGGACTAATTAGGAGATAAAGATATGATGTTTCATCATGAATTGCCCATTAAATACATGTGTTCACTTCTTCCCTTTACTTTCACCTGAGGAGGGTTGTCTATGGTTATAACATTACATTAGTCATGTCCACAGAATATAGAAGGATACAAACATGACTCTCCTCACAGTCTTTGTACTTTACCATGGAGCAGTATGGCTCATTGAAAATTCAGCCAGCCATCCTAATTATATTCTGTCTTCTATGAAAGGTTGGCCTGGCACTCAGTGCCAATACTATGCAGCAATGGACAGCATGTGTCCACTGGTACTAAAAAAAATGTCTGGGCAGAAATATTCTACTGAGAGAACTCAAGGTAAGAAGGCTGGTTTTGATCACTGACACTTTCTTTCCAAGTTGTGCAGCCTTGTTAAAATGTGTGTGTTAGATAGTGGCCTAGTGAGCCTTCAGCTTGATACAAAGAAACAACATGGATTTGTTTGTATATTTTGGTCTATGCCAGGGAGGTTATATTTTTGTCCTATTAGTTTGATAGTTAGATGTGTATTTCTAAAACAGGTTTTGCTGAAATTCAGTGGCAAGTTGGGGCAAGTGACTTGTTTTTGGTGTGAAATCTTAAAAAAAAAAAAAAAAAAAATCTCTTTACGTTTTTGAAAATATTTGCTGTGTTGTATTGTAGTCATTAAAGGGGTGTGGTCTACGTGATACCTAAGTATATGTAACAGAGTTAAAAATACACTTTATGAATTATTATTTCCAATTTGTAAGTTTTATTTATCATTTTATGATTTATGAATTTTATCTCAATGAGATATTTTCATTTACCATCATTTTATAAATTCTTTATGTGGAAATTGCCTTTTGCCTTTTGTGTATCTCCTGGGCTTCTGTAGCCCCTCCCCTCTGCCCTGACAGTCCCAGTTATGTTACTGAGGGAGCAGAGGCGCAGAAGAAAACAACAGAAGTCAAACAATGTGTTTTAATGTTTTCTTCAGGATTAAATGAGCAGAGGAAACCATGCTTGAGTCCTGCCTTCTTCATGCCCCCAGCCCCACACCCGTTACACTGGTGCCGTGACCCTTTGGATCTTCAGATAAGCTTGATGCTCATCGCCGTGGATGCTGTGCTACTGTCCTGATCTACGTTTCAAGATTTTTTATGCGGTCAGGTTTGTGAGAGACTGTGGTTCAGGGCACTCTGCTCAAAATTTTTTTTTTTTTTTTACCCTCAGTGAGTTGATGACTTTTAATAGCTGTTATATATATTACTCTTGTATGCCCAGTTAACTCGTTTTTCTACTCCATTTTGTTTCTGTGTAAATACACAATGCAAGTACATTTGATGGTCAAAAGCAGTTGCTGAAATAGCAATGGATGGATTTAGTAGTCCAACTTTACCTAAAGGTAGGGGTGTTTGGTTCAGTGAAGTTGCTGATAGTAGGGCTGTGGGACATTCGAAGTTCACATCTGATGGTTGTGCAGAATCAGGGCTAGGTCTGAGCCCAGACTGTACTCCTGTTGGTGGGATGACAAGGGAGGGTCCCCTTATTTCCACACCCCGCAGTGATGTTGATGACATTCGCCACCTGACAGACATGGTAGGGCAGTTAGGTGCTCAAATCGGTGAATCCATTGTTGCTAAACTAATGTCATCTGGTGTTGTTAACGTGAATAGTGACCACCAGACTACCTCAGCCACCCAGAACTCACAATGTGACATTAACAAACATGACCTTCCACATGTGACAGTCCATGTTAAACCTGATAAAGTGCTCCAGACTTTCAGAGGTGACAACACTGACAAATACTCAGTCCAGGACTGAATTGACATGACTAAAACCCACCTCAGAAAACAAGACATTCCTGTGTGTGAGCAAGCAGAAGACATCATGAGCCACTTAATGGGCAAGGCCAGAGATGTTGTGAAGATTGCCTTGCGTAGTGATCCTGCACTTGATGTTACACAGAGACCTGAACTGATATACAATGTTCTTCTCCACTATTTCAGTGAGGCTCCCTCATGTCTCCCTCTGGCTGACTTTTATGCTACTCTGCCCAAGCACAGAGAAAACCCAGTCGACTACTGGATAAGACTGAACAAAGCAGCAGACCTAGCTCTTGAGGGCCTGCACAGACGAGGGAAGCAGATGGAAAACATGAATGACGAAGTGGCTCTCATGTTCGTCAAACACTGCCCTGACCCAGAGCTAGCCTGCACCTTAAAATGTAAGCCAATTCATGAGTGGACCTCCCGTGATGTTCAGCTGAGAATAGATGAGTATCAGAGAGAGTTGAGGGCTAGTGGCAGAACCACTGGTGCTACACAGCTGAAAAGCCACACCACCACCATCACCCCTGAGCGGCCCAGCCCAACGTCGTCAAGCTTAGGGGCATACGAGCAGTGTCACACTCTAAGTCCCTCTCCCTTCTCTCTCCATGGGCAGTGCTACACTCCAAGTCCCTCACCCTCCTCTCTCCAAGCCCAAAGACATGTGTGTCACCCTACTTGCCCCTCTCCAGCACCTGTCTCAGTTCAGGGCGGTCCCCAACGTGCTCAGAGCCATGCCTCTGTACCAGTTGTGGCACAAAATCTTCAACAGTCAGAGGAGAGACTTCTTACTCGTATGGTCGACATGTTTCAGGAGATGATGGAGAAAATGCAGCAGCGCAGCACTTCTCATCCAATCCGAGGTGGGAGGTTTCAGCGTGCACCTCGTGAGAGACGTACCAGAGAAGCAGCCTGTAAAGTATGTAATGACTCAAGCCACACCACCATTTCACACTGCATGTCTGAGAGACTGTGTTTTGGTCTGTCCCCTGGCCACACCAGACCGAACTGCCCTGCTAATAACTCATCCCAGTCCCAGTCTGAGGGAAACTAGCCGACCTGTATTCGGCGGGAGGCAATACAGGTCACACCACAAACTCCCAAACCGATGACATGTCTGATACTGAGACTGTTTACACATCTGTGAGAGACTCATGTAGTGACTCTGAAGTTGTTGTTTATCAGAATGTTCACAGAGTTGGTAGCAGTGACAGTCTCTTCTACACAACTGTAGACATGGGTGGGACAGTGAAAATTGGCGGGATGTTGGACAGTGGTTCAGTGGCCTGCAGCATCAGTGAGAAAGCTGAAGTGAAGCTGAGAGAGGCTGGAGTGATAACAGACCAAAAACTGATCGATGTGAATGTGGTCCTTGTTGGATGTGGCGGACTTCGTGTTAAGCCTAAGTGTGCTTTTGATGTGGAGATGGAAGTGTATGGCTGTAAAATGTTAGTCCCCACACTTGTTGTTCCAGGACAGCATGACGAGTTGATACTAGGGACCAACGTCATAAAACACATTCTGCATCAGTCCAAGCAATGTGAGTCCTACTGGAAGACAGTGTCCGGCCCCTGCCCAACCGGAGACCCAGAAACTGAACATTTCCTGTCCATGCTATCTGGTCTGAGTCCCTGGAAAGGAGAAGATGTTCCTGACAAGGTCGGTACAGTAAGGTGTAACTCAGCTACCTGTCTTGAGCCTGGCCGTGAATATCTCATCTGGGGGAAACTGCCCAAAGACACTGCTGTTTCCCCAGGCAGTAGCGTCATGACAGAGCCAACGTCATCCCACTCAGCTCCCAGAGGTGTTTTGGTCGCAAAGATTGTAACTACATTGTGGGGAGACAGATGGGTCCCACTGAAGCTCATCAACACATCTAACAAGCCTGTGTTATTGAGACGCAATGCTAAGCTGGCGGATGTCTACCCAGTCATGGCACTTGAAGACATGGATGTTGCTGAGCGCTCAGAGGTTCCCCTTGCTAGCTGCACTCAATCAGCCATGCCACCTGCTGCAGACGCAAATTCTGCTAAGGACAAGCTCAGGTCAGTTGGGCTCGGTAGTGTTGATATGGAGTCATGTGAAGTATCAGAAGACTGCAAGAGGAGAATGGCTGACCTTGTTTTGCAGTATGAGGATGTCTTTTCACACCACCATCTTGACTGTGGGGAGGCGAAGGGTTTTGTGCACCGCATACACCTGTCAGACAGCAGACCATTCAGGCTCCCATACAGGCGAGTGCCCCCTGGTCAGTACCAGAAGCTGCGGCAGGTGCTGAGTGAAATGGAGGAAAAGGAGATCATCAGGAAATCGACCAGTGAATACGCATCACCATTGGTGCTTGTGTGGAAAAAAAATGGAGATCTCCGCATTTGTACAGACTTTCGCTGGTTGAACAGGAGAACCCTGAAGGACGCTCATCCCCTTCCTTACCAGGCAGATTGTTTGGCAGCCCTGGGAGGAAACTGTCTGTTCAGCACGATGGATTTGACCTCCGGGTTTTACAATATGCCACTCCATGAGGACGACAGGAAGTACTCAGCATTCACCACTCCCATGGGCTTGTATGAGTACAACCGTCTGCCGCAGGGCCTCTGCAACAGCCCAGGGAGCTTTATGCGCATGATGACCAGCATTTTCGGAGACCAAAACTATCTGAGTCTACTGTGTTACTTGGATGATCTGTTGGTGTTTGCACCTGACGAAGAGATTGCCTTGCTGCGGCTAGAGATGGTGTTCAAGAGGCTGCGTGTTCATAACTTGAAGCTGGCCCCCAAAAAGTGTTTCTTTCTCAGGAGATCTGTCAAGTTTCTTGGTCACATAATAGATGAGAATGGTGTTTCAACAGACCCCAGTAAGGTTGAGAACGTCGCAAACATGACGACTACTGACCTCATGGAGCCCGATGGCGTGACCCCATCTCAGAAGAGGATAAGGTCCTTTTTGGGCATGGTAAATTACTACCAGCACTTCATGCCCAGGTACTCTGTCATTGCCAAGCCACTCTTTGATCTGCTGAAGAGTGGGAAAAGGAAAGGCAAACACCATAAGACCGAACTGTCAGGCAGGAAGTTGTGTGCCTCTGACTGGACAGCAGAGCGGGAACAGTCTTTCGAATACCTGAAGTCCTCTCTGTCTCAATCCCAAAAGAATTACCCGGCTCACAGGTTAGAGTTTCTGGCCTTGAAATGGGCAGTCTGCGACAAGTTCAGCCACTGGTTGAAAGGTCACAAATTCACAGTCTGGACTGATAACAACCCATTGACTCACATCCTGACAAAGCCAAAGCTAGACTGTTGTGAGCAACGCTGGGTGGCCAAGCTGGCAAACTACGACTTCCATATCAAGTATATCCCAGGCCGACAGAACATTGTGGCTGATGCTTTGAGCCGTGTGCCATTTGTCAAGGAGAGCATTGGCCATAGGCTGCTCGCTGAACCCTATGTAGGTCTTCTCACTGAGGTCAAGGATGTATCAAATTCCTCCGTCCAAAATGCCTTCCGGTCATCCAGTGTTCATGAGAAACCCTTTCCAGTGAGCGTCAATGCCCAGTCCTCATGCAGTCTGCTACAAATGCACATTCAGTCTGTTGCAACAGAGGATGTGTCTGCTGTGCTACAGTCACACATTGAGTGGGATGCTGGTCCGAGGGCCCGTGCTGTTGAAGTGTTGCAGTATCTACCTCAGTTGGTTCCACCTGGACAGGAAATCTTACCTGCCTACACCGAAAAGGACCTTCGTGACAAGCAGTTGGAGGACAGAACTCTCTCTCGTGTTGTATACTACGTTGAGAGACGCTGGAGGCCCTCTAGGAGAGAAAGATTTAAGGAGTCTGTCTCTGTCACAAAATACTTGAAGCACTAGGATAGGCTAATTGTGAACAATGGTGTACTATACAGGACTTCAAGGGATCAAAAGACCAAGGCAAAGCGCTTCCAATATGTTGTCCCTGACTCACTCAAGACTGAGGTTTTGCATGGAGTACATGATGGAGCGGGACATCAAGCTCAGTTCAGGAGCCTCAGCTTGACAAGACAGAGGTTTTTCTGGCTGAACCTTGACAGAGACGTGAGAGATTATGTTCGCCATTGTCAGCGATGCATCATCAAGACCATCGAGCCTGAGGGTAGGGCTCCCTTGGAGACCATAATATCAACCAGGCCGCTAGAGCTGGTATGTATTGACTTTTGGTCGGCCGAGGACTCCAGAAACAAGTCTGTTGATGTCTTGGTGGTAACGGACCATTTTACAAGAATGGCTCAGGCATTTCCGTGTAAAGACCAGACAGCTAAGCAGGTGGCAAGGGTTCTCTGGGACCGGTATTTCTGTGTCTTTGGCTTTCCTGAAAGGATTCACAGTGACCAAGGTGCTAACTTTGAGAGTCAGCTAATAAGTGAGCTCCTCAGGGTGTCAGGTGTCAGAAAATCACACACAACTCCCTACCATCCAATGGGAAACGGAAGTGTGGAGCGATTCAATCGAACCTTGGGTGGCATGATCCGTGCGTTGCCCCCTGAAGAGAAAGTTGACTAGCCACGGCGCTTGCAGACACTGACCTTTGTGTATAACTGCACAGCCCATGAGACGACAGGTTACCCCCCCTTTTACCTCATGTTTGGCCGAGTCCCCCACCTACCTGTTGACGTCCTTTTCCGTACTGTCCTTCATGACTCTGATGTGACGAGCTATGATAAGTATGTGGCATGTCTTGCTAATGATTTGAAGGAAGCGATGGTGATTGCTCAGGACCATGCCACGAAAGAGCAGAAGAGACATGCTCAGCTGTACAACAGGAAAGTGAAGGGATCAAACATTAACATCGGTGACAGAGTGCTCTTGGCCAACAGGAAAGAAAGGGGCAAGAAGAAGCTCGCTGACAGGTGGGAATCAACCATCTACACTGTGGTAGACATGAACACAGAGACGCACACATACAGGATCTGTGACACGGTCACTGGACAGGAGAAGGTGATCCACAGAAATTTGCTGATGCTAGCCAATTTTCTCCCTGTGGAAGACACATGTGAAATGTCTGACCTTGCCTCATCCATGCCTGCTGCAGAATTCTCAGCCTCAGGTATTAATGGTGTCAGAGAGGATAGAGAGACCTGGTCTGAGAGAGAGAGCGAGACTCTTTGCGGAGCTAGTGAGAGCCTTGATGCTGGGAGTGACAGAAACTCACCTATGACTGTGGAGGAGGGGCAGTCCCTTTTGACTGATCTGGAACCTGTGGACTCTGAGAGGAGAACCATAGAGTGGATCACACAGCTGTCTACACCAAGTCTGTCAGCAGCGGATGTTACTGATGTGACAAGCATGACCTCTGGGCCCCAGAACTGCTTTGTCTTGATTGCTCTGTCTGTGACTTGTGACTCTGTCCCTGTGACGTCTGTGGATGTCCCGGTGGGTGTGAGACAGCCAGCCCCTGCTCTCCGTACCATGACAAAGACAGACAATGCCTCAGACATTCTGCAGACTGTTGACCAGACCTCAACCGTGCACTGTGACCATTCTGATACACGGACACAAGTCAGGTCAAGATTTGGTCGCCTGGTCAAACCTGTGAACAGGCTCATACAAACCATGTCCAGGCAAGATGTTGTTCAGGATAAGTTCGGTGTTAAAGCTGTTTGTAAATCAGTGTTCCAGGCTTTTACTGACTAAAACCTTCAGTCAATCAGCCTATGCCCCTTTTGGGTCTGAGAGTTTTCGTATCGATGTAATGTTCCGCTGTTTTCATTTTATGCTGTGTCATGAGCCCGCACTATACTATGTTTTGGGGTCCTCTGGGGTGTACAAGGCACCCTGTTTACCAGTTGCTGGATTGAGGGATAAGCGCTGCTCTCATGCCACTTCATCCTTATGGGATACATTTGGTGTTGGTTTTCTTGTGAATGGCCCTTGGTAATTTGTGAACTTGTAGTGTTCTCTATGGTGTAGACTGTGTAGTTGATGCTCATATTCGATAAAATTCAGTGGGGGTGGATGTAACAGAGTTAAAAATACACTTTATGAATTATTATTTCCAATTTGAGCCAAGATCCCAAAGCAGAACACAGACACACTCACACCAAATGACAGGTTTAGACGAGTCTTTACTGGCACTTAGTAGCAAGGAGACTAAGAATGAAGTTGAGACAGAGACGCTTGTCAGGCTGTTGACCTTTTATCCTATCCACATACAACAGGGGGGCAAAGCAAAGGTAGAGGCAGGGCAGCGGCCAGGGAGGCAGGGAATCTACACAAAAGAAGAGGATTAGTCAAACGTCAAAAGCACTGGAGAAAACACTAGAAATACTCAAAGTTTTGCGCACAGACTGTTGGCACTGTTACCATGTGGCTACACGGAACTCTCTGGTGCAGAGTGGAGGGAGAGCCGGGCTTAACTACTGGAGCTGATGAGTCGATGGGAAACGGGTGTACTAATCCTCCACCAGCCGCACCCCACCTCTGCAATATAGACACACACACATACGTTCATACAGGGAAGGAGCACAGAATGGAGAAACGAAAAAACACTGACAGAAAACACAAGGAGCTAGGTGGTCACAACAGAGGCTGTGATAGAGGACCTGGTCTGACTAGGAGAGACGGCATTTATCCCACTTTGGATGGAGCAGCTCTCATCTCTAGATTAATGCTCACGTCCCACAAGGTACTGGCTGAGGAGGTGGAGTTGCAACCATTGTTGACTCTGACTTTGTTGTAGTATTCTGTGTTCCAGGCCTATGTTGTGAAATTTTGTCAGATTTTTATTTTTTATTTTTTTAATCAAGCATAGTTCTTAGTGCAGATAAAAAAATTATAGTGGGCGATTATAATATTCATGTGGATGTTGACAATGGTGGCCTTAGCCTTAGCTTTACTGTTTTAACCACACCCTTGACCTCATTCTGGCCTAAAGCATTGATATAAACATTTAATAGTTTTCGCAGAGAATCCTACATATTCTTATGTCAGACCACTATTAAATTGCTTTTGAATTGTCTATCTGATTGTGCTATAACAAAATTTTGGGAAGTGCTTCCATCAGCACTTAATATAATGCCATGTCTCAATATAACAGAGGATTCCTATGAAGAAGATAAGGTTAGCTCACTGGATTAACCCAAACCAAACAAAATATTAAAGCAAACAACTTGAAAACTTGAAAGGATATGGTGTTCCACCAAACTGTAAGAAGTCTGGCAGAGTCTGGCAAGATATATCGTAAAACATAGGAAGGCCCTGTGTAACACCAGAGCTGCGTATAGCTCATCATCACTAGAGTTTTTTTTTTTTTTAACCCCTAGGTTTTGTTTCAGCACTGTGGCCAGGCTGACAGAGACTCATAGCTCTATTGATCCATGTATTCCTATAACTTTCAGTGGTAATGACTCAATGAGCTTCTTTGATGATAAATTTCAAACTATTGGAGGTGTTATTCATTACCTCCTGTCCTAGCCTGCACAGATTTATCTCTAAACACATTATCCATAGAAACAGCTGTAAAACCTGATATATTTAGACTGTTTTTCTTCAATTGACCTTCACCAGCCACCAATTTCTTCATCTAAACCATCAACCTGTCTTCTAGATCCCATCATGTATCAGGATACACAGTATAAACTTCCATTGGTATGGAAATGATACTCAGCTGTACTTGTCAATGAAGCCAGATGAAACTAATCAATTGGACCTGGATGACCTCCCATTAAACTAAGACTCAGTAAAGTTATTGTACTTGACCTCAGACACCTCAGGAACACATTTTCTAATGATATAGTTACTCTAGATGACATTACCCTGGCCTCCAGATCCATCATACAGAACCTCAGTTATCTTTCATGAGGATATATCTGTTAATTCCCTCAAAAACATCCCACTAGAACAATGCCTTCCCAGAATGCAGGCTTAGAGTTTTCAACAGTAGAATGGAAGGCAGAGCCTTCAGCTGTCCGGCTCTTCTACTGTGGAACCCTGTTCCAGTTTGGGAGGCAGACACCCTCTCCATGTTTAAGAGTAGGCTTAAAACTTTCCTTTTTGATAAATCTTACAGTTAGGACTGGCTCAGGCTTGCTTTCCCCAAGTTATGCTGCTGTAGACCTAAAGTGCTTGGGAACTTCCCATGATGCCCTGAGCCTCTTTCTCCCTCTCTACCTCTCCATCCGTTCATATTCATGTTACTCACTTCCCTGTTCTCTCTTCCACTGTTTCCCTCCCTCTCTCTTTCTCCCTAAATCCAACCAGTCGAAGCAGATGGCCGTCCACCCTGAGCCTGATTCTGCTCAAGGTTTCTGCCTCATTGCCACTGTCATCAGGTGCTTGTTATAGTATATATGGTATGGTACGTATGGTTTAGATCTGCTCTATATAAAAAGATAATTTTTGTTTTGATTTAGCAATATATAAATAAAAGTGACTCAACTTTACTTGATGGTCAAATTTGTTCAGGCATGTCAGTGAGCATCAGACACACAAGTTCTCCTTGTGATGGTTTGACCATTTGTTTGTGCACTGGGGTATTAATAGGTGCATTTTTAAGCTTTTAACCAACAATAATCATTCCAATTAATTCTTATTTGTGTTTTTTAAATGGGGAAAAAAACAGGTTGATATTCAATATATATATATATATATATATATATGTATACACAGTTTGGCAAAAACAAAATGTGAGACCCACTTAGTTGTTTTTCCCCCTCCTCTCAATCACATCTCACATTTTTAGTATTTATTTAGATGCATCGCTACTGATTCCCTCTCTCACAAGCAAGTACTTGCATGAATTCATGAATTCAAAAACAACTGCACAATCTGTGAGTGATTCTGGTTCATTAACTGTCAACTGCTTTGTGTGTTCATGTCTGACAGGCTAAAATTTTGCTGACTGCCTGATTCCCTGCCGTCGCCACTTTGGTAATCTTGTCCTGTGAAAGCAGGAGATGTTGTAATGCACTGTGACAGCTATGCTACTGTTTTCTCTGACTCTTGTAAAAAAAAAAAAAGAAAAAAATTACACTGGAAGGAATGAGTGTCCCTTTGTCAATTTGTTCATTTCAGAGTCTTTTTGCAAAAATGTGACTGTATGGAGAGAGACAGCGGTAGAACAGTACCAGACATATTTCTTGTATTGCTGTGGCCAAAAGAAAAAATACCTGTAAGCTGAAGTCTACTCTGAATGTCAACAAAGAAACGCTTGTGATTATGTTTGTTTGTGCAGAAGCAGAAAGGAAAGAGATTTCATTTCAAAAGCCAGAATTGGAAAATGGTGCAGATTGTGTGTGTATGCATGAACATCATTATTCTCTAAGTGCCACATAATCTATTGTCTCAGTGCTTGTATCTAAAAAAAGAGATGACTCTTGAATGTGTGCATACCTGTGGCTGACATTTGGTATCAACCAGTCAAGAACACACAAAGTTTAAATATGACAACTTTGGAACCTGGAGTCACATTCCTCCTCTTTTTGTGGAGGTTACTGCCAACCCTGCAGATCCCAGACCAGCAACCTGCTCTATTTGTTCTTGTTTCAAGATACAGTTGGCCATTTCTAGAACATTCTTGAAACAAGTTGATTTCAATTTGACACATGTTGAAATACGCTTGCTGTACTGGTGATTTCTTCACTTGTAAACAGAAATTTTACAGTGTACAAATTAACCTTCAAATTTACATTTTAAAATCTTATCATATGGTAAATATTTTTTTAATGCAGAATTATATACAAATAGAATGAAAACATTCAAACTGTAGTTTTTGAGATTAGCAAATTACTCAAGTCTCTGGCTTCCTTTTAATGACTTTAAGGATACAGAAATCAGCAAGTGTGGTTGAAAACACACTACAGTAACAGTAGCAATTTACCATTGGAGCCTTGAGTCTTGTTTCCCCTGCGTTGGTTGTCATCAGCTTCGTCCAGAAAGCTCTAAACAGTAGCTCCTCTTAATTTCTATTTTTCCCCATTATCTATAATGAAAAGCTTTGTGGATGGAAAGCAATCCCTTTACATTTTCATGGCTTTTCCCTAAATGATAAAACAATTTCCCAGACACAGAAAACTGTGTAAAAATCATAAATTAGGTTTCCTTATCATTCTGAGAGACAGTTAATAAAATAATAAAGTGAAGCACCACAGGAGTGGAAGCCATTACCATGTGTAATCGGACTGACCGTGTGCCATCAGACTGCTTATCTGCTGTTAATTACCATTGTAATGGAGGAGAGGAAAGGATTCAGCGTCTCTCTGTGTCTTCTCTCTCTGCATGTTCTCTGCTGTCAGAGATGTACAGAGATGCTAATATATACTAATTTATTTCAGAATTATATATATATATATATGTAAATACACACACACACGCACGCATGCACACACACACACACACACACGCACAGTCCAGACTGACACCCAAATCCTGGTGGAGTTGTTTTCTGTGTCAAATATAACCGCAGCCCACTGTCACTTTTCATCATGTGTAACATTTTAATGACAAGCCTGTACTGTTAACTGAGGCCACTGCAACTCCACTTGCCTTCGATCACCCAGCCCTCTATTTTAATCTTGTCTTGTCCAGTGTTTTACATTGATTTTCATTCCAGACTGACAACAATATGCAAAGGAGCAAATGGAGTATTAATATTTCTATGAAGGATGAAAAGCTTAACATTTTCTCCTCCTACTACCCAATCGTGGGAGGTCGGTGAATGAAATTTAAAGACTAAACTCTTATCTCAGTGTCAACTCAGCCATGAGCAAGTAATGAAGTGTTCAGTGTTTTTAGAAGTCTTGCTGCATAGAATGAGTTTTCTCTCATTCTAGAAATTTTGATTATTCATTCCTATGGCTTTGTGTCCAGTAGAGTTGATCTTCTGACCTGGCCATTTGACCTTTGAATTTCTCATCCATCTTTCAGCGTGTTAATGGCTGATATAGATTTAGGAAGGGAGGCCCTCTGCATCTTATCACTGAATGATGGGGAAGCAGGACCAAAGGAGCGTTCAGACTATTATTTTTAGTGAACTTCCTTTCGCCCAAGTGTGGTCCATGGTGCATTTCTGTTTATCTCTCCCCCTCCATGAACTCTCGAGCGTGATCACAGATGCCCGGCATGATGTCACTACATAGGGCTTGTATAAATACAGGGGAGCAAATGAGGGGAATGAGAGACACTTGTGTAGGTAGGCGAGGAGGCTCCAGCAGTTGGGAATGGGAAACAGGTGAGCAGGTGGTTCTGGGAACAGGAGGAAATCTGGTGGGCAATTGGAGTATGACAGGTAGAATGTCTAACATAAACAGGGCTGAGACAGGAATCATGACACTTTTTATTTCTGCATGCAACCTCATCCTAGCTGTAGAGGTACATGTCATGCCATGTGTATCTGTATTTGGCAGCATTGTTAGCCATGCACAACAGGGATTCTGCGTTGTACTGGAGTATTATTATTTAGCTTAGGATACATGTTTTTTAGTCATGCTAGTTGAGCTTTATTCTCTTATGATGCACTTACATTAGACTTAAGTATCTTGACAAATGGATGAAAAATATGAATAAAATTAGATTCAATTTTGCCAACATTCATCTTGAGAGGATATCTCCTACTGACTTTGGTTATCCCCTAACTTTTCTTCTAGCTTCACCATGAGGTTGATAATGGATGGAGATTCATGGTCCCCACAAGATAAACTGTTCAGTCCAATTAGTCCAATACTTACGTTTGCCAACATTTTGATCACTTTCTATAACTGGTAGTCAGGGCTTCTCTTTCTGAGCCAACTGGTCCAGTTCTCTCAGGTTTGATGGGAGCTGTTTTAAAACTGCAGGTTTTAGCTCTATTTATAGGCCATGTCAGAACAGCACAGTGTTCTCTTTTCATTAACTCTTTGGCCTTTTTAGATAGATATTTTGTGTCATTATCCTGTTGGAGTTACCATGATCTGTGACTGAGTCAGAGCTCTCTGACACTAGGCAGTATGTTTTGCTCCAAGATGCCTTGATAATCTTGTGACTTCATCATGCCGTACACAGACTCAAGGCACCCACCCCAGAAGCAGCAAAACCACCCCATAACATGACTGAGTTTTATTGGTGGTCTTTTCAAGGAAAGTTTAATTTTTTTCTTCTGTGAACCTAGAGCCGGTGTGATTTATCAAAAAGCTCCCATTCTGTGCCATCTATCCAAAGGACATTCTCCCAGAAGCATTTTGGCCAGTCAATATGCCTGTCAGTTTTTAATGTTTCTCTTTCAAAAGTGGGGTCATCCTTGGTCTTCTTCCATGGAGCCCACTTTCATTCAGAGAGCAGCATGTGTACCTTGATCTTGTAGGTTGGCTTGTAATGGTCTTATAGTTTTCCTTGGTTCTTTTTTCACTGTTGGAATTATCTGCAACATACACACACACTCGGGCACTTTCACCCCCAGAATTTTTTCCAAAAAACATCTTCCCACACCTCCAACCAAGGCAAACTTTATATTGCCAAACCTAGAAAAAGGGTTAATAAACACTTGCTGTTAATACTGAACAAAAATCTACTGGTATTTTTTGATTCATGTTTCATGTATTTCATTATCCTGTGGCAATTACTCCTGATTCCTGCTGCCCATGGACTTTGGACAGACTCACTGATGCAGTTTAGTTGAGTTACACAGCTTTTAGTGCTTGTTAGCATTAATAATTTCTATCCTCTATAGGCTTCTACAAGTTTGGATTATACACACATTCTGGGTAGTGAACAAACTAACATATCAAGCATGCCAAATATCATGAAGCTTAGAATGATTTCTATTGGATGAAATCAAGCCAAGTTAGGTTGCAGGAAGTTAAGTGCATGCATTCTATTTTTATGCAGCTACTATTCTGAGACAGTGCATACTGGAAAACTGAATTTATTACTTGAAAATGGTTTACTGCAAATAAACATATCATTTTTCAATCTTTGGCTTGCACATTTATGGTGTATTTAAGGGGGTTTAGGTCAGAATAAAAACATTAATGGGTGATGCAAGACAAATTTCTTCTGGTTATATATGTGTGCGTGTGTGTGTGTGTCCGAATATATGTATCTCTCTCTCTCTCTCTCTCTCTCTCTCTCTCTCTATATATATATATATATATATATATATATATATAAAATACTAAACAAATCCTAAAAAAAGCCATTAAAACTTAAAATTGATTGGTTCCATAAAAATACATGAGAAATTTTGAGTATTAGGTCATTTTGTTACCAGGGATCCACTAATGAAGGTCGTGTTTTTTATTAAAAGACACAATTTTTGTTGCCGTGCTTCGTGTCTATATAAAGCCAGCACATTTGAAAGTTCTTCAGAGACAGAAATGGCTAAAACAAGGAACCTAACGCAGGAAACACGCCTGAAGATACAGATTCTCAGCCAGGAAGGGTACAGCTGCTGCCAGATAGTCAGGAAGTGCAGATGCAGTCCTTCAACAGTTGGATACACTCTGCAGAAATACAGATGAAGCAACAGCATGGAAGACAAACCAAGATCTGGGCGTCCAAGGGTTTCTTCAGCAAGAAATGCTGAAGATCCGCATGTGCAGAGAAAACCGCCGAATGACATCACAGGAGCTTCAGCAGCAGTGGTCAAACCAAACTGGTGTCCAGTGTTCCACTCGCACTGTACATGGCCGACTTTTAGATCATGGCTTATGGTCCTACAAGGCTGTCAAGAGACCCCTGATCAATGAGAGACAGAGGTTAGCCCGGCGTCGTTGGGCCCAAGCACACAAGAACTGGACAGCCAGGAAATGGAAGATGATTCTGTGGTCAGATGAATCCAGTTTCCAGCTTTATCCTCCTCCTGATAATGTGAGGGTACGCAGGAGGCCAGGTGAAGCATTATCTCCAGCATGTACAGTACCTACTGTCAAGCATGGTGGAGGCAGTATCATGGTTTGGGGATGCATGAGTGCTGCTGGTGTTGGTCATCTCACTGTCTGATGGCACATTGAACTCTGCCAAGTATTGTGCCATTCTCGAAACCCACATGCTCCCTTCTGCACATGCACTGTTCCGTCGAGGTCAAAACTGGATGTTTCAACAAGATAATGTCCCTTGCCACACATCCAGGGCCAGTAGAACTTGGCTGCAGGAGCACTGTATCCAGGTCTTTGAGTGGCCAGCTCAATCCCCGGACATGAGCTCCATTGAAAATCTGTGGTGGATTATCAAAAGGTCTGTTTCAAAGCGTAAACCAAAGAATTTAGAAGAAGAATTAAAAGCAGTAATTCAAGAAGAATGGGACAAGATTACCCCTCAACAGTGTGAAAGGCTCATGCATATATATATATACACACATATAGAGAAGTGAATAACATTCATCATCTTGTTAAAATACAATGTTCTGCTGAGGAACCATGGGTCCTTACTTTGACACGTACCACCCACCTAAATGCCTCATCCAGGCAGGTCCCACAGGTACTGAATCAGATTGGGATCTGAGGAGTTTGGAGCCCAGGTCAACAGCTTTGGCTCTTTGTCATGTTCCTCAAGAAATTTCTGAGCAGTTTTTGTGGTGTGGTGGGAACATCATCCTGCTCGGGGAGGCCCCTGACACTGGGGAGTGTTGTTGCCATTGGAGGGGTGTGTGCTTGGTTTGTGACAATATTTAGGTGGGTGGTACATGACAAAGTAATATCTAAATGAATGTCAGGACTAAAGGTTCCTCAGTAGAACATTGTGTTATAACGAGATGATTGATGTTATTCACTTCATCCACCAGTGGTCATAATGTTATGGCTGATTGTTGTATATGGTATAATTACATAAAACTAGGGGTCACCCTTTATTCATGGACAAGACAAAGTTGCCACATGCTAAACTCTATTTCTCCAACTTGTTATCTACAGCAGCTTCTCTCTATCTTCCTTTTCTCTCTGTCTGTCTCTCTACACACTCTTCATTTTTGAATTGATACTTGACTTATTCAAGTAATTGTCAGGGGAGAAATGGCAACTCTCCATTGGAACTCCAATTTGAAAGTGTTTTCTACAGAAATTGTTATTGTTATGAAATTCCATCTTGAAAGTTAACTACTGAAGCTCATACTTTTTGCCAGGTGAAAACCTGCTTTTTAGCACATATGCATAAGAAACATGAAATGCAACTCAATTCAAGGGAGAAGGAGCTAAATCAAGGTTGTCAGAACACAAGAGGACTTCAGGAACTCTTCCACACAGTCTTTAATAAACAGGTTTTAATCCTTTGTACCATCTGAAGTTAACCTTAAAAAACTGAACATCTAAAGCATTTCTCTCTTTCTTTGCTTTGGATGAAAAAAAAAAACAATTCAAAAAGGATTAGAAATAGTGTGAACATGCCTGTCTTTCTCATCTCTACCTGTGCATAATGCCTTTGAGACACTTCCATACTCCCAAACATGTTTTATTCAGCAGAACCAGAACTAGTAAACATGAGAAAACTGCATTAAGAACACCAAGCAGCTTCACCACTCTATAAGTGTGCCATTATCCTCTGCGGGATTACCAAAATATCGGAGTGAAATGAATGTTTCATCATGGCTGATGGTGATAAAATGTTTGGGGATTGCTGCAGAGGGAGCTCAGGAAATCTAGAGGATGGTGGTTGAGAAACCTCTGCTATTGTGCTTACTTCTTTCTTCTGTGGGTATGAAGGAATGAGAAGATTCCTCAGAAAAATATTCACAGTATCAGGGAGGCAGACATGTAGGTAAGCAGGAAGAGGCTTTAGTGGGATTTTTGATACATACATAAATGTTGGATTCACATTTCAAAGCACTACACAGTTCTAATTTACATAAAAGACAAAGCCATACTTTGGTATACAGAGTCATAATCTGAAAATCTAAATCTGGGAAATAGACTTGGGTAAAAAATCAGGATGGACAAACAAGCAGAAACAAGATCTTTGGACAGACGTGGCCAACGAAATTTTTTTTTAAACTTTACTTGACCCAAAGCAAGGATCTGGTCCTTATTTCTTGTCCACCTTCAATCTGGTTAAGCCCCCTTTACACTGCAGTTTTGGGCTATCTGAGACTAAAGTTGACAATCATCAGAGAAATGTGGTAAAATCTTTGGTCATCAATCCAAAACCACAGTCCTAGATCACACATAAACCAAAAGCTGATTAGGTGCGTACAAACATCCTCTTTCTTATATATTTCTTTCTTATTACATTGTAGTATAATGCATTATTTACTATGCATTTATCACACAATCACACTGATATTGTACAGTCTGCAGACTTCAACCCAAATTTAGTTTGACCTATCTGTGGTCTTAAATAAAATGATTACATACAACATTGATTGTATAAAAGGACATGAGTGAAGAGAAGTATCTGTCAGTGAATGTGTGTGTTTTCAATACAGTTGCTACCAGAGAACAATAATTATCAGCATCTGTGTGCTGAAGCCTGTTGACACTGTCATCTCCATTAGTAGCAGCAGGAGCTATTATGGCACACAGACAAGAACATCATGGCAGATGTTGGGATATACACACTCTTGTTCACTGACACAAGATACCATAATTAGCTGCCTTTGCTGCAGAGTTCTCTCTCTGTAGCACATGACAGTGGTACGCCAAATCCGTAGTTATAGGGTGAATGTTTTTTTTTGTTTTTTTTTTTCAGAATTTCAGCTTAATTGGATTGTGCACACTGAGACACAGCAAGAGATTGGAACAAAGGTCAGGGGCTGGGTTCAAACCAATATCATCAATCTACGTGGCTGAGCTACCAGCAGCCTCCCTCAATTCCATATTTAATTTAAAAGCTCGTATGTAGCTTGTGTGTACATTTAAAGACTGATACAGCTTTATTGCTTAATATATAATAATAATGTGTAATAATGAGATATTTATTATGCTTGTATCTGAGGTTTTCAATTCATGAAGCACATTTAACTATTTCTCTTGCCTATGTTCAATGTGGTGTGTGGATATTTTCTCCATTTAAGCAGATTGAATATCTTGTGATAGTAATTGAAGACATCAGCCTATTTGCAGTATCACTGCAATCCACATATTTAATTTCAGACTAATAATGTATTCACTCTACATGCTGCCAAGAGATTGAGTGCAAGAGGCCCATTGTAACTGTTGTCCTCCAGCAAAGAGCACAGATGACCTGCAGATATAACACTGTGGGCTAGTCATACCTGGTATACATACAGTTCATATCTTCATGAGTTTACACTAGGGTGTGTTTATACACATGCCTGAGGCTTCCAAATCAAAACATAGTGTATCTGAAACATCCATAATTGGGCTGAGCACAGTAGATAATAATCATACCCAGATGCTACACCTTAATTGGGGCCATAGCCAGGATTATAAAAATACTGAGGTCACAAAACTTCAGAAAACTGCTAAAATATGATTTCTGTAAATTCCCCTAACATGAATGTCTAAATGGTATAACAACATTTTTTTAATATATTACTTTGTTGGCCCTTAAATAGTAAGATTTGAACACACTGAGTCTAAAATACTGGCATTGTCAGGTGACAGTCCTAACCACTGCACATAATACCGCCCTCAACTCAACATACTTTGAAAAAAAATTATAAAGGTTCATGATTGGTATCTGATATGAATGATTCACAAACTCAGAACTTTTAATCAGCCCCACCTGTTCAATCTGTTAACACTGCTGTATGTCAGCTACTATTTGCGCTGCAAATGGGCTGTTATTACATCACATATTTCATGTCAAGAAAAATATGTGTATTTAATATTGGTAATAGTTCATTTCCATTTAGTTGAATAAGTCTGAAGGCCCTGGTATTGTACATGCCGACAGACTGCACATTCATATGTCCTGTAATGAAATCTGGGACTAAATCCTGTGTGTCCTCAACTGCACCTGTTGTTTAATCTATGTCTTACTGTTCCTGGAGCCAGAAAATGTAAACTTATTCTTATTTTGACAGAGCAATAAGGTCCAACTTAGCGAAAACGTATTCTAAACAGCTGTGATACAGCAAGCGGCCCATAACAATAAACTATTTTATCTTGCATGGGCCAATTTCAGAAACTAAGGAATCACTCCATTATGTCCTGTGTAGACAGCCAAAACAGACTTTTAAAAACACAGGACAAAAGGATTTCCAAAGTGGCTGCTGTGTGGTGTTCCACTGAAGTCCCCTTAAATCCCCTGAAGGACTATGGTATGACGTGTCATCTGTAAACCTTCTAAGACAAAGATGACAGAGAGTCAGACTTCAGAGAGACAAAAACATCAGAGGAGACAGTCAGAGACAGGCGACATGTTCCATCTAAATGTCAGCATGTACTAAGTATTTTAATGGAGGAACTTTGTTTAGTCTTTGTCTAGGGGAGGTAAACAGCACAGTCGGTGGAGTGCACATGACTCAGATGATACACACAAACACACTTTCATGTATTAATGAGAAGATGACAGTGGAGTCACACAGGCCCTCTGTGCTTAACTGCTTCTGCTCACACTGAATTACTGAGGTGTATGGGACGGAGGCAACAATGTTGCTGATTGTGTGTGTGTGTGTGTGTGTAATGTGACTAACAAGTAGCACTGTGCTATTATATAACAAGAAGTAAACTATTCATGATGAGGATACTCTAGGCACCAGACCCACATACTGAAATCTTTGTGTTTTGTTTCTTTCTTTTCATTTTCTTTCTTTCTCTCATTCTTTCACATCAGTCAACTGTATTTTTAGGGCCCGAGCACTAGCGTGCGAAGGCCCTATTGTAACCGTAGGAATTATTATTATTCCCGTGATGCTGAAATTTTTAAGGGCCTAAACATGCTCAAAAACTCACGAAACTTTGCACACACACCAGACCTGGTGAAAATTGACATCTGATAGGGGTCTTGTTCATTGGCACTGTAAAATGGCTCCATAGCGCCCCCCTAGACATATTCAAAACCCCCTTGCCATTGGGCTTAGTTTGTCCAAGGGAAACGAAATTCTGAGGCATGATGTAACATGCTGAGATGCACCAAAAAGTCTCTTGACATCATGGCCTCAAACCTACAGGAAGTTGGCCATTTTGATTTTATCGCACCAATTTGGATTATTTTTCGCCATTTGGGGATGTTGTATTTGATCAAAATCCTCCTACATATTTTATCATATCGACCTCAAACTTGGTCAGGATACTCTCAAGGCCTTTGTGATTAAAAGTTATTAAAAGATTTTGTTGATGTCGAAAGGGTGTGGCTGTGGCGGCACCTCAAACTTCCATGCCTTGCCATGAAACAGGAAGTTGCGTTTAAGTTGCTGTAACTCAGCCATACTTTGTTCAATCAGCCCCAAATTTAAGAATGATGATAAGGATCCTGACATGAACACATTCACATGTCAATATTCACAAAAGGTTATAGCGCCACCTAGCCACAGGAAATGACGTTTTAGACTTTGACATCCTGTTACTAGCAGGTTGACGTGATCCACTTTCTGATTTGGTCAGGAAAGCCTGAAGGCCATCATGATGCCTTATTGTGAAAATTTTGATGTTCCATTGAAAGGCATGTCTGTGGCGCCGTGGCGAATTTCAATGTTTTGCCATTAACCAGGAAGTTGATGTAACTCTGCATATTTCGTCTGATCTGCCCCAACTTTCACAGGTGTGACAACAGACCTGTCCTGAACACATCTACATTCCAATATACAAATATAATCATAGTGCCACCTATTGGCACCAGGAAATGATGTGATTTATCTAAGTAGGTTGATCTGATTGACCTCAAATGTGGTCAGACAAGCATTAAAATCATAATGGTGCTGAATTGTGAGACTGTGAGTCTTCATGGGACGCCCTTGCTGTGTCACCATGGCGAATTTCAATGCTTTGCCATTAAACAGGAAGTTGTTGTAACTCCCACGTGCACTGGTCCAATCTGCCCAAACTTGACATTTTTGGTAAGTGTCATGGCCTGAACACATGTACATGCCAATATTCAGGCATAGTCATAGCGCCACCTACTGGCAACAGGGAATGATGTGTTTCATCCAAGTGGGTTGATCTAATTCACCTCAAATGTGGTCAGACAAGCATTAACATCATAATGGTGACTGTGGGTCTTCATGGGACGCCCTTGCTATGTTGCCATGGCGAATTTCGATGCTTCGCCATTAAACAGGAAGTTGCTGTAACTCCCGCATGCACTGTCCGATCTGCGTCATGGCCTGAACACATCTACATGCCAATATTCAGGTATAGTCATAGCGCCACCTGATGGGGGCAGTAAGGGACTTCTGACTCATCCCCTCTGTGTCTGGCGGTCACGCAGTTGTGTTTCATTCTTAAACTTAAGTAGTTGAGCAGGACAAAAGGGCAAAGTTTAAAGAGAGAAAACATTCTTGAATTTCTGGGATTAGTTTTTCTAATTGGAAGCAGAGCTGGCAGCTGCATCCAGGCACAGTGCCATAAGAGTATTGGTTTGAGACACTTAATCAGTGTTAGGTTTGCAGCCCTTGAACCAAGACTCCATTCTGGACCAAAAATATTTGACACAGAGTCTGTTAGTAAGAAAATGAAATCTATATAGTTTTAATATTTTCTCATCGATAACAGTTACAGGGCATTTGGAAAGTATTCAGACCCTTTCAACTTTGTCACTCTTTTGCTAAAATCCTGCATCAATCTACAATCAATAACACATTATGACAAAGCAAAAACAGAATTTTAGATATTTTTGTTTATTTATTAATTTAAAAATGTTTCTACACCATGACTAGAGGCCACCTGTGGTAAATTCAATTAACTGGACATCATTTGGAAAGGCACACACCTGTCTATATAAGGCCTTAACTACATTTACAGAAGTAGTAGTTTATTCTAATAGATTTTGCAGGAGCTGTTGTTCTCATTGTTTCATTATTTCATCAACTCATATACAGGTCAATAACAGGCTGCAGGCTCTTAGCTGAGCTGCTGCTAATGTTAGCTCAGCTTATTTGTCGATTCTCAGCTTGTTTTTAGATTAGGATTCCTTCGGTATTCATTGTTCATGAGGTTTTCACTGAGAGATGAATTGTCCACAGATGTCTCCTCCTCTCCAAAACAAGTGGATAAAGTTATCATAATGAGTAAAAAACACTGAATAAAGGTTAGAACAAGTGACAATGCCATGACTGGAAACAGTAAGTAAGTTGTCGGCTGTTTTAACGTCTGCCCATCCATCATGGTATAATGTTTACCATATTAACAGTATACTATGAATATCTATACCTATAACTGTCGAATGTGAAATCGCACTCACAGATTGTGTGCTGCAGATTTTAGCAAAAAGGAGACATATTTTCTGTCTGCAGTCAGAGGCGTTCTTAGAATGGGACAGCTTTGTCAGCCTGCTGTAATGTATTTTAATTCTTCACCTGTTTACCTGCCAGGAGGTGGCTCCTGTGGGACACAACTTTAGACTGGCCTGTGCAAGGCTGCTGTATCTCTTTTGTGTGAGACAGTCTTGTGTTAGTCAACCAAGAAAGAAGCACATAAAACCCATAGATAAACACCAAACAAAACACACTCATACCCAGGGACAAGTATCTCTCCTTTCTCAGTCTATGTAAGGAATATGGAATACAGCGCAGCTGTTTCCCTCCACTCTGCTCTTCCCTCTCAAATGCTTTGTCATGGTCCAAACCCTCTGTGCTCTCTGTGTGTGCAAATAACATTTATGGTAATGCTGAGTTATTTGCATAACCACAACTAAATTTATAAATGGTCAGAAATGCTCTTTATCTACAAACTCTGATGGTTTGTGGTGAGTTCAAACAATAGAACTGATGTTATATACATAACAAACTATAAAATATTCACCATTTATATGTAATATGTATTACATATTATATTCAAGACTTCAATGATTCTATTGTGTTTTCTACATTTTTTATTACATACGCAGGATGAGATTCTAGCCTAAGTATGTGTATGTAGGCAGGCACAATGGCAAAAAACAAAACAAAAAACCCCACCAAACACCAATTTGACTATATGTCACTGGGAAAAAAAAAATGTTTTCTGCAGTTCAGTGTAATCCTTTCTGTTTAGCTAATCCTATAATTAAGGGTATATGTCATGCTAATGGTCTTTGTAGACACAAGTCAGATTAAAATGCTGTAGTTCATTTCTAATCAATAGCACACAGCTTATCTGTGTTCACAGGAAACAGGAAACAACACCTGCTTTCACTGATAACAGTGAGTCAGTATAAATGATACAGATGGATTCTGTTCTGCATTTGTACTGATTCCTGTAAAAAAAAAAAAGAAAGAAAGAAAGAAAAAATTGGTACTGTATCAGTTACTCTACCCAACATTCACGAGGGAGATGGACATACTGTATCTAAATTTGATTGGTTAAGGGAGCCGCGAGGCAACAGTTTCATCGCCATTTATTCTAAATTACAGGAGCCTGCATTGTTGATTCTGAAGGCCTTAAGGCAGATTTCTTTTAACTTGGCAACACAGGGCTGAAATTTGATTGGATAAAAGCTCTAACATAAACAGACTGTACTGGAGCCAAGAGGAGCAAGAGGAAGAGCAACCAAGCAAGCAACCAAGAGGAAAACTATGAAATGAGGACAACAGACTATTGGGAACAATTTAATACATATATTAATGGAAAGAAAAAAATAAAACATATATGTAGTGTTTAAGCCAGCAGAGAAGTCCTCGCTGGCCCTGACAGCCTATCACTGGTCATATGTACAGTCACATGCTCCTTGTCATCATGTATTGTGGATTATGTGTGATTTGCAGAGTCTGCACCCCAATTTGTTTATATAACTGTTTTCAATAGGTGTTGCCAGCCATTTCTAAAATACAGGCAACACTTGATGATTTATTGTTACCTGACTCTGCAGTTCCTCACAGCTCTGTTGACTGGTTTAGTTTGTGGATGCCCATTACTTAGTTATTACTGTGTAGATAATACATAAGAGGCATCAACACAATTATCACACAAGTTAAGCAAAATAGTCTTGATTTAATATGTTAATAGGTTAATATAACCTTCATCTGGTGCATAGCTTAATGTTTTGGGATGATAACTAGACCTACTGATAACGTAAAACTTGAGGTCCCAGCAATATTAATATTATTACATGGATGTTTCCATCACGATTTAGGAGAGAACACAGCAAGGTGAAAGAGAGTGAATGGTGGACTTGCTCGGCAGGTTGACAGAAGAAAAACTGCAGTGAATGATACTTCAGCTGCTCTGTCCCTGCTAAATGTTGGTACTCTACTACTAAAAATTGATAACATGTCAATGTAATGTGAAAACTGTGGCTCTCAGAAAAAATTGTACTTTGGCTAATCATGATTTTACAATGATTCCAACTTATCATTCAGTTAAATAAATAAATGATAAACAAAATAACAAGTACCAAGCACCCATATTTCTTGAATCTGAGGACAATATATTTTGACCTGTTTTGTTTTCTGTGTTTTATTTATCTGATTAGAAATTTTTTCAAGGTTTTTGCTTCAGTATAAGTGGCAGTATTCTCATTATCTTATTACTGAATGATACTATACACTATGGTTTCCAGGCCTCATAAGTGGACTGTGTTTGGTGTGCCTTGGTAACATGGTGGGAGCTGATCTACCATATTTGTATTTTAGTTGCTCTTGTTCCTTTTGTTTGATTGCGCTCTGTCTCTTATACTCAAGCAATGACAGAGTGAGAATACTCATCTCATATATACCAATTATTTTATAAGAAGTGGATTGTTATTTATTTTTATTTTCACTTTTTATTCTCATTATTACAGTATTCAATATCTGGGCTTTGTGATTTAGTAAAGTTTAACTAAGCTTCCATCTAATTTTGAATTTATAATTTATTTTATATAAACATTCTTGTAACTGTGAGCTTTAGACCAACTCAGAGTTGGATTCTCTCTCCCTCTCTCTCTTATTATATTTATACTCCTCATGCGCTATGAATGAGGGCATTCTCATTCTGTTTTTCCTCTTATTTTTCAGGTTCTTCATTTATCTGCATATTCACCAGTATGTATGTATGCATATATGTATGTAAAATAGAAACAGGAAATACATCTCCACATAGTAAATAGCTTTGTAGAAAAGTGCATTCATTTCAACAAAAATCCTACATCTACTCCACTTCATGTCATATGTGTATAAATAAGCTGCAGTGTGTTGAGTTTGTGTGTGATCTCTTTTCTTCAAACTATTATGTGCTGCACATTTCACATGTAGGTATGAGCCTCTGTGTATGAATAACTGAATAATGACTACAGTCATAGGAGTGTGTGTGTGTGTGTGTGTGTGTGTGTGCGCGCGCACTTGCTGATGATTTGAATAACAACACGTGTGTTCTCAGTTGCACAAATAAACATCAACTCTCATCTTTTAAATGAGTGTATCACCGTGTGTGTTGTATGGAAACATTAGCAGTAATTATACTCACTTTACTTTGCACACTTGCATTGACAGACTCTAAATAGTGTGTAGGTGTGAATGTGAGTGTGAATGGTTGTTTGTGTATATGTCAGCCCTGTGATAGACTGGTGACCTGACCCTGCCTCGTGCCCAGTGTCAGTTGGGATTGGCTCCAGATATCATATGTTTCTGTCATCATTAGTTGAACATGTGATCTTTCACCAAACTGGATTCTTGATGTTGCTTGGGTTTGCCCAGAACAGTGCTGCATCATGCACACACCCAGGGCCAGAAGTCAATGGCAAAAAGCAATTAAAACATGCCACTTGTGCTTAGCCATGCACTTTGTCAAGTCTTTCGGTTAATAGTAGCCATATTTCTTATCCGATTGGGCTGCTATATACTGTTAATGTAACTTTTACCCTGAAGATTTTAGAAGATGGTCCACAGTAGAAAACCTCCATCCTGACAAACTACTGTGTCTATTATTCATTCAAGAGAATTGTTTTATTCAAAAAGTCACAGAAATCAGCAAATTAGGTGAGAAGATTTCACCTGTTTCTGATGCCAATCAGGAAATATTTACATTTCTTTTTAGACTGAACCGTGGGTAAGAAACAGTCACAGTTTTGGATGTCACAAGTAAATCAGTCCTGAAACTATAGGCAGCTATAGGCAGCAATGGAAAGTAAGTTAAGTGCTGAGGTACTTCTACTTTACTTGAGTATTACCATGATTTATACTATTTACACTCAACGAGTAGTGATAAAATATAACTTAGCACATTTACAGCAATTCAAATTTTAGGTACTTGTACTCTTCTTGAGTATTATCTTTTAATGCCACTTTCTTCATCTACTTCACTATTTTTATTTGACAGCTGTAGTAACTGTGATCATACATAAAAAGCATATGATTTCATGATTTGGTTTCAGAATAAACTATCAAACAGTGTATATAATTTCAGCTGAAATGACTAGTATATTAATTTATTAGTCAGCTGGCAGAAATGCCAAATATTTTTCTGCATTAAATACTTTTTTGATGGTTTAATTCCAAATTTTACTTCTATACTTAGGTGACACTTTCAATGCAGGATTTTTACTTACAATGGAGTAACTTTACAGTGTGTACTTTTATTTAGGTACAGGGCCTGACTACTTCCTCCACCACTGTCCACTACATTTCACATAGTTCTGTACTTTTTACTCCACTACATTTAAAGTAAGTGGGGATGGTGGTGCAGTGGTTAGCACTATCGCCTCACAGCAAAAATGTTCCAGGTTTGAAACCTGGCTTTTCTGTATGGAGTTATCATGTTCTCCCTGTGCCTGCGTGGGAACTCTCTGGGTATTCTGGCTTCCTCCCACAGTCTAAAGACACACTCAGGTTAACTGATGACTCTATGTTGCCTGTAGGTGAATGCGAATGTGAAAATGTCTATATGGCAGCTGTAAGCCCAGGGTGTCACCAAATGTCAGCTGGGATTGGCTCCGGTTGCCCTTAAAGGCTAAGCAGTATAGATTATGGAATTTACAGTAGTGACAACTGTAGCTACTAGAGTAATTTACAATTCAGGATATTACATACAAAACATGTTGAGATAACAAGATTTTCAAAATTAGTTCCATATCTTCAGCTCAGACATTAAAATTCTGGGTACAAGACTAATGATGTCTGAGTTGCCAGGTTGCAAAAAAAAAAACCCAAAAACCCAAACCAAACCAAAAAAACAGCCTCTTAAAATCCAGTATAGCTTTGTCATTTTAGCTAGCTCTTTACTTCACCAGGAAAACCCCTAGAATGGACAATGGACATTAAAACTTATTCCAGCAGTTTCATTGTAGACACTCTTTGCTCTTATCAACTTATACCACTGCCCACTGTAAGACATCCTCCTCACTGTTGAATATTATCTGCCATTACTTTAACACTGACATCATTCACATATATGTCTAGATAATGGTATTAGATCAAAACATTAAGAACCATGACACTTTGTCATGTTGCTCTGCCATTCTGAACTACTGGTCAATTTAAAAAATATCAGAGACAGGCAGCGACACAGGCCTCATGAACACAAAGGACTTATTTTAGTTCAGAACTCAAAGCTATCAGATGGCGCACTCTGGACACCGCAGAATTTTTCAACACTATTTTAAACACTTTTATTCCTTTCACTTGCACAGAAGGAGAGGAGGAAACTGCTCTTCCTGTGGATGCACCATGTGCACAAGATTGTTTCAACGCCTGGAGCCAGCTGGCACAACTTGAGCTTCCTCTGACTTACTATATATTGTAATGGTAGCATATTTTTTTCTATCGTCCAGTAGACATAGAAAATCAAACGGGAGTATAAGAGAGGTAGAAATATACCTCTGGGTGAGAAGGTCTCGACAAGTAGAGTATCAAGAGCTCAATATAAGTTTCTTATCTCCACAGTTGGTGATGTAATGTCACATTATGTGATTGAAAACTTTCGCTGCTTGGAAGGGTTAAACTGGCTTCACAAACCACTCCTTGTCATTTTGACCCCAACTTGGAAATCCAGGGCAACACCCGCAAGTATTAGATTAGATTAGATTAGATTGTTGCTGTAACTTGTTCAATCTAAGTTGCAAGTTTAAGCACAGGTCAGTCTTGATTTTACATGCACACATCTGTGTTTCTAAAAGTCTTCACCAGGAGCAACAGACTGAACAATAAGTTATTCACTGTTGATTGCCTACTAGGATTTATTAAACATAGATATAACAAATTGTTAATTTTCTGTCAGATTTTTAAATCACTGGTTTACGGTTATTATGAAGAAATGCTCCAGGTGGGCTGAAGCCACTGAGAGAAAGGCTTGAGATAAGATAGTCAGGTAAAAGGACAGGCTCATGCCAGTGTCCTAAAAAACAAAACAAGTTATTGTAGTTTGCCCTGCTTTAACAAACACAGTCTGCAGTTGGTGCTGCTTTAGTGGGCTAATTGGTTCAATTACTTCAAAAATCAAGTGTCCCCTCCCCAATCAACATGCGAACATACAAACATTATAATAATATTTTAGAGTCAGTGACGCATTGTTTCGACAGTATCGCTATCACTTTTGTTTATAGCCACAACGTCTAGAAATCTGATTAGAAAACCATAGAAAAATATGCCAACGGTAACTGTGAACCTGACTGAGAATCATATTTTTTACATTTTTTCAGTTTCACGGCACCAGGCCCTATTGTTCGTGTATAGCTAAGGAGTGTACTGCAACCATACTACACAGCTAATTTTGCATACTTTTACTGGTGCCGATTTTCCAAAGGTAAACAGATATACGGTATTAAATCAAAGTCAATCGCCGAGTGCGTCTGAATGTATCACATAGTCTGACTTATGGTGAAAGTGACAGACAATAAATATGTATGTATTTATATAATTAGTCGCTGATGGAGGCCATAACTTAAACAAACAAAACCCATAAGATTGACAGCTCCGCACTCTGCAGTATGTTGAATAATTGGTTTACCAGACTCTGCGTCCTGATTGTTTGTGAGGGAAACCAATCTGGTTTCGTCAGATCCACACCTGTTCATGCACACCATCTTGTGTGTGTGTGTCTAGCATATGCCTTGTGTTGTGCAAAACATTTCCCTCAAAGTCACCCTTATTAATGTGATGTTAATGTGTAATTTACTTGACACACATTCTCATGCGGCCACTTCCTTGGTGGCACAATTTGTACCATGACTGTCAGCTCATGCAATCAAACTTTTTTCTACCATGAAATTCATCTAACCCCCCCTTCTGTTTCTCTCACACCGCCTTACTCACACAACCCTGCTACACACACCGAAGGACACATGAACTTGCACTAACACAACTGCAGCTGAGTTCTGTGAGGCAGGTGTGAATATACACCCCCATTTATATAATACAGAAAGTGTGTGTGTGTGTGTGTGTGTGTAGCAGTACAACCAGGTTTCTTGGGAATGCTGATTTCACTAAAATTTTCCCAACATCATGGGAAAAATCCTGGCCAGATTTTTGATAGAACATAGCATTGTTCCTCTTGCATCAATTTACCGCGAGGAGCTTTTCAGTTTACTGAGCTTTGGGGCTCATCATGATTTGCATCATACAATTGCTCACATACCGCTTCCATTTAACGCCTTTTTCTGTGTTTTTCTGTATGTAATTTATAACATATGGATATTTTAAGTCTGCCTCTGGCTCTGAACCTCTCTGTAGAAAAAAATGTTTTGCTGAGTAGCATCCAGCAGTCACAGCATCTACTCAATCTGGCTTCTAGTCCACTGCCACTCGGGAGCTAGCGATAAGCTCTTCATTACCTTGAGGATAGGTGTTATGGTCTGGCGCCTCACAGGCTTCCAAAAAACCACTTGGTTAAAATTCAGATTTAAATGGTAGTTTTGGTGAAAGAGTCCACTCAACCTCAGCATCTAGTTTTCTATATTTAGGACCATTTTTCAAGTGTAGCACAGTGGTGTAGTCTCATAGAAAGAACGTTTCTGTGCCTACATGGGTTCTCCCAAGGCACTCCAACTTCCTCCTACAGTCCAAAGACATGCAGACATAATTTATATGTGACTGCAATCATCTGATAGGTGGTGAGTGTGAATTCTATATTTCCTCCTGGCATAGATTCATATGTGCAGGGTGTGCCCTGCCTTGCCCAGTGTCGCTGAATAGACTCAATTCACCCAACTGCTACGTGTAGGTTTTTCTTTAAAGTTTATTTATGCATTTATTCAAGATTTCACCGTAGACAACAGAAATGGTATTTATTGGTCACACATGATTCGATCTTCATATACAGTACCGTCAACATCTCTCATTCAATGGTTTTTCTTTTGTTTTATTACTTACATTGTAGATGAATACTCAAGACATCAAACTATGAAAGAACATATGTGTGGAATGTAGTTAACAAAAAGTATTAAACAAACAATATGTTTTATATTTTTAGCGACCTTCTTGCTTTGATGACAGCTTAATACACTTGGCACTTCTCTCAATCAGATTGATGAGTAGTCACCTGGGATTTCAATAGTCTGAAGGAGTACTTGTAGGCTGCTTTGTTTTCTTCACTTGTGGTCCAACTCATCCCCAAACCATCTCAACCGGGTTTAGGTTGGGCATTGTGTGGAACCAGGTCAATCTGATGCAGCACACATCACTCCTCTTCTTTTGGTCAGCCAGCCCTGAGGTGTGTTTGGGGCCGCTGTCGTTGAAAATCAATTGATGGTCCCACCAAGCACAAACCATACCTTTGATAATCTTGGGAATGGCTTTCTGAAAATGTTGAGGTGTTCAGCCCAGTCAGTGTTTCCATAGGGCTACCATCTACCACGCTTCCAGAAATCATGCTGGCACACGCAGGCAATTACACATTCCTGTGAGGCTTTAGTTTAAATGAAGAGACAATTGAGGGTGAATGCAAACACTTCATGGGGAAAATTTCCAGAATAACTAATCCTTTTTTTTGATTTGTTTAGTAGTATATCCAATCAGTGTTTCTTCCACCAAACAGATACAAACTATAATTGAATTACATAAACCTTGTCACTTAAGACCTAAGTATTAATATAAATATTTAATACTCAGTTGTAGTACATTGTACTAAAAAGAATAATTGGGAATTTAAAAGTCCACATTTTATCTCATTTCTAGGTAATGTCATCATTAGCTAACATTTCATCTCTTTGTGGTAATGTTATGAGACAGGGCATGGCATCTTCTCACAGATTGTTTTACCCGTATCTAATTCAACCACCTTTTTAAAAAAAAAAACACATTGCATGCTGTTGTATCAATGATATATGTGATTTTAAATCATGGAACATAAATAATAGTTATTATAATTACACTTATACTATATACATTTAGTAATATTCAATTTAATTGATTTTTTTAAGAGCAGGGCAATGAGACAGGATGTTTGGGATTTAGCTGCATGGTTAAGGTTAGAGTGTAGGGCAGGGGCTAACCAGGCTAAAACCAAGTGTTCACTATACTCTGATGTGCATCATGCATTAGGCTCAATGACAGGTCTCCAAAAAAAATAGGTGCAACCAGACATGTGTGTGTGTGAGGTGTGTGTGTGTCTGTGTGCTCATGGTATGTGAAAGTTCACTGTACTATAATGAGCCTTCCGTTCATCTGATATGATGCATTCATTCTAGAACTGACTGCACTACACTCACATAACAAGATCCTGGACTGAGTACCACTTCTCTTCAGTGGAAACTGATGTGTTTCCTTATTCTCTGCAGAGTCTTTGTTCAGTTGACTTGGAGAGCTAATACAGAAGAAGAGGCTAGGTAAGATTTTCCAAAGCAAACCTAATTACAAACATGTTGTATTGGTCTACATGTACATGATGAACAGTTAATGTTTCACAGTTTAAATTATCATTTCACATCCAGCCGGTCAGTCTGTGTAAATACCTGCCTACAACTTAAAACACAATGAGAAATAACTAAGAAATATTTGGATTAACATACAATAAATACAGGACTGTTTTTATGACAAGTCAGATGCTTTACAATTGTGGAGCCTCAGACAGTGACAGCAGGGACGGTGATGCTACCGTTTGACTGGCTCCAACAGGAAAGCAGGAAATTATTTTTTGCTACCACTTCTTTTTTTCCTTCATCCCCCTCCTTCTGCCATCCACCCTTCCTGTCCTAACCTCACTTCATTTCGCTTAAACTTTCCTCTCCCTCCTTTACCATCCATTATTTCCATCTTTTATCTCCCTTTAGTCTTTACATCTCCATCCTAACTCTCTTTTCTTTTCAATTTCTTCTCATTCCATCTTCCTTCTCTTATCTCTCTGTATTCTGTCCTTCATCCTCTTCTGTAATGAAACCTCTTATGAAAAAGCCTACTCTCAATCCAGACATATTAGCCAACCATAGACCTATATCTAACCTCCCCTTTCATCCTAAGATCCTGGAGAAAGCAGATGCAAAAAATGTTATGTGACTTTCTACAGGACAATAGTTTATTTGAAGATTTTCAGTCAGGATTTAGATTGCATCATAGCACAGAGACAGCACTTGTGAAAGTTGCAAATGACCTCCTAATCACATCAGACAACACACTTGTCTCTGTACTTGTTAAATCTCAGCGCTGCTTTTGATACAACTGACGATCATCACACCCTTTTATAGAGACTGGAGCATTTTATTGGCATTTAAGGATCTGCACTACTAGTTTAGGTCCTATCTATCTGATAGTCTTCAGATTATACATGTTAAAGACAATTCCTCCATGTATACAAAAGTTAGACATGGAGTTCCACAAGGGTCTGTACTTGCACCAATTCTATTCACCATGTATATGTTTCCTTCTCCATAAACCTCCATTTTTATGCGGATGATACACAACTATATTTGTCAATGAAGCCTAATGAAACCAATCAGTTAGCTAAACTTCAGACCTGCCTTAGGGATGTTAAGACTTGGATGACGAGCAGTTTCCTACAATTGAACTCAGACAAAACCAAAGTTATTGTACTTCTCAACCCAACTGGTCGAGGCAGATGGCCACCCACCCTGAGTCTGGTTCTGCTCAAGGTTTCTGCCTCTTAAAAGGACGTTTTTCCTTGCCACTGTTGCCTAGTGCTTGCTCAGGGTGGGAATTGTCCACAATTCCAATTTTATTTTCTTTTTCCTTTACTCAACCATACCTCCTCTCCTTACATCCTACCCCTTTCAACTTCCTTCCTTCTACCATCCACTGGTCACCTACCTTTTCTTTTTCGCTTTCTTCCTCTACCTAGCCATACTTCCTCTCCTTCATCCTCCTACCTCTTCACAGACTCAATCCTTCATCTTCCTTTCTTCACATTTCCACCCTTCATTTTCTCTTCCTCTTACTGATCATCCACCTTTCCTTTTTTCTCTCTTTTACCTCTCCATATTTTCTATCCTACATCTTCGTTTCTTCATTTCTCACATTTCCTATCTTTCACCATCTCCTCTCCATCCACTCTCCTCCTCCATTCCTTTAATGTTCCTGTCTTTACATCTCCACACTTCCCCTCCTATCCTCCCCATCCTTCTTCATCTTCCTTTCTCAGCTACACATTTCTTTCTACACCCACTCTATCATTCTTGGATGGGAGATTCAGGTCTCTCCTTCTGGTCTATGCTTCACCTCTTATCCTTGACTTCCACAATGTTCCTATCCTCAACTTTCTTTTGGTTTTTGTCTCGACCTCTCCATTTTGTTCTTGCTCTGATCGGCATTTACTCCTTCATCTTCCTTTCTGTCTCTCACCTTTCTCCTCTGTCCTTTTATCCTTTATTTTCCTATCTCTCCCCTTTCATCCTCCCTTTCCTTAATTCTACTTCTTTTCCTCCCCTTTTTATTTGAGAAGGAAGGCTTTCTTCCATCCACTCTTGTATCTCATATTCTCTTTTCTTCTCTCTTCCCTCTTTTGCCTCTCCCCCCATCCTGTCCTTTATCTTCCTCCTTGTCCTCTTCTCTTTCTCTTCATTTACATTCCCTCTTTTCTGTTCGAAATGGACTCCATCCTTGCTCTCTTTTTTCCTCCTTCCTGTACCTCTCCTCCCAGTCTCCATCCTCCATCTTTTGTTGATGGGAAGTGAGGCCCTCTCCCATCCTTCTTTAACTTCCTAGTTCCTACCATTCTGCTCCCTCCTTCTCCAATCCTCCATTCCTCTCCTTTATCTTCCTTCCTTCTTCCTGTGACTCTTTGCTGTCCTGTAACCATTATCTACCTTTATCTACTACTTCTTTCATCTCCCTCCCTCTCCCACTTACCTTTCATCTGTTTCCAGAAAACATGAAATTCAGGTGAAATGAATTAAAATAAAATCCCATTTAAAATAAAATGAACATGTTTGTCTTTGTGTCTGAATATACAGCCAATTGGTTTGATGGTTGTTTGGTGTAGATTTTCCATGTAGCTCCTCCTCCTACTAGCTTAAAAGGTTCATACTGAGCAAAGCATATCAAGATTATCATCATTAATGTATAACAACTTCCTTACTTATTATCAGTGTGCAGTAATTAGGAGGTTATACTAGTAGCTGTAGAATATGATCATGCAGAGTAAGGGACTAATAAGTGCATAATAATGAGTGATGAAGAGCCAATATGCATGCTAATGAGAAACTAATTAATGGTGCATAAGTGTAGCCTAATGTGATACCAAAACTTAATTTCCAACTCCTTTACATTTAAGAGCACATAACATAAAAACAGTTACTACGCCTACAACAGCGGGAGACACCACTATTTAAAATCACAACTGAAAAATAAATAAATAACCCCTTTATAATGTGACTATACTATAGTAATGGTTTTCGTTAGATTTAGGCATGATCTTTCATGGTTTGGGCTAAAACAAGTATTTTGTTAAGGTTAGAGGATGTTTGTCATTCAGTTACATTAATAAACACCTGGTTAAGGCTATAGAACAATCATCATCATGGTTAATAGAAATCCATCTACATCAACCTCCTCCCTATACATATTTTGACGTTATATAGTAATATCATCTAACTTCCCCCTCTGTTCCAATCATAATTACTATGGCCACTAGAGGGCTTTGTCACCTGAACATAAACATGTAATTTACGGCCATTTAATCTAAAGACTAAACATGTGGCTTTGTCTTTTTTTATGGGAGGGTAGTATGAAATATTAGTAGTCGTGAAATGTATGAAATATGTTCCCATGCTAATAAAATATGCATCTGCTGTTTGCAAATCAATTATTATTATTATAACACTCTTTTTAGGTATTATGGTTCCAATGCAGCATCCACCAATGATCTGTGGATGTATGTGTACTATATCAAACATTAAAATCCATATGATCCCAAAGAAAATCCAAATTGTTTTCTCATTTACTTACAAGATGTCTTTCTGGAACCCTCAAATCTCCTTTGGTGCAAGCTGAATTGACTGTGAGTGAACATCTGCGGTGTTACAGTCAAAAAGCAACTTGCCACAAGAGTGGCATCAAGTTCCAAGGCTCTCAGCCCCAAAGTATGAACCAGCTGTCTGTTGTTTAGCAAGCACTGTAGCTTTTGTTTTTTATTTAATGATACATTTCTGCTTTATTTCATATTATATAATGAAAAATGATGCAAAAGATGAAAACAGAAGGGGAGACGTTACAGGGCTCCAACGATGCACACGGTCAGATTTTCTTTATGTAGCTTGCAGGGAGTAAGACTAAGTGATGCACACAACAGTAATTTTTGTCTCTTCTTCTCTCTTCTTTCTTCTGTGAACTCTGGTCACTTAGTGTCCCGCATGCTATTTTCAGCCTCTCTCACATGTTTTTTCTCTGTTCGCCCGTCTGAACCTGTAAATTGCATTTAGGCGCTTGCAGCCTTTCTCTTCTCTCTCAATTAACTGCAATTCTGATTATTCTGTTTTTTAATCTTCTAACTTTCCCTCCATGTATCTCTCCCCTACACACACACATACACACACATACACAGACAGAGGAGATTGGCTCTTAATGGTGATTAAGCAGATTCAACTTCTTCAGCTGCTACTACAGCTGCAAATAAAGGACCTCAACCACATGACTCGTGCATACACACACTGTGGGCAGCCCCATCAACAAAATGCACACTTCATGCACACCCCTCACCCTCATGGTTGACTGAACACACACACATACCTATGCAATGCACACACAGAGCAGATGAATGGAGAGTGAACCCGGCAATGCTGGAAAGGCTGCTGTATAAACCAATTAGCTGGGCTGAAATCAAGCCAACAGGAAGAATCTCTTTCCTTCTCTCTTTCTCCTGCACTCACTTCTCTCTCTGCCCCTCTCTTTCCATCCTTTTTTCCTCAGCAGACCAGTCTCTGTGGGCAGAGATAGTGCTGAGTGCTGTCAAGGTAAGGCAGAAAGAGAGAGAGAGAGAGAGATGTGGAGAGGAGAAAGGAGGAAAATGGAGAGCATTGGGGAAAGAAGGAATAAAACAATTGGAAAATGATAGGTGGCAAAAACAAGTGGAGTGTGTGTAAAATGAAGCTGGGAGGATGAGTGAGGACAGACAGAGGGATGGCTTGCACAGACTCTGAAGTGTGATGGCCATGGCTGGCACTGACTAGTTACAGCTGCTGAACTGAGAGAGAAGAGGGGTAGAGGCATAGAAGGGAAAAAAAGAAACAGAGAGGGAGTAAGAGTGAGGGGAATGCCAATGTTAGGCCATACAATCCAGGTAATGAGGCATTCAGTTCTGCTGGAGAGACATGGCTGAGAGACTCTTCAACTGCAGCTGCTGAAGAAAGAGAGAGAGATAGGGATGGGGAGGTGGGAAGTGGGGTGGTCACTGTTACCTTGTTTGATGGGCGGCCTGTCAGGAGGAGATGGAGAGAAGAAACGGGGAGGATGAAGGGGTAAAGGAACAGATGCAGTAGGTGACAAAAAAGAAAGGACCTACATTCAGTAAGTTCAGAGGCAGTGTTAACAGTCAATAGAAGAGGGTAGAAAAAGTGAGATGGATCCACAACAGTTAGAAATGTGTGTATGTTTACATCTGCCTCACCGCCTCCACAGCTGGTACCATTAAACAGGTCTCTTGTAACCATATGTGTCCAGCATGTGTCTATTAACAGTGCACACATACATGCAGCTAAACAGTGTAGGGTGAGGCTTAACATTCAGGAAATGCTCAGCGGTATGACACAATGAATATAGCCATTTTTTGCTATAGTATATGGTAAGTGTGTCTCTTAAAGATGAACAAGAAACAATCTGACAATCAATATGCTTTATTCTTCTTAGGTCATTTTGATGTTTTGCCTCAGCAACAAATCTACAGTACACTTGATTGCTGTCTCCCTCTGCTGCAGTTCCTACTAAAAACACTAACTTTGGGAGATACCCATTTTAACTGGCTAACTCAAACTGTGGAAGTCTCATATCAGTTTTAAGCTTAACTTCAAAGTTAATTCTTACACAGAAAGAGGGTGGATTCTTTGCACAGGCCTAAAACTGAAACACATTAACTATACTCTGTGGGAATACTCACTGGGAATTATAGATGTTGTTGCAGCACTTGAAAAGCATGGATGTGGACTATTGGCCCAGTTGGCGAGAGAAACGACAGGAAAATGTGCAGTTTCACCATGATTTCATATAATACAGACTGTTATAAAAATGTCATTTCATCTTGATGTCACCAATTATGATAGTAGCCTGTCATCCTGCTACTCTCTGCTTTGTCAGTTGATGGCATCAAAACAGACTGCAGATCTGCAAGATCTTTCTAGATGTATTTTTATCACACAAGTAAAATTTTAGAAAGAGTACATGAACAGAAAGTGGACAGAGAGAGTTAAAAGAAATAAATGGAAGATGGGGAAATGAGAGTCAGATTCAATTGGCTTTGAAATGCTGCAGTGAAGCCTGTCATTGTTCAAAGATGGATCCATCCACCAAATCCTTTAACAATGAGACAATGGTTGCACATGTTCCAAGAAGCTGAACCTCTGAGTCTTTGTATAACCAGGTTCACAAAACCAGAAAGTAGAGTTAAATGAGGTGGAATCAGTTTGTTCTGATTTGTACTGAACTTTCTGAGGTCAAACTGTGTTAGGCTGTGTTAGAGTCCTGTACAATTCTGCATTTCTTGTCATCTTTGGGTGTTTAACCATTGTCTTACCAGTGATTTATTGAGGTATAGAGAATAACATTGAGAAGTACCTCCTGTGCAGTTTAACCAGTGCTTTGCTGAAACTCAGCTCTGCATCTGAGGGTTAATAATCTTTTAAAGCACCAAAAAGGTCAAGGGTACAAGATCATCTTATTTTGTTCTCCCACACTTCTGGGGTCCTCTTTAATGTGATTGCTTCTGCCATCAGGCCCACTAAAGCCATAACATAGAAAGCTGCTGCCGTGAAAATGTGAGCAGTGCCTGAATGATTTAGTAAAGGATGTGTTTGATATCAGGCTGCAGATTTCCCTGCTGTTCCTGTCCTCTGTGTCCTCCCTCAGCACTTTGCAGTACTGGGCTGTTTACAAGCCATTACTCTTTTGGCATGAGAGGAAACGGCTCTTTATATGAAATCCTCCCCACGAATCTTTCTCTTATGTCAAGGTTCTAAAACTGATGCTTGGTTCATGTGTTTCAGAAATTTCATTAGTTGTTGATACCTCCTTTTATACTGGACCTTGTTGACTAATTAAAAAATCCTTTGATTTAGAGATTCTTTCTTTGTAGAGAAAGTATTATGTGTGTGGCTGTGAAAATATCAATTTTGATACATTTACAAAAACACTTTTAAAGGAGTCCACAGCACTGACATTACTCTCCTTTCATACCTGTAGTTTCCTTCACTTGGTCAGGACTGGAGAAAACAAGACTAAAGCCCAATTTGGACTAGATTTATTTCTCTTGAGGATGTGAGGTGATATTAATTATATCAACCACCTCTGATCTGTGATTTTAATCCTGTCCAGAGCATGTTTTTGGGTAATTTTTCACCCCAACCCCAGTAATAATTACAGCTGAAATTACTGACTATTTTAGGGTGAACTTGACTTCCTTTCAAAGCAATGCTCTTGTGTTTTAGAGTGGATCTCTGAGTTTTTGCGAGAAGAGCTGTTCTTCAACTTTTTATAATTTTCTTAATGTATCTGGTCATCAAGATTTTGTTAAACTCTCCTCTTTTCTGACAGCTCCTAGAATCAGTAGATTGATTTAATGGGAGTTTAGCTTTTAAATGTATACTGAAATCATATATATGTTATCACAAAATCCTGTGGTTGCTCTGCTTTGTTTTCACAAAGTGCAGTAGTGGTATAAAGGTTAGAGGAACAATCCCCACACTGGTAGGATCCTCATCCATCCCTCAATAGCACCATTAAGGTGCCCTTCAACAAGGCCCTATTCCCTAGCTCAGCGACTGGCAGATCAGACTGGTTATACTGGGCAACTCCCAGGTGTGAATATGTGTAACTGTGTGAATGTTATCAGGGTGTTCCTGTAAAGGAGAGATTGTAACTTTTTTGTTTGACAGCTTTTGTACCAGTTTCGCTGAATAGGAAAATGCACTGTGGTGCTTTAAAAAAAACTCTCATACAGAACAGGTGTGAAAGTGTCCATGTTCTCCTTCATCACCTAAAAATTGTGTTGGTGGCAATAGGTTCAACACACACCCACATGCATTCTGCCTCACAAACACTCACTCAAGCTGGGGCGTTTCATCACATTTTGCCTGAATGTTGATCTTTTCAAATGCTCATTGATCACTGTGTTTAATCATGGTAATTGGAAACTGGCAGCTACTGGTTCCTACCTCATGTGCAGGCTACAGCTTCACTCAAATGAAAGTGTGCTGAAGTGTGGCAGGTGTTCCAGCAGCCATCAATTTTGTACTGCATTTTGCATCATGCAAAAGTGTTAGGTCTCCTAATCTTAAAATGAGAAATTACAGGTGATGAATGATCTATCATCTGTCAGCATGCATCTCTATGTGGATGTTAGCATGTTAAATAGCTGTGACTCTACCTCAGATCAACTTGTTGAAATTCCCATGCAAGGTAATTAGACTTTTATTCATAAGCTAAAATAAGTCTAACATAGAGTAGGCCTAGTAGCGCAAAAAATGTGTTGAGACAAACATTTGTTATTATTTTCTTAATGGACTTTGGTTGTAGTATGATTAAAGAGGAGGGACATGCACACACACACATTCAAAAAATATGAAATTTTAGGACAAAAATAGGAATTAGCACAGCACACAACAATGCATTTTATTTACTGTTGCGCTTCAGTCATAAATCTTTACCAGACTCAAAACATTTTGAAAAGCATCACATTACTGTATTTCAAAACAAGGACAATAAGCTTTGGTCCTCAAACCTCATTCTCATACAGCAAACAAGCACCACTACCATATACAGTATATGAAAAGATTATGGTATGGCTCTTAAACCTTAATCTATATGGATGTATATGGATGCTGGATCATGTTTACATATCTGATACCTTTGCTTTTTGTCTGTATGAATCCACTGCTGTTATGCATTTGTCTGTATAAATTTTAATCTTCTCTCACCTAAGGAAAGACTTAGTTTGATCCAACATTATAGCTACTTTGTATTTGTCTAGGCTAATCTGGCCCAAAGGCTTGAATGGCAATTTGTGAATGCCATGACCCTCTTTGTTGTCCAACCACCAATCACTGTAAATCTGGTCCCACCAGGTTTATCAATAGCCACAAGTTGCTAACTGCTCTGATATGATAAAGGTTTCATGAATTATGTCATGACCTGTCCTACAAAAAGAAAAGCATGGTTTCATTGTAAATGTGTGTAAGTGTGAGTGCAGGCATGTCTGTAGGGTCATCAGGTGGACATCATCTCAGTAATTGGTTTTCTGATGAGTTGGGCCCATGACACAAGAAGGTGTATTCCAACATCCCAGAACCACCACCCTCTTTACCTTCACAATCTGTGAGTTGTATTCATTTCTACAACATCACTAGCTAGTAGGGCTGCACAATATATTGAACACTTATCTCTTATTGGGATATCAACCTGCGCAATATGCAGCAAAGACTGCTTGAACTGCAATAAATTAAACTAGTAATACTTATCAAAATGTTTGGCCAATCAGATGGAACCATTTTGCCCTGGATGCCCGCCTCCTGTGGAGTTGCTATAAGTTTGCTATAAGAGTTAGGTAGTAAGCAGAGATTATACTTCACTTTTTTCTCACTGTCAATATGTCCATTCATATTCAGGAATTCCGGCCAAACACGTTAACATGTTAGCCAGCCGGCTCATGTGTTGCTTTGCTAGCGAGGTGTCACAGCAAGAAGCTCACACAGTGTAGGAGTGGCATGTTATGTGTAGATAACAGTGGTAGGCAAGCAGAAAGTGCATAATAATTATTCTCATTAGCATTTGTTTATTGTTGGGATTCTCCACTCTTGAAGGGTCAGATAGCAGAGTGTTGCACAGGCTTTGACTCCCATGAGAACAGTGCCTCACACAAGTTGTGTGTGAACAAAAGAACCATTTTCTTCATTAAGAGTGTACATTTTTTACTGTTACAATGGTGGGGCCAGTGACCTTGAAATGATATAACTAAGTTGTCCCCTGTAATGTATTTAATTTCTTCAGTGTCAGCAAAGCCTACTCACTGTTCAGTTCAATTCAAAGCAGAAAGACATTAACATTGTATACTGAAATATTTGTTAATTTATCGCAAGTCATATTGCAATATTCAGTGATGTCGCTTATTGTATGTTTTCCTAATATTGTGCAGCCCTACTAGCTACCATCATCAGACGACAGCATTCTAGCTAATAACCAGCTCACAGCATGTCAAACTAATTAGCCTGCAACAACAGCAATCAGCTACCGTGCTAAGCTAATTAGCTAACAGCTGTTAAGCTAAGTATCATGCTGTCTGAGTCGCTACATACATAACCCTTTTCACCTACCTCACCTCAGCATTCAATAAAGCTAGCTAACAACAGCTAGCATCATGAAATGTATGAGAGCAGCAGATGCAAGATATTATGCTAAACTCTCTTTTGGATAATAACTGCAAAAGAGTGTGTTTCTGTCTCTTGGTCTACACACACCAAGAAACAGGTCTCCTTTCTTGTAATCTTAATGATCAATATTTCAAGGAAGTTGATTCTAGAGTAGGCCAAGCTGTAGCTGATAGTTGAATGAAAAGAGGTATTAATGAAGACCAAGTATCCATCAGATAACCTTCTAAACAGGGGAAACTAATTTCCAAAACAGTCCTTAAATCATTGCTTTTCAAATGTTGGTTGGTTTCAGGTGTGCATGAGGTATATGTGGAGACATGTAAAATGTTTGCCTCCAGGGGTATACAGCCTCAGGGCCTCTACTAGGTCTTGAGTTGTGAATTGAAGGCAGCTTGCCACCGTTTTCACAGCTTGTCTTGTTGCCAGTGTTGTTTTGGTTTATTTTTCATTCATATCAGGTTCACCACTCAGGGGTCCTGTAGTAATCCTCATACTGCCAGTGGTACTGACTGCCTGTTTTTACAGTGTGAGTCAGAATCAACATAGCGAGGAATACAAAACTTAGTAATTGGTAACTATTCAGTGCAGTAAATGTATTCAATTCAATTCAAGTTTCAAATTTGGAGTGGATTTGCAGTAAAAAGTTGGCTCACTCACAAAGTAAATCTGTGTTGAGCTTTTGTGTAGAGTTAAGATTTGGTGAACTTTGACACACAAATACATAGTGTAGATTAAGTACAAACTGTCCTAACAGTTGGGTTATGCTAGAAAAGAATGCACTGATGTGTTGTCAGACCTGCTCCAGAGACAAAAGTGTTTGTAGCTGTTCAGATTGCCAACTCTTGAAGGTAGAGAGAATAGCTAGTCATCAGTTTCAGACACTCTCCTCTGGAAGGCATTCATATTGTTGTACCATTGATAGTAAAAGAAATAGCTGTAAAACTAAAGAGGACTTGCGAGAGAAGCTGAAACCACTCCCCCCAACTCCTCCCATCACCACCACCATCTAGGTGTCCACACTGGTGATGGTATCATTCAACGAGCAGGCGGTGCCGGAGCAAGTAAGCGTCATCGCGTAGGTGACATCTAGATGGGTCAGGAGGCAAACAGAACCAAGAGAGGGCCAGTTGGGCAATGATACACACCTGCTCCCAATTAACCTTGCCCTGTATCTGTCTTTCAGTGTGTGGAGAGGTGTGCTGAAACACAGGAGAAAGGGTTATGTTTGATTTGTGAAATGGAATTGGCTTTTAGAAACATTTTGCATGGCTCCTGTAGCATTACTGTAGAATTTATTCAGAAACCCACTGGTTAAAGGGCGGCTGCACTTTCCAATTTCTGGAAAGGATTCATTTTAATATTAATACAGTAAATCCGATCAATCAATCAAGTCTATTACCTGCAGCCATCACTTCAGATTCAAGGGATCCTTGTTTTCTCCTCCAAAAGAAACAAATGAGGAATGACTGGGTCCAAATACAGATGATTTTACTGATTAAATCTGCTACATGAAATAAATGCAAATGGCTAACAGTAAGATATAGGTGTAAAGATGATTAAACTAACAAGGTTAACCAACAGCTAGTAAAATGAGTAACATGATATAGTGGAGGGGAACAGGTTTATAGGGATCATATCTCTAATGAATCTTTAAATGAAATGTACGAATTAAAATCTTATCTCAGCCTCAGCCCAGTCACGAGCAGATAATGAAGTGTTTAGCTTACGTGAGTTGTGTTGTTGTTGCTATAGACTTTCTTGGTTGGAATACAGATGTCTGAAGTTGGCAAACCTGTCACTGCAGACTTTGGGTGGATGCTTCCTGAAGTGTTGTGTGGTTGCCCGGCGACAGTTCTACCAGTGTGTCTCAGCTGTTCAGCCTGAAATGTTAAAACTTTTCAACAAATACAAGATGGCATACTTGTATGACATTGTCCATGTCCACCACAAGATGAATCGTTATGAATTTGGGGAGTCTCTGTCTTCTCCTCTAGTGCCAGGTCAAAATTCCAATTTACTTAGTGACAAAATTGTTGACATTTCCCTCAGGATCAGCTATACTTTGTGTTTATCACTAATTATCAAACATAAGTATCCTAAAATTGTACTTGCTTAAGATCAGCATGCTAGCATTGTCATTGTGAGCATGCTGATGTTAGCATTTTGCTCAACGCACAGCTTCACAGTGCTGCTGGCATTGCTGTAGGTTAATTTTCTTCCAAAATCATAGCAGAAATATCATTTATAATGATGTATGATATATCAAATATATCAATCAACCATGGCTACGCAAAGGTAACAGGAACAAACTGGTAGCAAACACAATACATACTAGGGCAGTGCATCATGAGAAGAAGTAGAAACCTATTATTATCATCATTATTTACCATTTCCCTCACAGTTTAATTCAGGTGATAACCTGACTGTGCTCTCTCCTCAATTTGCTGTTATGCTTTGTATGCACTGTCAATTTTGTTTTGTTTTGCGTTATACAATTTGTGGGCTGTATTCATCACATTTACATTCTTTTATTACACAGAGAATACAATTTGATCCATTAGATTAATTTAGGGCTGATGGATGTGTAAATGGTGCTTATTTGGAGAGGACATGTTGACTCTGATGCCAGCATAAAGTTACATTTTGATGCTTTTAGGAAACACCTCATAAATGAGGAGACTTCAGAAATTAAATTCATCACCCTTGTGTTAAAATATGTAGGAATTCTGAGTCAGGATTTAACTTACATGCACAACTGCAGTTGTACTGCCCATCTTACCTAGTGTTTACTTTGTAGACTCAAACAAACACAGCTGTACTTATGCCTGTGACAACGTTATTAAAAAATATATGGCACCCATTTATTTTTCCACATTGAGTAACACCACAGCACTGTAGTGAATGTGCTTTTTAATACCTATAACTCTATAACTGCAGCAGTGTATCCACATCAGAGAATTGGAGTGAGTAATTGAAACATGACATCTCATTAGAAAGTTGGGGCTTTGTACAAAGTGCTACTAGACTGCTCTTTGTTTACTACCTGCTGACTCACTGTAGAAATGAGCTTGAAGTTTCTTACTCAGACATGCCTTCAATCTTTTCTGGGGTATCCAGTATGTGAGGGTGGTGTTAACTGAATTAAGTGTTTTCAATGGGTAAATATAATATTTCTGACAAATGTGGCTGCTGCTAACAAATAAGTAAGACTTGGAGGTGGTGCCTTGACCCAATCCTGTCTCTGAGCTCTGTAGATAGTTCCTTCAACCTCATGATATGCATTGTCAGCTGTGAGTCCTCATATAGGCAGGTGTGTGCCTTTCCAAACCATGTCCAGTTGATTGAATTTACCACAGGTGGACTCCAGTCAGGATGTAGAAGCATCCCAAAAATGATGAAGACAAATGGGAGGAAATTGACCTAAATTTCAAGTGTCATAGGAAAGGTTCTGAATACTTATGTCAATGTGATATTTCAGTTTTCCTTTTTAATAAATTTGAAAAAAAAAATCTAAAATCCTGTTTTCTCTTTATCATTATGAGGTATTGAGTGTAAATTGATAAGAGAAAAAAAACATTTTATTATTGAGCTGGTTGTAGGGCCCTGCCAGAGGATCTCAAGCAGTCATCAGGCTCATAGTGAGTTAAAAGATCAGAGATACAGACAGGAGCTTGATCATTCGATACTTTAAAAATGAGCAGTGAAACCTTAAAATCAATTATAAAACTCACAGGTAACCAGTGAAGGGCAGTAAGGATTGATGTGATATAAGGGCTTGTTTTACAATGTGTTAAAAGCCTGGCAGCAACATTTTGTACTAGTTGTGTTTTTTTAATGTTTGAGATGAAACATGGATGACCTTTTCTAGATCTACAAATAAAAAAAATAAATTACAAAAAAAAAAAAAAAAAAAAAAAAAAAATGACCTGATCCTGGCTAAATATCTCAACAGGACTGCACCACTTTCATCACTTTAGCATCAAAAGGCAAATCTGAGTCAAAACATACACTTTGATTATGTTAGATTTATAAATAAAGCATAATAGTCTAGACAAGAAATTGTTAAAGTTGTTGGTGCTGGACAAAAGGGTTCACGGTTATTCAGCTGCACAAAATTTTTGGACATCCAATTCTTGATTTCATGATAAAGGACTCTTCTACACTACTCAGCTGGTAGTTGGCCCTCTCTTCTTGAACAAACTGCTCCAGTTTCCTCAGGTTTGGTGGGTGTCTGTCTGTTTTAGAACAGTGGTTTCTTTTCATCCATTCTTGGCTGCTTTTCGACAGATGTTTTGGGTCATTATCCAGTTGTAGGAGCCATGACCTGCTACTGAGACAGATTTCTGACAGTGGACAGGATGTTTCACTCCAGAATGCCTTGATAATCCTGTGATTTCGTTGTGTCCTGCACAGATGACCAGATTTCAAGGCACTCTGTGCCAGACACAGTGAAAAAACCCCATAACATTACCTAAGCCCTCTCAGTAGTGTGGCTGACTCCAACAGACTCAACAGACTGATTCATAAGGCTATGTCCTGGGTGTGTAGCTGGACCCTCTGCATGTGGTCACAGAGGGGAGGATGTTGTCAAAACTCCTCTCCATCATGTACACCATCTCCCACCATCTACACAATGTTCTGGTTAGCCAGAGGAGCATGTTAAGAGAGACAGAATGAACAAAGGCTCCACTGAATGCCACAGAAGGTCCCTCCTTCCTGGGGCCATCCATTTACTTAAATTACTGTTAACCTACTCTGCCCAACACTATTTTAAAGAAGTTTTTACTTTTTAACTCATTAACTTTGTAATTCCTAACAGAGTATTGAACAGTTGTAATGAAGCATTTTTTTTCTGATTCTGACTTCTTGTCCATATTCAGTGTGATGCACACAATCATGCCAAACAGCACAATGAGTACACTTTTTGGCAACGTAAATAAAGGGTAGCCAGAATAAAACTCTAACTATCAAGATTGCCATAGTAAATCATGAGTATAGCAAGGTATAATCAACTTAAGCTTAGTTTCTTAGTTTTCATGACAAGAAAATGACATAAAGGAAATGTCTTTCAATTGCTACTACATCTCTTTCATGCCCACATGTTAAATGAACAGCTTCCCATAGCCTAACAACTGTAAACCAATGTGCAAAGGCTCATTTGGTTGGCCAGCAAATGCTGCCTTATGCACTAAGGCACAATGGCTCATCCTGAAGGCTAATTTCTGTGTCTGTAATGCTTGTTGAGAGTCATATTTTCACAGTGCCTCAAACTAAGGAACCAGTCACCACATTCCTTTTCACACTAAGCTGACACACTGTGTATCAGTTAGTTACTTGGTGTTCTCAGGTAAAATACACTGCATATTGAAATAGCAAAGCTTAGGCCTGGTGTGTTTCCTGATGAGAAACCATGTGAACTGATAAACAGAATTTTTACTTTGAAACTCTTGGGAGTTTTAGTCTTTACTTAGTTTAGTTTTAGTTTCTGAGGTGAAGCTATTGCACACAGTGCATCTCTGCCAGCATTTGTTCACATTAATTGAGTATAATCAAAGTGTTTTCCTCTGACAGAAAATGCAGAGGCACATTGATTTGGCAATAAAGCATAAGCAAACCTTTCACAAAACACTGGCCACCCACCCACCCAAAATATGGAACTAATATGTGATGTAAAAATGACAATGTAAAAGCTACTAGATTTACAAAATGTTTAAGACACAAGCTACTGAAATCATCATTTTTAAAACAACCCATCTAATCCCAGCACTGTAAATATAAAGGACAATATATTATTCACTAAAGCACCAGAGAGAGTAAGTAGTGAATTGAATTCATTCTTTATTCTTAAAACACTCTTGTGCAACTTGTTCAGCTTTAAAGTTCTCACTGCACCATCTTTACAGTAAAGTACAGTAGCAGACTTCAACATGGAGTAATCTCACCGACCTGCACTATGTGAACTGTACCGTATGAAGATCCATGAGCCCATGCACTCTCTTTTGAAGAAGCAGCTTTCAATTTGTATAGCTGCTGACAGAAGCTATTTAGCCAGCTATTAGGGAGACAGCAACTTAACACACTGTGATTGATCAGACACACTGGCAGACAGTCCTGTAATGATTGAAAACTGGTTACACAGATGAATGATCAGTCCTGGTTTTGAGCAAGTATTCCCTTATCAATAAATGATAGCTGAGAGCCTGAGGGGAATGGAGAGAGAATTGACTTTGTTCTTTCTTCATGTTTTCCCTTCTAGTTTTGTCTGTTCTGTCTCTCTATGTGTCTTTTTCTTATGAGGTAAAACTGAATTCAGCCAGTCTCATGCCAATCACCATCATCAAATGATAATATAAATTTGGAGGCTTCCTCCAAAATAAGGCTGCAGTTCAAGCAGTCAAGTTTTAGAAGCACTTTGACTGAAATCCTGTATTGCGTGTTGCAGCACTGGGAGGATGCTGGAGCCAGAGAGAACCCATGCAGGTACAGGGAGAACATGCAAACTCCACACAGAAAACTGTGTGAACTGTAAGGCAACAGTGTTAACCACTGCACCACCATGCTGCCCATGGGCAATTTAGAGTCACCAATTAACCTAACCTGCAGACTGTGGGTACCCGGAGCGAACCCATGCAGGTACAGGGAGAACATGCAAACTCAAACCCAGAACCTTCTTGCTGTGAGGCGACTGTGCTAACCACTGCACCACTGTGCCATAAAGACACAGAACAATTAATAAATATAATGATGTTACAAAGTAATCATCCTGTGTTTATGTCAGCACGTAAGAAATTAATTAAAAAGAATATGAAGTAACTAATAAATGTCTAAGGGGATCTGAGTCTTAAGTACAGATTATCTTCACAGCATATATCATTTCAGGTATGATGCACAACTGTAATTTTCAGATTGTGGATCAGTTCTTTTTGTGTGTAATATTGGATTTTCAGGTTTATGTAACAAAATACTACCATTGATCAAAAATATATCTATGACATATATGTATGACCTCTACCGACTTGTTGTCTCATCATCATGCTCTGTTTTAAAGGAAAGTTTACATTTAAATTTTTAATATTCCACATCATACTCAACATGAAAATTCTACCTGAATAATTCCCCTCCATTTCATCATAACAGGGTGTTAATGAGTACAGCTGCAGTTGGGTTGATTTGAATGCCCTATCACCAATTACAGGTGTTAAATGGACTGACATGATACACCCTTTCACCAGAAAAAAAAATGATGATATTGTTTCTTCTTTTTACATCTAATGTCAGTATTTTCAACAAACTCTATAAATGGCAAATGTAGTATATATCAGAAGATGAGGTTGATGTGTCATCCCTGCAAGACAGTACCTCCACCTCCCATACCCCAAACCAGAGGAAATCAGATAAAAAGAGGGATGACCTAAGAAGAATAAAGCAGATTGATTGTCAGATTGTTTCTTGTTCATCTTTAAGAGACACACTTACCATATACTATATTATGTAAAGTCTATATTCTTGAGCACTGCAAATTGATTGCTGTCACAATGACAAGAAAGGTTACGCTTGATCAGTATCCTAATCTGCCCATCTTTACTGACAGCTACTTCATGTTGTAAGTCAATCTGTATAGCTGACTAACATTTTTTCTCTATCTACATGCTAGTATGCCAGGAGCACATATGTCAGAAGATGAGGTTGATGTGGCATCCCTGCAAGACAGTACCTCCACCTCCCATGCCTCAAATCAGAGGAAATCAGCAAAAAAGAGGGGTGAGCCTAGAACAGTGATTTGCATCCTATTGTGGGCCAGTGACCACTATTCGTTATCCATGTTCTTTACCATATACATCAATTAAAATGGCTAATTATGTTTCCCTGAATATTAATGTTGACTATTATATTATTAAATTAGCCATGTGAATAGAAATTATACAGTACATTACAGCAGAATGTTAAGACTGTCTAACTGTGAGTTGCACTGTAGCTGGAGACCCTTTGCTGGAATCAGGGTGGTTGAGGTTGCATTGGTGATCCAGAGCCTGCACTATGAAGCAAATTCAACATACCAAGGATATTTTTTCGTTATCAGGCTTCACTAAACCTAACAACCTCAGTCTCCCTAAGCGGCCATATGATGGTGGTTATCAACTTGTTAAGTCAACCCAGGATTTACTGAGCACGTTCATGTGAAAGAGGTGAAGTTGTTAATTACAGCAACGTTATCAGAGCCATGAGTAAAGCACTATGATGTACTAAAGTAATATGATGTGAGAAGAAATGCTGATATCTGCAGGTTAACTCAATTATAGTGACGTGCAAAAGTAATATTCAACAGGGTGAGATGTAAACAATATGATCACATGACTAGAACAGAAGAGACAGATTAGAAATAGTCAAACTGAGAACATACTGCAAAAAAATACAGGAAAGTTTCTGATTATTTATGCTATTATGTCTGATGATGAATAAAATGTTACGAACGTGTAATGCTGATTTTTAAAGGTAACATCAGACAACTGTTTCTGCCTGAAAACTACTTAACTATGTGCTGTAAGGATTGTTCAAATCGGTGTGGATAGTCCGGTTAGAACTCTGGCGTTGTAGTAGAGGAAGTCTCTGCACTTGTCTCAGGGCTTCCAGTTTGGCAGCAGCGTATGCATCAGCTGTCATGGGGGTTTCAGGGTTCACTGCCCTGTGAAGCTGGTGGACTGTGGCCTCCAAGTAGCTGCGCAGGGTCTGGTTTTGCTGTAGATCTGGCAAGGGTGAAACTGAGGTTTTTAGGACAGCAATTGTAGGTTATTTCATCTCATTCTCTGGTTCGTTGTGGGGCGAACGTGGCTGCTCAGGCCATTCTTCCGGTGGTAGCTTCAGGAATGCTGGGCCCTGAGTTCACCTGCTGCCATCACATATCTTGAAGAGTGAGTCCTTCTGTGATGTCATCGGCTGGGTTGTCTCCCAATGGCACATATCACCATGTAGCAGATCCTGTCAGCTCTTGGATCTCCGCCACTGGAGTGCCTACAAAAATTTTGTAGCAACATGAATCTGACAACAACCAGGTGAAAACAATCAGTGAGTCAGACCATAATATGCAGTTATGGATGGGGAGGGTCAACTCTATGCTTTTATCTTGTTTGTTTTAAAATTCATTTGTAAAGCATTTTGGTCAACCTCGTTGTTTTTAAATGTGCTATAGAAAGAAAATTTACATTGACATTAACACTTTACAGTTGTATGCTGGGCGGTTGACATACAAGACTTTGCTGGCTGTGTTCACAGGACAGTTCTCTGTTCTGGTTGTTGCTGGTGTTTGCGTCTTATCCTCTTCCCTCATTCACCTCATGCAGCACAAGTATGTTGCATATCTTGCAGGGGGGCTTCAGTGTGCACTTGATACCTTCTGCTCTGCGTCTAGCTTCACAGTTGTTCAGAAAGTGTTTGTCATTGTCGCAGTATGGACAATAGGCTCTCCCTTTCTCCATTGTACTGTGAGTGCTGGCTGGGAGCTCTGACGCGGGCGGCTGTAGGGGTCTTTGTCTCTGCAGCCTTCTCTGTGCCCAGGAGAATGGTGGTGGTCTTGTTGGTTTGCTTTAAGTCTCGGCTGGGTTCTCTGGCCATGCTGGTTGGCATGAGGGAAGTTTGTTCGAGGAGGGACAGAAGAGCATGGTGTGTTATAGGAGTCTTCTTCTACCTTGTATGACATTCTAAGGTGGAAGAACTTGTCTGCTACTTCGTCACGGAGGTCAGGAGGGAGGTGGTACTCCTCTCTGCAGTCAGCATGATGTACTGTGTTGTGCATCCAGGCCGGGGTGGGTAGTATCTGTCTGGCCCACAGTCTTCTGTGCTTGGTGGCAAGCGGGAATGTGAAACTGGCTGTGGTGCAGCAGGTCTGGTTGGAGCTCTTATCTCTGTCATCAGTCTCTGGAACTGTTGCCGGAGCTTGCTGCTCTGTTCTGGTACCTGGCTGATCTGGTGCTTCAGAGCTGCATTCTCTTGATCTGCTGTTACCTTTTGGACAGATCTGGCAACTGACTCCTTTCGTGGCACAGATCCTCACTGTCACCCTTCATATCCTTCAACATCCCTCCTCTAACAGTACACCCCGGTCTGGCTGATCAGTGTTGTAGCCCTTGAAAAACCAAGACCAAGCATGTCTGCTGTAGTATGTTAATATTCAATCCAGTAACACATACATGTCGCCTAATCAAAATATGTTCTTTTTTTTCTACCAAGTCAAGCAAGCTGCCAAATGGTACTGGACACCACAAGAATGTGCAGCAGTAGAATGACATTTGCGCAAGTTTCTCACATGTGCCCAAGTTCCAGGGAAGGAGGACTGTTTGAAGTGTGTTAGGGCAGAACCTCAAGTCCTAAGAGGTTGGGACTGGAAAGCAGTCAAGTACTACATCAAAAATAGAATCTCTGCTATGAGAAGAAAATAAATATAAACTCTCTTTCTCATATACCTGCACACAAACATACACACACACAGAAATGGTTAGTTAAGTTTTCAGTTTAATGTTGCAAATTTCATCACTCACTCACTGTTTTCTTTTGATAACATAAAAACTAAATAGAAATATAACAATAATAATAATAAAATAAAAATTGTTTTGTTTACGGGCTGTGGGTGCTCAAGACATTATGATGTAATGAGTTTATTGTATTGTCATCTTTTGACTTTTTTAAAATATTATAATTAGTATTATTTGCCCCAGAGAGAAAAACATCAACACTAAATGAGACTGGGAGGGCTCACTGATTTGGAAAAGTTGATGCAGACCTGCAGTGTCTTTGGTAATCAAGGACAAGCAAACAAAACCAGCAATGTGTCTAGACAGCAACTTTGTTCCCCATGAGGATGTAAAAACCAAAAATGTGTGTGTGTGTGTGTAAAAGTGGACCCCATAAGTTCTAGGAACAGATCCCCACAAAAATTGTGTGCGGATATTTTGTTGTGATATGGAGCTATATAAATAAAATTGAATTGAATTGAATTGAATTGGGAAAAAGTTTCGAATTCTGTTAAATTTCAGTGATGTTTGTTAGGATTTTTTAAATCTTTTCAATTTTTTATAGAGCTGTGGAAGCACTGGAAAGGGTGGACCCCACACAGTGGCAAAGACTGAGGGGTCCCCACCAAGTGGCAAAAAAAAAAAAAAAAAGTATGTGTGTGTGTGTGTGAGAGAGAGTACCTTATCAATCATGGTAAGTTGTGGTCTCTCTGGGTCTTTTTAATACCTGGCTAAATAACTGCTGTCAACAGCAATACATATTGAAAGCTCCTGCTTTTGAATGGAGAGAGAGCACAAGTTTGTGATTCCCAAAGCATGTGGAACAACTGAGTATTGAATTCAGGTATTAAGATGAGGAAGAAAAGTATAAGTCAATCTGCACATTGTGGATCATTTGTAGATCACTGGACAAGGTCTAAAAAAGTTTACATTTTTAGATAATTCCTGAAACAAAATTAAATTAAGGACATTTAGGACATCTACTTTAGTTTATACTAAACCAATCTATATTAGTTGTCTCTATTTACCCAACATCATGATTGGAATTTTATGTTTTTATATTATTATATATATTTTTAAATGTTGTACTAGTACGAGAGTGTGACATATGAATACACTTTTACATGGCAGGCCGCTAGCAAAACTGATTTTAAGGACTCTGCCTGGTTAGTGGTAATAAGGTGAGCCACCAGTGTGCTCCATGAATTCTCTGTTGTGTGGTGACATGTAACTTTTCACTAAAAGGGGGCAGTAGGCTAAAGCAGGGATTAACATATTGCCTGAAATATCCAAACATTTAATATAAATTGTTACATTTGTAATCAGTATTCACAGCTTTGTTAACTGTATTGTTTTGCTCATGTCACAGTGCTCTGACTGCAGCAAAATATTAGGTGTGAACATTAGAAGTGTTTCTGGCCACACCAGCCCCTCTCAACTGAACAGTTGTCAAGTTCCCAGCAAGTTCATAGGCTAAGGCTGGTGTGCTTCTACATGACAAACAGTATTAAAAGTAAAATATCAACAGTCTTCAATTTAACAGGTTTAAGAGGATTATTGCTTAGTGTCAGTATACCTGTGATGCTTACTCTGCATTTGCTTGATTATTTTAGAGTGATAGCTAAAGCATGTGTTTTTCCTCTTTTGTCTTTCTCTAGTCTAAAAAAGGGACAGTTGTGCGTCTTTGTGTCCATATGTAGCCTAATAGGTTGTGCTAGAAGCTTGGTAATGTGTTAGTTATAGTACAGGGCCAGCTGTGAACCATTTTTGCTGACAAGCTAACCATGAATACACTTGCCACCTAGAAAAATGCCAGCCTAGTTAGCTGGAGCTCTAACAAGTACCGTGCTACTAGTTAGAGTAAACTGACATTAATCTAATACAGTTTATTCCATTAAAGTATTTGCACAACCCAATGAAAAGGAATATATTAGTGAAAATGACCTTGCTTTGGTTTGGAAAATTCGGTACAGAGCTCACATCTATTACAGGTGAAATATCTGTTTTTTGACTGTTCTTCCTTAGCAAAGCACCCTGCTATTACATTCATTTTCATCTCTATTTGTCTGTTTGTACCAGATCAAAGAGTGATTGATTCCCATTATCAATAGGAATTAATCATGAAAATTTATACAACCAGTGATGCAAGGGAGCAGGGAGTAATTTCAGCAGCTATTTACAGGAGAGACTGAGCAGAAAACATAAAGTTTGACTAATCAATATGGAAATGTGCATTTGCATTAAATGAGATTAAAATCTGCAGGTTTGATGTTCCATCTTGGAAATGAGGCAGTAGTCTAACTTTTGACAGCTCAGACTTTTTCATGTTTTCAGCCAAAGACTGCAGTGAGAAATTCAGTTTCATGTCCTCAGGGATATCAGCTCATTAAAAAAAATCATAGTGCTGCCAGACATGAGCTTTTTTCACAGTGTCACTTTAAAATAAAATTCCTCTCAATATGACACCCACTACGAAAACTTTATTGCTGGCAAGAAAATCTGATGGTTTTCCTTACAGCACCACTTTGACCTTTGATTCATATCATGTTAATATATCTATCAGTGTTCATAAAACATAAAACTATTCATATTTAGACCACAAATTTTAATGGGGACATTTCACTTTTTAGGTCACTTCACCTTCTGTCTTAGTAATCAGTCATGGTGCTGAGCATATTTGGTGTGTGTAAACTCTAGGTTTGGCAGTGGGTGAAGCAGCTCTGATGTGGCTGGGTTGGAGGCCTCATGCTGGCAGACATATGGTTAGACTCCCTGGCCACATCCTGCAGCTCTACAGTCAAAAATGAGAGATGCCAAGTGCTGCTATGTCGTTGTAGAGAGGACAAACTTACATAACCTTTCAACCAGGATTCATGCTTTTTAATTTTTTTTTTTTAAAGCATTTCTTAAAAGTTATAGCACTCGCTATAAGCTCCCTGCCCCTGATTTATGTATATATGCCCTTTGTAAGCTGAGTGTTACTTTTGCTTTAAGAAATTAGTGAGAAAAGAGGCTGAGCCCAAATACCTTTTCACAGGCTTTGATTATTTTCTTGTGTTTATGAACAAACATCTGGATATTCATCCACAGAAAAGGAAAACATCAGGTTAATATTATTTAAGACAAGGAATGTTTGTTATCTCTAAATATCGAATAACATGAGCGTAAGACAAGTTAACCAAAATATATTGTGATTCTGAAACCAACGGCATACTGATAGTGAACACTGACTTTGAGGTTTGAATACCAACATAATCAATATTTGTTTGTTATGTTACTTGACGCTGACACTTAAGGTGCTTTTCCACTAGCACCTATTCCGCTCTACTCGACTTGACTCTACTCGGTTTTTAGGGTTTTCCATTAGGTGGTAGTACCTGGTACCAGTTAGTACTTGGTCAGCCGGGGTTCCAAGTGAGCTGAGTCGAGCCAGAAATGTGACGTCTACAGACTGCAGGCCACTGATTGGCCAGGGATGAGTCATGAGAGCGCCTCCTTCACAAGAATCACGCCCCCCATTTTTAAAACCCGGCGACAGTGACATCACAGGAGTTTTGGGGCGCCTTGCTATGGTACTCAATTGTGATGGAAAACAACCGAAACAGAGTAGAGTCAAGTCGAGCAGTGCTAAAACTGTGTAATGGAAAAGCGGCATTAGACTGCCACCAACACTAAATATAAGGTTACTGTAACAGTAGAAATAAAGATAGATGACAGGTTTTTGTGGCAATTCTGAGCACACACACTAGCAGAATATAGCACCACGTCATTTGACATATGCCAGTTGACTCCTGTCGCACCCATTTGTCATACACAGAGAGAAAGTAGTCAGGGTACAGTAGTCATGAAGTGCAAATCGAGGAAGCAAAAGTGATAAAACTGGATTTATACTGGGTTTACATTGGTACATACTGCATCCAGGAAATAGCCATTTGTTCCAACCCTAAAGTCTTATATGACAAAAACTCTTTCTTTCATATATTACCAGACTAAGTGCCAGGCATGAGAGCATAACAACCTCAAGTAGTGTTACAAACTCTGTCAGTATGTGACAAAGTTTGGTTTAAGCAGCACAGCTCGTGATGGAGTCATATGCTGTATGCTCTCACTGCTGAGACCATTCAGTATGAGAACTCATACTGAACTGAACTTACTCGACTCAACTTGACCTGCTGCTGCTGCTGCTGACTGTTCCAGTACATGCCAAACTGCAGCCAGTGCACCAAAGAAATGCCGCTAGGAGGCTCTGGAGCTCACCATATTTGTTCATGTACTTAAGTAAGACATTAGATTTAAGGTTTATATGCCTGTTTGTCTGTGAATACTGTTCCAGCTTTGAAGAGACTCACTACCGCAGTTTGGTTGATGATTGCGTTCTTTTTCAATTAAAGGCCTTTTCACATACAGTGCGACACAAATATACAACCTGAAAATGTGAAAGAAAGCATTGACAAATTTAACACACCATTAATATCTACACTGAATGCAACATGATCATGTGAGCATTCTGCTAAACTAATTGACAATGGAGTTGTCAAGTGCGGATGAGCTGGTACTTAAAAGAACATTTTGGGTACACCCCGTTCTGAGAAGGAGACGAGAACACCAAAGGGAGTTTCATTGCTTAGTGCAGGAGTTAAAACTCTACCATGGCTGTTTTTGGACTGAGACAGAGTAAATCAGAGTCTCTGCCATCTTCCGTCAGCTGTCAACTGTCAGCTGCTAGTGTGACGTTTCAAGAAGCTACGCCCTGATTGGTTGAACGCTTTCTTGCCACGGCTGAAACGCTAAAAATTGTTGGGAAAATTGACCCGGTGGCGAAAGAAATAAACGTTGCTTTTCCACACACAAATTTTTGTGTTTGATGTGAAAGTGTTCATTTATGGGACAGTTGTTCAAAAAAGATAAACTGACGTGCAAATTAACCCTTTATGACCTACCATAGAACAAATCCGCCAGAGCATATCTTAATATTTTTACATGCTGTTGTGCCATTTTTTTTGAGCATTTTAATTTGCTATATATCAGTACAACCCTTATATCCCACATTTTAATAAGATGTATGTAATAAGTCCATACTAACTAAATAAATTGCTAAAAAGTGTAACACACAAAAAAATGAAAATCGTCTCCCCCCCCATATTTTTCTAAATACATTAACATCACAGCTGTATCCCTCAAAATTGTAAATGTAAAAAAAGATGCACCAAATCCTTTCAAACCACATAGAAATTATTTTGAGTGTGTTCATAACTTGAGATACACTTCTGAACAGATGAAGACATGTCTGGTGTGTGTGGGCTGTGTGCATCTAAAGGTTTTTATGAAAGAGTAAGACATACAACGAGATCGAGAGCGAGAGTGCGACTGCTAGCTAAGACAAGTGCTTACCGTGGAAAAACTACAATTCCCGGGGAAATTACGTCACTTCCTGTTGTCACGGGTAATAAAGAAAACTTCTTGACAGTTCATCCTCACAACATGACTACATATACTCCAACGTAGGGACTGCTGTGAACACCAGATCAGATCTATGAAAGCATTTGGGTCTGGATTATAACGTTTTTATGAGTGCTTTTTTACCGAATATCTCCAAATCCATTAGTGGACGGAAACAGTGCTCTGGGACACGTTGAGCGCGTGATATGAAAGTGTAACTCCTCCGGTTTTATATGCGAAAAGAATTATTGCTCTATCTCAGTTGCAATTCTACCGGCATTTAAAAATATACATACAAATAAGAGCACGGATGCTCCCGTCGGTAATAAAGGCCTAATTGTGCGAAAAAAACGCCCTCAGAGTGAAAAGGCCTTATTTCTCTTGTCTCCCAGTCATTTCTTTTTTCTGCTACTATAGGAGTTGCTAGGTTTTTGTTTATTTACTGTAAAAATACACACATCAACACAGTTATCACGGTAAATAAGTATTTAAAGTCTCTGTAAAGCAAATTCAGAGATTTGTCTCTAAATACATTATTTATGTTAGAAAATAGTTAATAAGTTTTTCATCAGTTTCATTTTCAGGATTTTATGGCCCGATCTGAAACACTGGCTTGATGACGCACTGGAACCACCACTCAACATAACCCCACCCCTAACACTGTGACCGGTATTTATAGAAGCTCTGCATCAGCATCAGTATATCTCCTGATGAACTGCAAGTTATTTCAGGTTTTGCTAGCTAGCTGTGCCATCATACTGCAAATGCATCTTCCCTGGATGCCAGAGTTTGCAGAAGAGCTTGGTTGTTGCCTAATTTAAATTTTCAAAGGCATTACGAGGAGGTGGATTAATTTAGTGAAGAGCCACACTGACTGAGAGCTGAGGAACACCACCAACACCTGTCTCTGCAGCAGCCGCTTCACTTCGGAGACAGTGTGAATTCACAGATAATCCACTGCCACTTTTGAATGAAGCCAAACCAACCATCTCCCTCCACGGCCTTCACCCTCCTGTCCCCCAGACATCGCTCACTATCTGTCTCTGTGTGTGTGTGTGTGTGTGTGTGTGTCTTGAAGATGAGGGATCAAACTAACACACTTGTTATTATTAGCACAGAGTTACTTATTTATTGATGTGAAACAAATAAGACAGCTGTAAAAAGTGAAATTAGCAGTGCTCACTACTATTGATGTGAGTAGTATTCAGGGGGCATTCCACTTCTGACTCTGAACTCGGGAATTCAGATTTCTGAGTACAACTGGAATGCACCACTGGTTGGATTAAATGGGTTAACTGACAGGGGGACAGTTATACCTTGGGTAAAGGGGCGATGGTCATACTGTCAGTAGATACACTGTGATCAGGAAGAAATGGGTATTTGTATTCACAGGTGTTACAGAGTGACACACAGACAAGACTATTTTCTGCCTGAGCGGGGGGTAGGAAGCTGCTCCCAGACTTAGTCAATTAGCCAGGGTAAGGGCGTTGTAAGGTGTGATACAATCGAAGGAACAAAGGGAAAAATGAAGGGGGCACAGTAATTGAACATACAGTTGTCAATGATGAAACCAGCTGTTGTTCGACATCAATTATTATTAATAATCATTTGTCTTACTCAACCTGTATGTACTGAGAGCTGTTTAAGTAATCTCCCTCTACCTTAGGCCACAAACCTATCAATCACCCCTCCCCTCACAGGTGGATACTGTATGCTTAGATTTGCCTGTTTTACTATATTTTGCTATGTTTGACACCCACAAGTTTTCACAATGGAGAGAAGAGAGAGAGAGAGAGAGAGAGAGAGAGAGCGAGAGAAAGTTAGGTTTGATGTACTGATTCTGTATTTGAATTTAAGAGAGTATTTATTATTTTTGGTTAATTGTGGCAGGTTTATGATAACTGATTGAACTTGATTAGACACTGGTGAAACAATGTATACTATCTGGAGCTCATCAGTAATAGAGGCAAATTAGTGCTGGTTTATTTGCTGCTTTTTATAGCCACAGTGCACTGTAGCAATTACACAAGTGTGATACTTTTGACCATGAGAAGACAGCAGAGGAGCTGTGGAGCTGTAACATTGTATGATAAATAAATAAACAAATGGAAAAAGATAAAATAACGACTCACGACATTAAAGGCCTGTGACATTTTAAAGCTTCCTTTATTAATGCTGCTGGTGTGATACATCATGCAACAGTAGAATTTTAAAAGAGGGCCTTACATAACCACAAGTCAGCTTCTCCAGGCATGCAGAACCGACCAAACTACTTCAACTTTTGAATAAGTCGGCCTTTGCCACAGAAAACTGAGGTAATAAAGTGAAAAACAGGGAACACAAGCTTGCCTCAAATCCCCCTCTGTGATAAAATAATGAGGTCGGCAGCAGCTGATCTAAAGCGCTGGCCATCATGAAAGAGGAAAAACAATACTCGCTAAAGCCCCCCCGACGCCCAGAGCCAGAGCAGATCAAATGTCTGGCACAGAGATTACATGCGCTGCAGTCATATCTATTAATGAGGTTGACTGAATAATTGAACTGAAAAAACATTAAAGATAAAAAAAAAAAGATAAAATATGAAGGCGACATCTGGACGCTGTTTTGAGGGGACCTTCTGTTCTCTACCAGAATAAGCATGCCACTTTGTCTCCCCAATAATAATGAATTTTTGAATGCCGCTTTTGTTCTGTCTCAGGAACTTGAGGTTGGACTGACTCAGTGGCCGACATAAACATTTCCTCTTTGCATTCTTGTTTTTTCTGAATTTCTTCCTCTCCTCTTGTGGTCGGTCTCATTTTGCTGTCTGGTTCCTCCTTTGTTCCTCACTTATTTCTTGCTCCCTTTTAACTCTTGTGGTCTGCCTCTGATTTACTCTTTTTTCTTTACTTCTCTCTACTTTCTGCCTCTTTCATCATTGGGATTTAATTGGGGTACTTCCTTCTCTTTACTTCTTTTTGCTGCAAGTGTGCTCCAGTTCCCAGGCTGGGCTTGCATTGGATGGGAGCTGTGAAAAGAAGAATAATGCTGATATGTAGTTGTCATTTAGCAAGGCTAGATTGCAGTTGACAGTTGAATTATACAAAAATAGGAGGTAGGTGGAAAAGAAAATAATTTGTGCATAAATGATAATGATGATACTATGTATAGCCTTCTAGTTAAACCATGTACACAAAAAACAATTTATTACAGTATGAGTGCAGAGCTCAGTCATCCATAATGTTCCACTGATGAGCCAAGGCACATACTCTCACACCTAATCAACCACAGAGACTGTCTAAAGGCTTTCTGTAGCTGATTTCTGTTTTCCTGCTCAATTTAAGTGATTACTGGCATATTCTGCATGACAATGGTATAATTTCCCATCCACACTTAATTTGCTGCGCTAGAAATTCAACTGATTGAGTTTTGATTGTTTGTGTGAACATGCAGCGCTTACATTTTTCAGAGGTGGAAATTGATGCTGTCATTTTGGCAACATTGTTATAGCACAAATAGGCCTGATGGAGTATTCATGCCCAGCTTTTTACGAGAACATGTGAGGTTTTTCACATGCAAAGCATGCAATAGCTGGTATTATTCAATGTAATTGGAGCCATTAATTGGAAAGGGCTCTCTCTGAGACATGAGTGCTCTAACACATCATAACGAGTAGGTTTGTATGAAATTTCGTAGTGACTTTTTCAGCTTATGTTTTTTGATTCTTTCTAAAAACTAGAAAATGAGTTTCACAACTTAACCAAAAACTTCAAAGTCCTAAAGTTTTTGAGCAAGCTTTGTGCTTCTACCTTAATCAGTCAGTATGTGAACCCATCTTTGGTCTACTCCTCTTCTCACTCTGAAATAAGTATTCATTGCTTTAAAATGTCTCTATGATTAACTCAGAGGTCAGCAAGCTTCCAATTCTGACATTAACTGAGGCAGCATAGTATAGCTTAATGGAGCAGGGGTGGGAGGAACGAAATGCTTTCTTCTTTTGAGTGTCCTACTAGCACTGGCTTGGTTTACCAAACTTAAATACTGTAGCTTTAATAAAATCTAAAATTGAATTTCTAATAGCACCTGCTGCAGTGAATGGTGATTTGTTCTGCGAAAGTAAACCCAAGAAGCCTGCACAAAGCAAGAGTTTTTATTTTATTTAATTTTTTTCAGAAAGACTGATGAAAGAAAGAAATAAATTAATGGAACAGGGTTTGTGAAGGATTTATTTATTTATTTCACTTTTTTTAGTATTTAGTTAGTTAGTGTTAGGTAACATACTGGATGCAATATTTAATTGTCTGTCACTAGAATATCCAGCTGGCCCAATTCCCAGTGGTAGTTGGCACAGTGAGCAAGGTTATAAAGATATGGAGCGAGAGTCCAGTTAAGGAGGGGATAGGTATACCTCAGGAGCCCTTCAGCTCAGGGACAGACTGCCTTCTCCTGAGATTCCTTATACAAGGTGACTTAGGTCAAGGTAGTGCATAGTTTAGATTTGGTGGCATTACACAGCATTTACTTGTACTGCTCATCTATCTTCTCCTTGATGCATTAAGCATCAATAGATACTCCAGCTTAAGACATCTGGGTCTCCTGAAACTTCTTCCATCAGCTCAATAAAAATTCCATCACAGAGGCTAGCCTGAACATGATGCTGTGACGTCAGCTCTCCATAGTACAGCCATGTACAATCATTGGGTAATAGTGGAGAGGTGGAGCCTCGGTGTGACGATAAGGCTGGCTAAAAAATGCTAGTATGCCCACGTGCTAAGCTATGATGGTGAACTTTGGTCAGATTTATGCTTACTTACTAACCCAGAGGTGTCTCTACTGAAGAGCTGAAAACTGACTGTGCTTAAAAGCTGGATGAAATGGAAAAGCCAAACTTTTCCTCTGTTTGGGAAGAGAAGATTTATGGAACAACGGTGAACTAAAGGCACACAATGACATTTTTGGGAAAGAGCCTGATGACTTCTCTCTGTACCAGACACACCGATTAAATATAAATTGATCTTCTCATCTTGCTGTGGGTTAGACAGCAAACAAATATTTTCCCAAAATGTCAGACTGTTCCTTTATTATCCTTATTAGATTTTGAGCACAGAAATGATGAACGACCTCATGACTGCTGCTGTTGTATGTGATAATGTGATTGCTGTAGAGAGCTCATCACATGTAATTCTGTTGTTACACATTGTATATGCTCACATTGTGATAGCACGCTTTTCAGGATATAGTGAATTTACAGTAAGTGTCTAACATGAGCTGTAAGAAATTATTGTCACACACACAGTGGGAAGAACATTGCACATAGAGTATTTAACACTTGCACCATTCACATCAGACGCACAGACACAGTGGGAAGTATCCCATCTGTGGACCACCAGATAGCGCTTGTAACACTTCAGATCTCTCTTGTAAATAGACACTTTGAGTGTGAACCTCATCTCCGGCATAGTGGCTCACACTTGTATCACACAAATATATGCTGCTATCCCTGTAGATAATGCATGTACTAATTATGAAAGCATAAGTTCATCAACATGATTTAGTAACTACACAGGTCAGATGGAATTGTTATATCGCACTTTAAATGATAATACAAGTGTTGCAGTTTCATAATTTATGTTTTTCTATTGTATCTCTGCCCATTCTAACATATTTCCACCATATAGCCCAACACTGTATTAGTTTATGTTGTATCCTTGCAAGAACTTTGTGCTTATCAATAGTTTGGAAAATTTTGATTGAAATATCTCCTCACTAAGCATTGTAAGTGCAGAGATATTCAGCAAATATGAGCCCCAGTGAACAGCAACAACATGATAAACGACTGCTTCTGTCCTCAAAACTATTTACTTTCAGTTTGTTCAGAGGCAGAGGGGGTTTGATTACATCTCGGGAAACACATTCTGTACTGTTAGGGAAGCTTTAGTGTTGGTATAAAAAAATACAATTTGGCACCTTTAACATTCTTGATTACATTCCCTCAGCCTGGCCCTGTAATGCATACAAAATGCTGTTTGTGGGAAACTGCATGAGGAGCAACTTCCCAGAGAGTGTTTGAAAGAAACCTATTTACTCTGAAGCTACTGTATCTGAGCAGCTATTGAAGAACTGCAGTTGGACTCAGCATCTACCCAGATGTTTTATTTTCTATACCTATAAATGGACTATTAGCCATTGGAGAGAAAAAAAAGTGGTGTAAACAGTATCACTTTTGGTTTAAAAGCTTGGATTCCCAGAACAGTGAATTGTGAACATTAACTGTAATAACCAAAACATGCCAAATTATCCACTATTACCAGTAATCAGAAATATGAATATCTTTGTTTTTCCAGATTGCAAGTTAAAACCAGTTGCAATATGAAAGTCAACCACTAAACTTAGCAGAAAAAAAACATACATACACTCTATGATAATAATAATGATGATGATGACAATAATAGGTTTGATTTTCATTTTGAGACTCAAAAACTAATATGATATCATATTAGAATAGCACTGAATAGTCTCTAGCTGAACTTGATCATACGTATGATAGTAACTATGTTGCAACAATAGGTTTTACCCTAGACTCTAAACTATTTCCTTCACTTGTAGTCTGCTTAAAATATAACTTAACCAAGTCGACCACAATCAAAACATCGTGTCAGCACAGTGCAGCATTCAAGTAATCCATCCATCCATTACCTATACAGTTTAGAATAAATGATATAGGTAACGGATAGATGGATTAGCTGTCTCTCACCCTGCTGACACTGGCTTAGAGGGAAAGTACACCCTGAACAGGTCATTAACCTATCACAGGGCTGACATATACAGACAAACAACCATTTACACCTATGGCCAGTTAACCTAACCTGCATGTCTTTGGGCAAGCACAGGGAGAACATACAAATTCCACACAGAAAAGTCTTGGCCAAATGGGGGTACAAACCCAGACCCTTCCTGTTGTGAAGCTACAGTGTTAAGCACTGCACCACTGCGCTGCCCACGTCCAGGTCATGGTGGAGAAAAAAAACACTACTAACTTGTGACAGAAAGTAAGTACAAGAATAGACTGTAAATGGAGCTATTTATTTTAAGACAAAGGAATTTATGCAATCAGGTGTTGACTAGCTAACATATGACACAGAGTGTGTCAGTAGTGTAGCCAGAAATATTGTGATGGGTGGCACTTACACAAATTTGGGTGGCAATGGCCCAGCCAGTCCCACATGTCCCTACTTCTGTGACAGGTTTATTTTTATTTATTTATTATTTTTTGTAAGTTGCAGGTGCCTATATCATGCAATAATATAGTCATAATTAATTAAAAATATAAAAAATTCCATCTTGGTAAAAGAGGCTGCCATATTCAGCATCTTAACAGTATGCTGTGTAAATGTTGGACATTGGCTCTTTTAAAATCTCTGATTTTATAAATAATCTGCCATGTCAACAATTAATATGTAATGACTTATGCCTGCTTTGGGGTGGTTACAATATAGGTTCTGGTCCTTACAGTGGAGGACCAAACCCTTACCAGTTAAATAATTATTCTCACTGTGTACCCTTTCTTCTCTATCTGTAGCAACTCCCCCCATATACAACACCCTATTCCCCAAAACATAGTTCCTGAAAGCTTTACTCCTGCAGAGTTATGTAAGGAACTGAGATGCTTTGTATTGCATTAACGTATTGTCCTTTTTTGCTTTTAAAAGTGAGGTTGAGCAAATGTTGAGCATAAACATTAAAAGGAATGGCTACTATAAATGGGTAATTTCTACAACATACCCCAACCTTGTTTTTACCTGACATTTGTTAGTTACTTATTAAGAAACACTTACAGAAAGTCTGTTGCGCTATTGTCATTATTTCTTTTTTTGTATTAACAATGAATCAAATGACTGAGTACAATGTGAAAAACAACACTCATAATGACAAACCCAGTGATAATTATCACCAAAATTCTGTAGTTTCCCATAACTTCTAGTCTCTTTCAAATCATTGTTTTAGTTTTATGACCTGCAAGCTCTGCTCTCATCCTCCTCATTTCCAGGAGCTATTTCCATGGAAAAAGGTCCAATAAATCTACTGCAAAGTTAGCAATTAGCTGGTAAACACAGCCCAACATTTAGCAGGCAAATATATTTGTCAGGTGGCCAGACACTGGACTACAAATTAATGATATAGTTGCTCTGTTTTTACTGGATGTGTAAATTGGCAAGTGTTTGCTAACATAACATTCATCATTGACTCTTTAAGCATAATTTTATGGTGATAATCAGTCAGATGTTGTGTTTTGAGATGCACTGTTAAAAATAATGTGGTGTGTTCTAACAAATGTTTACAATTATAATATTCATAATCATTGAATAAATCCTCTTTCAGAAATCCAAATATGTATTTGTAGTTGACAGTTTACCATCAAATGGGTATTGTAACTACAGCCTTGAAACGGAACCACAGTGAATCATCATAATTCCAGATGGTCATGCAGACATTGATTTCAAGGACATCTAAAGTAAACACATGCAGATGGGAAATTGATTTTGATAAAATCATATCTGCAAATGTACAGGATGTCTTCCTCCACCCATTAGCAATAGTATTAGCAAAACTTAAATCAAACTCTGTAATTTGGACCACTGTCTTTTTGGTGAATGTTTTCATTTTATCTTTTCAATGGGGCGCAATTGAATTTTACAGTGTAGTGGGAAGGCATGCCACAAAGCTCAGAGGTTGAGGCTAATTCATTGTATTTAATTTATTCAATCACAAGGGTCCCCACACTGCTATGAAAATAGGGCATTAGGTGAGCTCGGACAGAAATGTCCATGCAGATATTTGTTTACTTGGTCATATGTTAAATCACTGGTCCACAGTGTTTAATCTCCATTTAAAGGCTGACAAACTGTGGAGCAGTGGTCTAACACACACAGATTCTTTGTGACAGCATTCTGACAGGGTGACATTTTGGCAGAGCACTGCCTTCACAGCTACTGTGTGACTTTTCCACAGTCAGCTGTGAGGACACAGCACTATGTGGATGGGTAATGATGGTCCTGCCAATTATGTTAATTGGGGGGAAAAAAAGCAAGGCAGTGTGAAGAAATGAGGAGGGAAAGGAATTAGGTCTTTGTCATTGTTGGACTGAGGCAATTATCATCAGTCCATAACATGTGTGAGGGTGTGTGTTTGAAGGTACATGCATGCATGGCAAAGTAGAATCAGCTCTTGGCTGAACTGAAAAGGACTGCAGGAGCTAACAGGAATATGAAAGTGTCACTCACAGTCCTCATTAGCACTGTATATGTGTGTATATGCTGATTTCATTAAAATATTCAGCAAATTTTAATCCAATTTCCTAAATTTGAATTATTATTTATTATTTATTTTACAGGGACCCTGACAGATGCTGAATCGGAAAGTAAAAATTGATGTAAATCAGTGTGTGTTTCGATCAACTACCTTTGAACAGGATGTGACAAGATTACATAACCTCTGACACATTGTGGCATTTAATTTGCTCTTTTTTTTTTTAATCTACAAATGCTGTAACAAGGGACACCAGACACCATGACAGCAGGATATGAATGATTTGTCCACAATAAAAGTGTATTTGGAAAATGTGTTTCCATCATGTTTCATCTTCTCTTTTTCAATATGGCAACTTTTCACAGTAGTCAAGCATTTGCACATTAAAGAAAAATAAGGTAAGGTGGGTGGAAATTTGTTTTTTCCAGAGCTTTTTACTGATGATGGGGATTTAGTGATAGTTAGATAGATAGATAGAGAAAAGCTAATAAGAGGACCTTGAGTTGAGGTGGTTTTGTACAACCTATATGTGTTATCTTTAGAACATTCATGTAGTTCCTTTTGAAGCCATTAACAAACAACCTACCAGCCTCTGAAGTCCACCAGCTTTATACATCAAGTTCAGTGTCCAATAGACAATGGCTGAGCTGGCATTTGGGAGGAAGTTTGTCAGAGTAGGTTTTATAATGTAATCATGTGTGAGTGTACTATTTATACTGATATTACTGAAATGATTAAAATCATAATAATGATGAGCAAGAGTGCATTAAAAGTGTTATTGTCCAATTGTGAAATCCTCAATTCCTGATGTGACAGAGAGTGAGTAACAGCACAAGGAAACAATGGTAGTTTCCCTGTGGAGACAGTGTAATGAGATTACAATTACATAGGCTTGAAAAACAGTATTAAAGACAAGGAACTGCAAACACACCTTCTGAGTGTTAATTAGGGAGTCAATTGAGAAGATTGTTAATTAAAATTTGATTAAGGGGCCAATAAGAGACACAGATTTAGATCACATTAAGAATGCATAGGGGTTACCATGGTAATCTGTTAACTTCCACCAGAGGTAAATAACCAGATGCAAAATAGCTTCATAGAGAGATGAGTTTTTCCCCTCTCTTTCACCCAAAAGGGGTTATGATGAGATGAGATAATAATTTATAGTCCCATTACAGAGGAAAATAGCATCTTGCAGCTCCTAATACTCCCTGAACAAAGAACAACCAACTGCCAGTACATACACTGCCAGTAAACTGATTACAGCAAAGCTATTGGAGCCAACAAAAAACAAAATTTGTAACAGATTACAAAAATAACTGATCATGGTAAACAAACATGTGTCTCATATACTGCATTTATCTGCATATTAACATCCAATTATCAGAATGTCTCGGAACATCATTCTCCATGATGCGTGTGGTGTCTCTATTAGAGTATCAAGAGTAAAGGTAGAAGTACGCTTTACATGAGTGAATGTGTTAAGGCATGTCCAGACACATTGTTTCTTTTATACCTGTGCTCATATGAGTTATAATGTAATTGTTCACTATGAAGGAGTGTTATGTTGCAAATCAAAATGTAAAAAAACAAGAATCAATTACACCCCCCTGACAGTGTAAACAAACCAATTCAAAGTAATGTGAAAGAATTTAGGTTTCCTTGAAGAGCCTTGAAGAGGAATGTATTTCCCTCTGCTCTGCTTAAAGATCACTTGTTGCGGAACTCTTAAACAAAAAAACAAACAAAAAAAACAAACAGAGAAATTGACATGAAAGTCTGCATTATGCACTGAGATTTGGGAGGTATCTGCATTGGCTCCTCTGTAAGCCTCTGCAACCTACTGTTACCCATAATACAGTTCTCTGCATAGGTTCGCAAATTTCATATGTATATCTTCTGCAGCTATCAGCTTAAAGTATTCCTGTGTCTAATGTCAACATGCCTACAATGAAAATGCTGAGTTTTCCAACTTAGTTTAGCATGTTAGCACCTTAACATTTGTTAATTAGTACTAAACAGAAAGTATAGATGAGGTTGATGGGAATGTCAAGGTGATTTCCAAAGTACAATTCATCGTGGGCATGATACAGATGTTTACTAATTTAGCACCTGTCTCCATTCAGAACTGGCTTTCAGAGGGCAGATTGTATTGGCATTGACAATATAGTTAATTTAAGTATCAATAAGATTGCAGACCTCTCAGTATTTAGTAGTGCCAAAGCATACTGGTCGGTCGCATAAATGTATCAAAATTTGATACCCACGCTTAATTGCTTCTATTGTACAACCTCAGTTTAATTGGTTCCTACATCTCTACTTTTGGGTAAGTTGCAGCTGGTATCATCTAGAACAACACTAGGTGAGGCCTGTTCCAAACATCATTCTTCCTCAGTTATGTGGATCATCTGAAACATTGCTAAATAATTTTGGATGTTCCAGGTTTTAATCAGTAAAGTTATCTGGATAATTCAGTGAATGCAAACATCTGTCTGTCTCTGAACATCACCCTGAACTAACTATAAAATGAATCCAGTGAGTCATGTTGGCCTAGAGGTTAAAACATGTATCTGCCACATCCCTTGTTCGATTCTGTCCTGGACATATGTGGCATGTCAACCACCCCCTTTCTCTCCAATTTCCTGAGTCCATTTTTTGCTGCTCAGTATTATTGGAACATATTGTTTAGTGCCATTAATATACAGAATTTTATAGTAAGCATTAATAGCTTCTACTGCTGTTGATTCTAGTGGTCTTCAACCAGTCTTCTCTGCTTTTGTGTTTCCTGAAACTTTGATTGGCTCGATCCACATCAACTATTCTAGGTTTAGAATTATTAGGTAACTCAGTAAACCTGCCTCCTGGACCAGATCCGAAGTTGCTGCATAGCAGACATGTTCGACAACAGTTGCAGGGCTGGTAAATTTGAATTTCTGAATGTTTCTGACCATTTTTTGTCATGTATGGTGCTTTACCAGGACTGGGAAAAAAGCCACAGGGTCAGTACCTTGTAATAGCAACTGGTATGAATGTGTTATGGAATTATTAAAAATTCAGGAGTGCACAAGCTTTTAAAGATTACATAACTCCAGAAGATATATGTTTCTATTAGAGATTTTCACACATTCTTTCTTCACAGATGGGAACATGCCAGATTAAAAAGGCAGAGGGGTTGCATTAACTGCACCACAGAACTTGTTAATTCCACCTCTGCATGTGAGCACATTCACACATGCACTAACACAGCACATGCTCTTGCAGACACTTGCAGACTACATATGGTATGTACTGTATGCACAGACATACGCGTATCAGAACCCAGTCTGTCTGTAACTGTGTATGGAGTACCTGTGTTTTCTCCCAAGTGCAATTACAGCCCAGATACAACTTATCTGCATATGTGAATGACTTAGCATAATAACACATCTCTAGGAACTTTCATCATGCCTCAGGTGGCATCTGTGTGTGTCTGTCTGTCACATATGTGCTCTAATAATAACATGAAGCAGCTCTTGAAAAGTGGGAGCAGCTGGGGACTTATATTCTGGGTGTAAGGAACCACACTCACTGACTTAACACCTCAGGGCAAAGAATTAAACATCAGGTGCATTTATACATTGGACTTCCAAGCAATTTTTTTTTACAGAAAGATGCCTGCCTTACCGTTCACATAACTATTGAGCATCCATCCCCCTTTTTTGATTGTGGACTACCTAAATCAGAATAAAGTATTTTGAAAAGTTACGCAGGTATTAAAGTAACTATTACTATGTATCCTAAATAACAGTGTGTGGATGAAAGGATAAAAAAAGAAAAATTACATTACATTGAAGGTTCTCTAAACTCAGAGAAGTACTGATTTTAAACGCAAACTGCAATGTTATCCAAGTAGTTTTGTTTCTACGTCTAACCAAACTGTGGTCCACAACATTACCTAAGTGTCCATTATTGTTATCATGAGGAAGAATGACCAGTACACCTGCTGCCTTTCTAGTGTCTTTACAGTGTTTCAGCTGCAGTATGTACGATCAAAACTGAATTTTATTAATTCCTAAAACAACATCCTAAACATGAGTGACTGAATGTATAAATATGTGTCCATTTGGGGGCACTAGGGTAATGGCCATTTTTAATCACAAACAGTTAACGGGTCGATTTCAGTGCAGCTGTGATGTTAATCAATATCAGGATTGTAGTGCTTTATCGAGCAAAGGCTGTGATGTAAACAGCCTATTATCCTTTAACACGTCACTCAAATCCAACACACAACTTTAATTTATTTAGCCATTCATCTTGCTTTCTACATTATTTGAGCAACAAAGTGAGTGGGACCATATTGAACCAGCTGTTTAGAACTGGGTTCTACAACAACTCAAACTTGATGATGTAAGCATTGTTTGTAATTATCCAAAATTAATTGGCCATTAGAAGGTGGACAGCCTTCTTCAGGACTGGTAATGGAGACCATCAAATCACCAGACTGTCTTTCAGCTACACCTACTGAAACACTTAACCATACAACTAAGTGACACATATGGCTTCCTTGTAGTGAAATGTCAGACATATTGATCTAGGGATTTAACTGATTAGTTGAAGTGAACGTAACACATCAATACACATGGAGATACGTGATTTATCTTTGGCTCGACTGTGACATCAGTAGGTTGAGGGGAGGTGCACTGCTGATATATCCACTTTTCAAAGATGACTCATATTGATTATTGTGATATGTCTGCTCAACTTAATTAAAGATTAACATTTAAGGTCAACTTTAATGGTCCCAAGGACAAATAAGATAATTGCATCAACAACAGGTTTTTTTCTCATCATTCTCCCATGTAGAAATAAAGCTAAATCAACTGTATTTTGTTTTTCATGGTAATTACAACATTAAATTACTTAAAAATTCACCTTCAAATTATTAGGTAAGTCTTGGTAAAAAAAAAAAATTATATATATATATATATATATATATATATATATATATATATAAATATATATAAATATTAATTTGATGAGAAAGTGAAAACAATAATAGTCTAACTACACCTAAGTCAATCCAATTCTTAGAAAACTTTGCTTAGAAAAATTCTTTAGTTGTACCTTTAGTTGATGACTCCTACACTATAGTAAAAAGCAAAATAATAATAATAATAATAATAAAATCTTGGAAAGTTTAATTTTTAAGAGTACATTTTCTCTCAAATTGAAATCATGTGTTCTCATTATGGGATGGCATTTCCTGAGAACAGCCAGACTTAACACCTCTGGTATTGTAATTGGCAAGTGGAAGCTGAATTGTGGCTGACTTCATTTGGATGACAGCTGACAGTAAATCACTCACTAAAGTAGAAACAGTGATTTGCTGATTTCTTACTAAATATGGAGCTATGTGTTGGGCCTTATAATGGTGACAGGTTGGTCTAACTAGAGCAGAGGCCACACTCCCGGCCATCTGTCTCCATGGAGGTAGAACACACACCACATTTCACACCTTTGACCCTACAATTTTACTTCTAAAAAATCCCCTTTGATTTTATTCTTTACAGTGTGTACAGAAAGGTGACATGTCTGTCAATGGAAGAAAAAGGTTGTGTGTCATGAGTGTACCCACAGCCTTTTCTGTGTGTGGTGGTAGCGTTTCTGTCATTACGAGGAGCAGGGTCCCTGACATAGAAACACCATCTGTTACATGAAGGGGAATTATGCTAATCACTGACTGCTACACTACAGGAGTCTGGAAAAGGAGAGAGGTTGAGATGAGATGGAGAGAGAAAGATAGCAGAGTGTTGAATGAAAGTGACGAGAGAGAGAGACAGTGAATGGGAGAGAATGAGAGAAATAAGCTTTAAAATAGAGATAAAATCATTTAGTACTGTAATAAAAGCTGATGTAGAGTCTTAGTTGTTGCACAGGAAATTTTGTAATGATGGAGATGTGATTTTGAAATAAATTGCTATTTTTACTCATTTGTTTATTATTCATTTACTTTATTTTTTTCAAATATTTTTCATTATTTGTTTGTGATGGTGAAATTTAATAAAAAAAAGTCCAGCTCAAGTTCCATGTTCTGTAGGTCTGTCTTATGGTTTAGACATAGACATTTATATGAAGGAGGGAGCACAGAACTGTATTACATATAGATGATGAATGATGAAATCCCATAGAAGCACTGTTTGAACAAAATTAATAAGCCAGAAGCCAACATATCTGACATGACAGAAAATAACCTGTGGTATTAGCTCACAGTGGGCACCAACAGTAGCTACAATAGCACTACCCCTTTTGTGACTGAGACTGATATTATAATGTTTTAAAACATGTTTAATTTCTGATGCTGAATGTTTTAAATGCCACAATAATGCAGAAATCCATCCACACCTGTTTTATTTAAAATATTGAGAAAAGGAGGGCAGCACTGAAAAGACAGGTATAGATCCCTGGGGAAAACCAGCCTTTGAGTGAGAGAGGGGAAGAGAAAAGAGAGGAAGCACAAGGAAAGGGGAGAACGCTGGAGAAGAAGGAGCAGCAGTGAAGAAGAGAATCCAATCCATTGTGAGCGGAGAACAACAAATGACAGGGGTTAAATTGGAGGAGCAACTGGGGGATGACATGGCATTGAGGCAGCTAAGGATGACTCAGCATAAGAATAGGAGTTATAGAGAATTTACAACATGCAGGGCAAATGAAAAGGGTAAAAAAGCGAGGCATTACACGATGGGAAAGAGGGCATTAAGGGACCATGTGGCACCCTGTCATGGAAAGAAGGTTTTGATAAGGCAGCTAGACAGTAAAGGCTTCCTGTACCCATTCCTTTAGTTCCCAAGAAACCCTTAAGCATCTTTCCTTAAGGGATATTCCATGCATACTGATCAGGTCAGCTGGGAGGAGAATTTCCTTCATTAACAGCCTAGGCTTCAGTTATACTGTGTTTTTTGTCTGTAATTTAATCTGCAAAGGAAATGATGAAATAAAAATCTTGAAAAGGAATATAGTATGAGTGAGCCATTAGAAATCTGAAACTGTATTCTGTTGGATATTTTTGACATCAGAAGTGTTATGAGTCATTATCTGAGTTAACATAGCTTTTTTAGAGGGTGGGGTTGATAGACCATAGCCATCCATCTGTGTGCATCAGTTGGACTCACTATGCCCTCCACACAGCCAACCTGTCAGGGTCAGTCTGAAAATCTCCCTTCCATATTAGTGATGCCTTGGATTAAAAAGTGGTGCTTACCAGGTCTATCTGGCAGCCACCACCTGATCCAACTCACCACCAGTTAGCAATCAGTTGACAGCTCTGCTCCACTCTTCAACTAAGTGTCCAAGACATATGGCTGCAGATCTGATGATAGGACCACACAGTCAATGATCAGTCCAAGGCTTAGGATGTTTTGGTACCAAGTGCACTTATGAACCACCCTATGCTTGAACATGGTGTTTGTTATGGCCAATCATGATAAGCACAGAACACAGTCCAATAACAAAATACCACACAGATTCAGATCAGACAGGCCATTCTTCCCAATCACCAGGTTTCTCCACTGTTGCCCATGTGAACACTGGAGTCCCCCAGGAGGAATCCAGAGTCCTCAGGTGGTAGGGCTACCCCCTAAAAGTTGACTATTCAATACATCAGTCAGGTAGACCCTGATTTGACCTACAGAATTTCAGTTGACAAGTTGTTACACTTTTTTTAGCTGCCTCACAGTTCACGCACAGAGCAATGCAGGAGCAACAGGAGCAACAGTGAGGCAGACTGTAATCTTTACAATCAATTCTTGTCTTAAAATGACCAAACCACAAAACCAACTGTGATGGAGGCAGAGACTTGGAGTGACTTGTTTCTGTTGGGCTCTCTGATACTCTCAGCTCTGGTGTCAGGTAGGTTCTGCCTGTCTGCTGAGAGCTTCATGCCCATCACAGGAATGCGCACAGCTAAAACGAAAACTACTGCAGTTGTGGCGACTTCAAACTGGTCAATAGTGTCAGCACCCTGGCAGGAAAAACACTCTGTGGTAAGACTCCAACTTAATGTCTGCAGTATTTCTGTTGTATACATTATGTGGTGGCAGCCAGATGTGGGAAAATTACTGCCACTGCAGTGACGGCCACAGGAAGTGGAAACAGATTGAGACGAGAGGGAGAGACAGAAAGAGGAGAAAAAGAAAGAGTAGAGAGAGAAAGGTAGATTTAACTAACTAATATTAAGTTAGATTTATATTAACTATTTATCTTCACCCTACGTTTTATCGGCCGTGTCTGTCTGTGCATGACCCCCCACCCCCCACCCTGTTTGGTATGTAAGTACAAAAAATGGTCAGAGGCTTCTCTTATACTTGGCCTGGGGGAGAGGGACTGAAGCACAGCATTAAAAAATTAAAGCTGAAAACAGGTAATTGCAATTCACATACTTTTGCTTGGACACCCCACCCCCCACCCCGCACTGCATGTAGCTGAGCAAGCCCAGGATACTGTTTATTTTGCTGTGTAAAATTACAAAAATGAAGACGTTTGAGCTTGTATTTTTTGCTTCCAAAATTTAATCATGGGCTCCTCGTGCCAAGCCCACTGAGAGATTTCAGTACACAGTTGTTTACAGGTTTTTGCCATTTCAGCTCATTAGTGTGTCAATCAGTATGGTTAAGTCAGAATGGTGTAACCAGTCCCTTGATAGAGATCTGTGGGCAGCACCTCCCTGCTACCGCCAAACACAAGCCTGGCCAGCATGAACTAGCCAAAGAAAACAAGTTCCTTGCTGATGTTTGACTTCCTTCACCAGCCAAAGAGATGATTTCTCCCATGGAACATGATACTGTAAACTGACAGCAACCCATAATGTTCTATCCATAGTGGTCAATTGTCTGATGGACTATTTATAAATAAATATAAAAATCGAAAAGCTACAACAGTTCTCTGTATGTGCAATGAATGTGTGCTGAATCATTAATAGAAACAATATATATGAGAGCAGAGGCATTTAATCAACTCGTGTCATTCAGATGAGCTACCCTTATGCTTTGAAAATGCAGCCAAACAGTAAACTTGGGCCATGATGCTGACACGTTTATGTATAAAGTATACCTCGAGAGGGCAAGAGGGTGTCTGCATGTGTTTTTTTTGTTTGTTTTTTTTTTTCCCCTCAACTGTGCCAGCCAGTGTCTTCTGTGTCATTTCATGTCATATTCTGATTAGTTGCTCTGTACACATGGGATGCAGCAGCTGTCACATTAGGTCTTGAGAATTAGGTCCTGAATTTGAGTGAGATTTAATGCCAGAAATGACCCCCTTGTTCAGTCTCTTTGTAGTAAACTCACTTATTACTCTGTTTTAAGACTAATTTATTCACTGGGCAGACACTTTTCTCTAAAGTGATGCAAAAATTACTTTATGATTCAAGCCATAGTAGATCAAGGAGAAGCCTTTCAGAATAAGCTCGGTTCTACATTCCACCTGACACGAGTGCCCCAAGGCTTGAAGATGCATGAAAATAGTTAGTGCCAAGCAAATGACTAGAGAAGGACTGAGACAGAGTATATTAAATGAGTGAGCACTCCTAGAAGAGGTAGGCCTTCAAGCAGTTTTTGAAGACAGAAAGGGATTCTGCTGACCGAATGAAGTTCAGTGGGCTAACTCCCTCCACCAGAATACTTAGATCAAGATTTCATGGCTTACAGTGGTGGCTAGATGGCACTAGCCATCTTTCATTTGCAGATCAAAGTGAATCAGATGGTTCATAAACCTGAGTGATGTTATTTAGTAGGGTGGGTTCAGTGCTAGAGGTTTTTCTGTAGGTGAGCTTAATGTGAGCAGCAGCAGAGAGCCAGTGGAGTGAAATAAAAAGTGAAATGACATGTCTTTGGCTGGTTGTCCAGACATGCTGCTGCACATACAGAGGTTTTACTGTTTATGCTGGCAGTCCTGCCAGAGGGGCGTTAACAGTAGTCAAAGCAAGAGATGACCAATGCCTGTTCAAGGCATTGAACAGCATACTAAGTCTGATAGGATCTGATCTTTCTGATGTTCTGAAGTGTGGCGAAGCATCAAGACTGAAGATGATGAAAACAGAGAAGGAAATATGAAAGTTAAAATTGATCCGAATGCTAGAGGTGGACAGGTTGGGAGGTATGCAGAGAAAGAGACAGAGACAGACAGAGAACAGAAGGACATTGACTCATTGTGTTTCAAGGTTGGTTTCACTCACCGGCTATGTTCACAACCAGATGGACCAATACAGCACAGAGACCAGACTGTGTGTGGTGTTATTGTGGCTGGTTGCATGTTTGTTTGCATGTGTGTTTGCTTCTATATGTGTGCCTGTGCATGTGTGTGTGTGTGTGTGTGTGTGTGCGTGCATGCGTGTGTGTGTAATGCCACATGCAGGCAGTAACAGTGAGTCCAGGTGGAGCCATAACAGAACAATAATCATTTATGTCTCACTGACTCTGTGTGAGAGTGTGTATCAATCACAATCATGGTTCTGTTTGTGTATCTGATTTATACACTATACTGTGTACTGTACTGTATTGTTTGTGTGTCTGTAATTGCATCTCACATCATCATTTACTATTCACCATCTTGTTTGTGTCTCTGCCACTGGTATTTAAATGCTTTTCTGTGTGTGTGTGTGTGTATGTGTATAGATTCTATAGCATCTCCCTTCTTCCAAAGGCCACACTGCTGGAGCATTTCTCTTTGAAATGGAGACAAGCGATTTGCTCTCTTGTGAACTCTACAAAACAACTGCTTTTTTTTCCACATGCAGGGAAAATGTCATATCCTTGAGAAGTCAGCTTTGTAATAAATCTAGTGGCTTTTAAGAAAAGACTTCAAAAGCAGGAGGAGTCTGCAAAGTCAAATGGAATATAATGGAACACATGTAACCACCTACTGTACAGGTTATGACATTTTGGGTTCAAAATATCACATCCAGCACTGATTCAGAGTGGGAAGAGTGGGAGTCTGTGCATGAAAAGGCTTTGTCCATCCATAAATGGACCATTCTGTCCTGGTCATGGCCTATGCTCCCATGAGATTATTACATTATGTTCATTTTTTAGCATGCTGCTCATCACTACTGCTCTGTAACCTTCAAATGCCAGATTCAGTGGAAGAACAGAATGAAATGTTGTTGTTTTTTAAAGATATATTCAATGATGTCACATCAGAGAACTTTAATGTGGGTTCTTGGTCTAACATTCTGTGTATATTTACCTGAACAGTATATGCTGTATATGTTTGACGTACCTTAAACTATGTGGCATTCTTTCTTAGTACAAAACATAGTGCTTGAGATGGTTAGAGATGCATGCCATTGTCAGATCAAATTGGGATATAAGAGCACATGATAACACACTCAGTTGATGAAAAGAACTATAAGAAACTTTAAAGTAATGCTTGGTTGTGAAAGATACCTACACAGATACCTACAACAGAGGCTGAAGTTCTACAATAAAACTTAAAGGTGTTGTTAAATTTAGGTACCTTTTCAGTGTCTCTCAATGACTTTGTCTACCCTTAAAAACTTTGAATTGGAATTGAATTACTTTAGCTCCTGCTGCCCTACAGACAAATCACACTGTCTCCAGAGACGTCAAGGATCAGGTTGGTAATAATGAGGTTCTGTGCCACTCAGACCACCAGTGTCAACTTTATATCAGCCCTGGGCAAATCCATGCACTGTATCAGCTGCAAAATCCAGCTTCATGTGGCAGCTTTTGAAGATTTTGGACCACAAAAAGTGCATATTGATGGTTTAATATTACAATCAGTTACGGGTAAAATGAACCAGACAAAACAACCAAATTAGGGAATTAGCAATGCTTAAAAATATGAGCATATTCAAATACCAATACAAATGTAAATGCATGTATAATACATCATCCAAGAGCTGAATAGCCAGCCAAATAAAGCCAGCAACAGTCAGACTAGCCAGAGAAAACCCACAGGAGACAAAGGTTCTCCACCCAGGCAGACATGCAAACTTCACACAGAAAGGCCCCAGCCAAACCAGAGTTCGAACTCAGAACCCTCTTGCTTTGAGGCAACATTGCTAACCCTAACCCCAGCCCACAGTCAGTCATGGGCAAGCTTATAACGAGTACATTATTAATAAGTGGTCAGTTGGCAATGTAGCAGTAATGTCAGTAACACTTTGGGTTAACAAGCTCTTAAAGGCAAGAATTCAGTGTAGCACCACCTTTATAACTTCCTGGTAGGAAACACAGACAACATGTACGTACCTAGCCACGGCATTTGCTGACCTTCACACTGTGCTTTCTTCTTTAGAAAAGAAAAAAAAAAGGACAACGTGGTTTGCAGGCATGGGGGAATGCATGTATAAAACTGGCTAAAATTTATAGGTGGAATAAAGAGGTGTTTGTGTGTGGGGAGGTGGAAAAATATGAATAGGAATTTACTGCCTGCATAAGATGTATTTGGAGGCTCAAAAAGTTTCCCCAGTTGACAATTTGTATTTTTATCCAATATGCACTGAACACTACCTTATCTAGTACTGCCATACACACACTGTCAGTCCAAAGGGAAGATGAATGCAAGATGTTCACAGTGTAGACAGAGTGTTATGTTGAAAGGACATGTTCTTAACATTTTGGAGTTGGCTGTGTGTTTTTGGGTATTGAACAGTAGTACCTAAAGTCAACTAAAGCTATAAAGTTAAACAGTGCAATAAGTGATTAAATTCTCAGTGCCATCAGTCGTCATGTTGGCAGGTGGTATGGGAAGGTCCAGGAATAAAAATAACCAGAATGATCTTTTAAAGAATGGGTTTCAAGGAAGTTTGAGAGGGAAAAGAGGGTGGAAAAGAAAACAAGAATTACATGAAACATACTAGAAACAAAACAGTATGTAGCACTTCTGTGAAATTTCTATATATAATTAAAAAAAAAAAAAAAAAAAACCTTGAGAAAAAGTGTAACTCAAAAGTGGAACAGAAGTTACTTTGTGAAAACCTGGAGGAGAGAAAATGTCAAAATGACAAATCACCTCCATCAGCGTGCCTCCTGTGTGTGCATGTGTGTGTGTGCGCACACACTGGATGTGGGTGATGTGTTAGTGTGTTTGTAGGAGTAAAGGTAATGAAGGTCTGTGTGTGCATTTGTTTATTTGGGTTTATACAGGGTTTCAGCCAGAGCATCATTGTGACAATGATCCCCTTAAAACATGACATGTCCTAACAACAGCAGGATCAAGCAGGCTTCTGGTTTTTATGCCTAATGCACTGTATCAACATTTATTTAGTGAGTCAGCCAAAATACAAAATAGTAAACATTTATACATCATCAGTGTCTATGGTGTCTGTACACTCTACAAAGGATGGTTTGTTAGAGAGAAAAAAGACGTTCTATTTTTTGGTGAAAGTTAGTAAGGACTTTTTTTGCTGTTCAAAAAGACTAACAGAGCAATGAGTGAAACAATGTGGTGTTAGCTGACTGTGCACACCATTTTCCAGCCCGTGCTTTGCAGCTATAGCAGATGAATTCTACCCAGCGAGCAGTGTTATCCTCTGGCAGGTAGCAGTCTGAATCCCTCTTGTTGTACTTTTGATGATATCACATCTACAAGTTAATCATTGTAATTATATTCAGAGCAAGACAAGCTTGTTTTTTCGATCTGTAAAATTGTTATGTTAACTGTTGTTAGTCTAGAGATTGAGCTGTCAACAAGATCAATTTAGTTGATCACTATGACCCGCTAGGTAAGGGTCACATGATCACCTTGCATGACTATTGACAAGCTCATCTCTTATAGCGTGTTTATTGCAACTGACCACAACTGACTAAACAAGCTGTAATTATAATGTGGTCTTATACACCAAACTACAGTACTTGACTGTGGGTTTGACAGTGTTGTTCTATTCTGTTATTGAAATGTGACAATGGATAAATTTGGTTTATTGTCCTTTTACTACAGTGGATTTGTACTGTATCATCTTTATATATATCAGTACAGAACTGGTAAAGTCTTTTTTTATATGATGCTGAGGAGTAGAAAATAAGTTGTAAAAAATTATGTCACTTAGTAAAACATTTCCACAATTTAAAATATATATATATTTAGGATATTTTGGATTTTCTGAGTTGTATTTCCCAGGATATGTTGCCCTTAAGGTGTAAACTAAGTCAAAATGGTAAACATATTGATGCTTAATTTCATGAGGAGAAATGATACATTGCTATTTCCCTGGTCATTTACATTATACATACTGGTATTTAAATAGATTTTATTCCGTTTTACCAAATCAGCTTTGTCTAGTGAATAGCTACTGCACAAACACAAAAACAAAAAGCAACAAGGCATATACACTGTCTCTGAACTTTTCATTTGAATATTGGAGGACCTTCTCTTTTTCTTTGCACTTTGAATAAGTGAATCTGCAACCTTTACCCAGAACAACTTTTTGTGCATAAAAAGTTGCATTTCCTCTGCCTATACTCATTTTTTATGAAATACTTGGAAGCAGTTGCGTGGGCTTTTCCCAGTGACGATGCACAGACAAACATCACATTTATTATAGGAGATTGTTGTCTGTCTATCTGGACAGAACCTGCACCTTCCCTTGTCAATAAAAACTGGGAAGTGATCCATTTGATCATAGAGGACATCAACCATGGGTATTGGGGTTTTTGGTCTTTGGATGCATCTGGTTGGACTGTGCACATCCTCCTCCCTTCCCTTGGCGGGCCCTCCCTTCTTTTTTCCACCATGAATAAGTGCATCTGCAACTTCCAGCCTGAATGTCTTGAGCTTTTTGTGCTTTTGCACACCAAGGTATTTGGCATCTTAGTGCCATCCATTGTTGCTATATCAGCCATTTACAAAAAAGAGGCACTTGTACTACCGGAGGAAATTTGCAGGGGTGTGGTACAAGGCCACTATCATGTCAGCAAGGTCAACTGCTCCCATGTGGACAATGTATTGTGACACAATGTTTGGACAAGGAACACCAACTCTTCTTCTCTCTTCTCTGGAGAAACACCTGACTTTTTTGAAAGGGCTTACTGCAACACAGGAGCTAGCTAAAGTGACAGGTTTGTTGTTAACCCATTTCACAACAGCCACTTCTGCCCCATTATCCACCCTGTAGTCATAGCTGCCCCTTCCTTCCCTCAGCAGAGCATGGTCATCCTCAAGGGTGCATCCTTTTAGCTTGTTCTTGTGGATGGTTCCCAGGCTTCGCAAACCAAAGGACTCCTTCAGATACACAGTGAATGGATTCTTGATGGTCTTGCAGCGTTGAATGATGAGATTGGCTCCAACTCCAAGTTCTTTCATCCTGGACCGTGGTTTGTGCCAAATGTGCTCTTTCCGGTGTATGTCAGGAAATCATATATTATCCCAGAAACACCTGCTCGAACAAAGATCTTGATACCCCAATGGTTAAGTTTGCTTGGAAGATATTGCCAGAGGGACCCGGCCTTTGTTCCCTTGTTAGGGACCATCATCTCATCTATTGCGAACTCGCTATCAATTTACAGACACTTCTTCCTTATGTGCTCCAGCACTGGTGTGACTTTGCAGAGCCAGGGTAGGGTCTCATTATTTTGAAAGTGGATGAATATTGAGAGAGATTTAAACCTTTATATTGGCACCAAATTGGCTATTTTGGAATAATGTGTGTCTTCTGCCCAGTAATCATCCATTGATGGCATTTTCCCCACTCCCATGATTAGCTTAACACCAACAAATGACTTGAGTTCCTCCATAATGGTGTTAATGCTAGCTCCAATTTGTTGACAGCTGTAGAGATTTGTCTGTTTGGCAATATGTTGGAACAGATCGTCATCAAAAAATCAGGTAAAGTAGCTACAGGGAGTAGACAGTGAACATACACTTATGACGTCTAACGTCTTACTTTCTCAATAGTAATTCAGAGGAAGTAATTCAGATAATAATCTTAATCAGACCCTTATGTTTAACTACACATATGCAATATGTACATAACTGTGCTATGCTGTTTGTACAAAGCAGTATTATAAGCAAGTGTAGTAAAGAGTGGTTAGTCAGAGACCTGAGAAGAAGACACTATCACACAAAAATTACTGATAGAACAAGAAACTTTATTTCATAAATACCCCAGTTTAAAATGGGGTCTCTAGGTTAGGCCTAAGGGATAAGGGCGCTGTGGTGCCTGTGGGACAAAGAAAAAAAAAAAAACATGCATACACCACCATCAAAGGATTCAAATACATCAAACGTGGTGGTAGCATGTGGTGCTAATACTTAAAGAAAGACAATGCATTAATACAAACATGAATCAAAACATATTACTCGCAAATCAAAAAACACAATTGAGCTGATTAACTGATAAATCTGCAAAAGAATAAATTGTGTTTAGCATTAGTAATAAATAAGTGACATTATAAGACATGAAGAATAATCATGTGACTCCAATACCTGAAAAACATTATGTCTAACCTCTTAGGTTAAGCTTAGACATGGTCAAATAATGGCAGAATGGTTCCATGGCAGATGTTTGAATTAATTCCTCACATTATTATCTTAGCTTAGCAAAATTCAGATTTTCACCAAATTACTTGTAAGCATGTGATCAATAAAATGGTTTGCTTTTCAAAATGGTCAGATAATTATTTTATATAGTTTAAACGCTAAGGAGAAATGTGGCAAGGTTCGCCTGGAATGTCACGTAATTTATGGCCAGAGATCTGGTCTAGAGAAAGATAAATAATGGAGAAGACCCTGGTTAGGTCTTTGGATCTCAGAGAGTCCAATCTGCATAGTTCTTTTTCAGGTTACTTTCTTGACAAAGTAACAGTTGAATGTTTAATGCAGAGACAAAGTTTGCTGCACAGGATGAAGATTTGGAGAATGATCAGTCCTAAGTTACATACGAACAGACAATTCCATTAGAATTGTCTTCTGAATGGGCCATTTGACCTTTGACCCTGGCTTGGGAGGAAGAGTTCTGTATCTGCTTCTTATCACAGAATGTTGGGGAGGCTTAAGACAGGATGGGGGTTCAGGTCGTAATTCTCAGTGACCATACTTTTACCTCGGTGCAGTTCTGGGAACACATCCATGTCTTTTTCTATGAATTGTGTGATAGTCTGATCATAGGTGCCAGGCTGACATCAGGCTGATGCCAGATGTCGCTACACAATGGAAAAGAAACTGGTGTGAATATATGCAATATTTGCAGTTTACCATACACAATGATAGGAATATTGACAAATGTATAATAAAATGTACATTTAGGTGCTTAAAGAAGAAGGAAAAATCCTTCACAGACGTAAAATGTTGGATGGAAGTTAGTTGGAAGTCTTGTGTTTGTTTCCTATAATCATTGCTTTTATATTCAATGGTTTGCATCAGTCAAATTGCAATTTATCAAAACTAAATCAAGGTAAAAGGAGCATGGCAGGTTGATTAACAAACTGTGGCATATTTTTCTCTTTGCTGCATAAAACTGTACTAATTTTTAAGGAACAGCTGTGTTCTTCAGTGATTACCTTCCTACAGAAAAAGACCACACTTCAGCATGGGTAGTTGCAGCGGCCCTGCAGGGTTGTTGCGGTACATTTGCAGTATCCCCTGACTCTGCTCCAGCCTCATAAAATCCAAGTTGCTGCTCTCCTTTAGGCACCAGGTGTTGCAAAGTTTCTCCCTAACCACTACTTTGTGCCTTCTCAAGGCTTGTTTGGGAGAACAGCCAGGGAGTCTTCTAATTTTTTTTCTCACCCTGGATTATTATTTCATTTCACCTTTCTCTTGTGAGGTTTAATGTAAAAAAAAAAGTCATAATGGAGATCCTGAAAATTGACTGAACTTTCTTATTTTGTTGCCTAGCACAAAGTTTAGATTCGCTTATAAATATTTAAGAATATCATAAAAATGACATGATTGATGTGTTTTGTTAGGTTCCAGTGTTTTCAGGCAGTGTGTCTGGCTGTGTTCTACTTGTGAGGTGTGTGTGAGGGTTATATTGATGCGCCATTCTAGTAGAACAATGAGATACATTCTTTTATGTCAATGGGTCAGACACAACTGCTTCTTTGTCCACATAAACTTTAATATGTCAAAATCATTTTTTCAGGACATTTTTCTAAAGACCTAAACTCCACAGTGCTGACTGAGACATCTATCAGGTCTCTATTATATAATCATGAAGACCTCTGATAAAATAAACAATAAATAAACAAAGATGAATGATAACAGCTGTACTGTTATTGCAGAAATCCTCACAGAGAAGTTGTATGTATGAGCTCATGTGAGAGGAAAGCTGGATCTCCACTGTGAAAATGAGGAAGGTTTGAGCATGAAATGAATGTCTTCCAACCACCTGCCAAGATCTGTAGCAGGTAACATTTCCAAGAAAAAAAGAGCCTACAGGGGTGAATGTGTGCCATCAACTTATGAGACAAAAACAACACAGTCAGAAACAGTAAAATGGTGAAATTGGTGAAATATTAACTGAAATTGTATTTGTTTTCCACCAAAGTATCTGATTTTGCAGTAGCTTACAAGATTTTGTTATGGAGACTACATTAATATTTAATGTGCTGCACAGGCAGCACTTTGGTTAAGGTTAGAGAAAGATTGTGGTCTGGTTAAATACAGAGAAACTCTGCAAAGCCCTGACACACAACATACGATTTAATATAAAATGTAATCAAAACCACAATCTTTCACTAACCTTAATCAAAGTGCTTTTGTTTCTGAAACCTAAGCATAGAGGACACTCAGCATGTGAACCCCAAGCTCTGGTGCTATAGTGCTGCACTTTGTACACCTGCCACCCACCCCAGATAATCTGCTGTTGTAAATAAGTAAACTATGTTACTCATTCAAAAATTATGTTGCGTCTGAACATGAAGATCAATTGTGTTTGTCATTACAACATAATTGCTAAAACAATAAATGACTATTTAAGTGTAATTTCTATGGAGACGGTGTGCTTTCACAGCAGCCATCAAACTCTGAGTGACTGCAGGAGCAGGAGGTAGCTGTCCCCCCTCTCCTTATATTGCAAACAGTACAGTATATGTTTCATAGATTGGTGGTACAAAAGCATAAAACCATGATAAACCACAATCAAAGGGTTTTCCTCACTTTAAGAGCAGTAAAAAGTGAGGGCGACGAGACAGTGCCGATGTTATACCGCACAATTCAGCATAATATGACACACATCACATCAGCCACGGTGCTGTAGTGGACTACCTTTGAAAAGCTGTGTAAAATGAGTGCTGCAGTTGCATTAAAAATACTGACACTTTCAGCTGTCTCTGTCAGTGATGTGACCCTTGTCTTAGGACACAGCAGCCTGTTGAGAATCTTCCAATAAATTAGCTTTAACTGTCTGACGTGACTTACCATTTACTGTCATTATTAAATGAATAGACAGCTTTACAGCAGCCACCACTAAGTCCTCAAGTGCACACATGTAATGGTTAGAATAACTTAAAAGTAATATGTCTAATATTATTTGTATATTATTTTGGGCATACACTTTCACCAGTACAGTTTTTGTCCTCAAATGCAGCAGTGATCCCCTAAAAAAGAGGACCATTTGGCCCACTCCCAGTCAGGCTCAAATACTTTGTATATCTGAGTATGAATGTTTTCCCCTGATTCATTAACGCCCTCTCTCCATATTATACATACTGTGAATGTGTATGTATCATTGTGTGTGTGTGACTTTGGTGATACATTATATGGACAATATGTGTATGCAGGACAATCGTCCTGCTGTCTAGGCATATCAGCATCTTCCTCTGCTGGTGTTGGTATTTGTTCATTGCTCTTCATGTGTGTTTGTATACGTTCCTCTATTAGTCAGACTGTGTGTGTGTACGTGTTTGTGTGTGTTTACACTCCTTTCCCAGTCGAGCCAGCAGCTAACAATCTAGGTTAAAGATCCTTGGCTTGGTGGATCGATCTGTCCCTCAGCTTCCATTGGCCTGCCTTTAATACTTAATGAGAAAAGCTGTGTGTTGAATATAAGCAACCCTCCTCCCTGTGCGATCTATTAACACTGCTTTACATTCATCTATAGGGCCGTGGGACACGCACACCTTCACTGGCCCTCTGCATGATATCTGGGGGATTATGTAAGTTTGACTGGCAATGAAGGCCTCCTTTTGACTTTTTAAGAGCTGCATGAAAGGAAAATATTTTCTTTAAGTTCAGCTTTCAGTTCTTTACATTCATCTTTTAAACACTACATTACATTACAACACAACAAAATATGCTTTGCGATTCTATGATTCTTTTACAAAAATATGAAAAAAAAGAAAAGAAAAAAAACTGCATATTGCTTCTGAGTTAAAGTGCTGTAATTCAGTCCAGTTCATTCAGGTTTCTAGGCTTCAGTGCAGGAACACACTCAACTGAAGACCACCTTGCTCTTACAGAGTTCAGTAACCTCCATTCGTCTGCATCTCTACAACCACCATTTCCCCCAATTTGTCTTTGTCCCTCAGTTGTTCTGGTTAGTGAGTCAGCATTAGTGAGCAAACAAATGTAGTCAGGCAGTATGAGCTATCATAATCAGGTTGAGGACACAGCGTATTATAGTATGTTGTTATGGTCCGGAAAAAATATATGAAAAGAAATTAAAAAACCAGTCGGAACGAGTTGGTAATTGCTAAGAGTGAACGCTCTATAGTACAGCTTTGCTTTACTCTGTCGAGCATTTGCATATGAAAAAATGTCAAGTAAGTGGTTTATTATTGTTCTTGAGCTGTAAAAGAAAAGTATTACTGTTTTACACGGACTCCTGTCTTCGTATTGGGATTGTTAATGTTTTTGTTAGCCAGTTGATTCTGATGGACAGATAACGTTAGCTTAAACTGAGCTGAAAGTCAAATACTGTTCAAATATATTGTATAGTTACAGGTATTAATCTGAAATGTAAGAATATTGTGTTTGGTTATAGTGTTAAAGGGAAATAAGTGATTTTTGGACATTATGGACTATTGAGTGATTGCTCTGCATGGTGGTTGCAGGCTGGTTGGTTGCAGGTTGCAAGAGTTGCCATCACCCCACTGCCTCCGGGATTCTATCTCCATCATCACCTCTTCCTTGCCGTTCACAGGCTCTTCATCATCATCGTTCTCCACCTTCACTATTCTTCATGTTTCTGCTTTCTGCATCAACATAACATCCAATAGCCTGGATGGACAGCTTTTCTTGCCTGGTTGGTGGTAAGAACTCAAGTACAGAACCTAGATGTAAATGTGCCCGCTGGGGGGAAATATGCACCAGGATGGATGCCCAAACTGAATTTTTGGATTCTGCTGAACACTTTTGATACTGCATGAACTTTCCTACACAGGATTCTGGATGTTTTTGACCATAATACCCTCACATATTGATCTCCTTTCTGCATGAATTTAATCTTTGAACAATTATCAGACAAGAAATAATATAACCATGATAACCATGATAACCATGATACTGTTTGTGCATACAAATGGAAATTATCAGGTATGGTGGATTGCATTAAAATCCCAAGTGACTATCCATCCAATGACATCAAATCTCAATTCAGCAGAAACTAGTTAAAGATAACAAAATTAATACAGAGGTAAGAGCTAAATTTAGAGGCCAAGGCCTAGGTTTTACAGAAGACCTCTATACATGGTAGAAATAAAAATAAATACTGCCCTTTATTTTGTCATATGAACAGTTTGACATGGCAAGTGGTATCAATTAGGAAACAAGTTTAAAATATAGTGTAATATGCATCTTTTTAAATCAGTGGTAGGGATATTAGGGAAGTTCTTCTAGATATTAGAATTTTCTGTGATAGTACATTATACAGTCTTGACAGCAGCATATATATTGCTCACATTTGACTACTGTTAGGATTCATCCTGGTCCTTGGCCATCTCAGTTTATCATTCTGCTGCTCTCTCTGTATTTCATCAGACAACAGAATGAACCCCCCCAATAGAGTCCACTCTTCAGCAGATGTCCAGTCTGTCATGGTTCATTTTATCATAATTGGTAGTTCCACCTCAGGGGAAGAGACAGACAGACCGGGGAGATGGGGAGGGTTAGACAGAAGAGGACAAGCGGGGAGAGGGAAGGATGGATGAGCAGGGAAACAAGCAGAGATGGAGCAGAGGGGAGAGGAAAAAGGATAGGGGTAAGTCTGTGTGATGGAAAATGAGAGGAAGAGGAGGGAAGAAAAGGACAGAGAGAGAGAGAGAAAGGAGCCTTCAGCCAACATTTTAACAGTGTTGGCCTGGCGTTTAAATGGTCAGGTCTCAGAGCAGATGGTTTAAAGACTCACTGTGGGTCTCACATTAGCAAGCAGAATATGGCACACTGAGGCTGGACACACTGCAAAGTTTCCTCTGCCAGCACTCTCTGCCATGAGTTATGAGATAGTGGGTTAAATGGATTGATACAGTGGTGACCATCAATTCTACAGGACTAATAGTTCAAAAAGGACTGAAATGTCTTTTCTGTAGTGATTACCTTTAATCCCCAGCTTTGCTCTCTAGGTGTTTAATATTAAGATTATTTTTGACATGTGAAAAGGATTAAGTGATACACATCAGAAGACTCATGGATGAATAAGTAAGCTACAAATTGTACCAATGTGAAATTCAACTCAACTCAATTTTCTTGGTATAGCCCCAACTCACAATATACATATAGGTCATACATTAAGGTCAAGAACTTAGGATAGTCTACTATAGATAGAAACCCAACAGTTCCCACAATGAGTACTTGGCAACCGTGGAGAGAAATGTGTGTGTGTGGGGGGGAAATCCAGGAAGAGCTATTTAAGCACTATCAGACTGATTGTAATAATAATAATAATGACGACAATGATGATGAGTGTTGAGTAGTAGTGACAGAATTAGACAGAGGAGTCAGAGAGACCTGCAGAGTGAGGAAAGATAGAGGACAGAGAGGAGAAGCCCAGAATTACAGGAGAGAAAACACAAAGTTAAGGACATGCAGAGGTGTGATATAAATGTATGTGAAAGGGAGAGAGAGGACGTGCTCAGTGCATTATGGGAGTTTTTCCAGTGGTCTTGGCCTAAGGGCTCACCCAAGCCAGAACTAACTATACACTTTATCAAAGACTTACATTTTAAACCTAAACTTTGATGTAGAGATGGTGTCTGCCTTCTGAACCCAAACTGGCAGCTGGTTCCACAGAAGCTGATAGCTGAAGGTTCTGTCTTTCATTCTACTGTTGGAAACTCTAGGAACCACCAGTAAGCCTGGATTTAGGCATATGATACTATAGGGCCTGTAAGATACAATGGAGCTTGTTCATTAAGGGCTTTCTATGTAAGGAGAAGGATAGGAGGAGAAGGATTGAAATCTGTTGTGGCTTTTACAGTGAACCAATGCAGAAATGCTAACATGAGAGAAATATGATCTCTTTTTCTAGGTCCTGTCAGTACTAGGTCTGCAGCATTTTGGATCAACAGGGGCATTATCACAGAGTTACCGGAACAACCTCATGATAAGGTTACAGTAGTCCAGTCCAGAGGTAACAAATGCATGAACTAGTTCTTCGGCATCCTTTTGAGACAGGATGTTTCTAATTTTAAAAATATTGTGCAGGTAGAAAAAGACTGTCCTAAAGACTCGTTTTATGTGTGAGGCAAGGGACATGTCGTGGTCAAAACTCTGTATGTCTTTCAAAAACCAAATCCTTCCAAGAAACTCTCATGTTCCTCTAAAAAATATGTGCAACCTCTCTTACTAGCTACTAGCTTACTAGCCACGTTGTGCACTCCACTGCAAATGTGCATCAGTGTTTTTCCCATTGGTCAGGCCCCCTCACACCTGCCCAGCCAAGTGACTTCACACACATGAAAACAGGCTCCCTGGTCTATGGTTAAGTTTCACAAATATAAAACTTAAATTGATTAAAAGGTCAGTAATGCAATGTCAATAATACAAGGCGCAATCATTGACTTTGCTTGTCATCACTTTTATAGACATCTTTTGGTCCTTGCCCAGTCTGACCCTCACTCAGCTTTTGCAACTAACCATTGTGTGTCATCAAGCAATACACTGAGCTGGAAAACTACATACATGAAACTGCAAAAGTGTAGATTGCTAGGTACCATGAACAGCAATGATTTTACTGTTCATCTGGCCCAATCACTACCTACTATGAGCTGTTACAGTAAATGTTACACAATTCCTTAAATAATTGCAGTCTTTAAAATTAGTGTCATATAATATTTGCCGCTTATTTAAGAATAGAATGTGGTCGGTGAAGGTTAACGTTATCAGGATTAAAAGTCAACCCAAGGACAATAAAACCACTAATACACTCCAAACCAGACATGGTCACGCACGCAGCTTTGTACCATATGTACTACATATGATGTGCAGTTGGTCTACTTAGTACCACTAGTGATCTGCATTGTCATAAAGTCTTTCCATAAAGCTGTGAGCATGGACCCTCATAGACATTGTCAGCTAACAAAATTTGTCAGAAGGGGGAAGACTGATTTCAAATTACAGTTAGCAGTGTTAGCAGCTAATGCTACTTTCATATTACTGCCACTTGAAATTGAACACACTTTAATTCATGAACCAGAAAAAATGTCAAATGCCATTAGTGTGAACTAAAACTGAATCATATTAATCATATTAAGTCTGGTTTGAGTTCCAAAATTTGGCTGAATCATTTTTGTCGATGTATGGATACACACCGCTATGGTGACAGAAAAAAAATCCTGCTCTTAGTATGCACAGCATGATTTCACATGAGTGGAGTCCACATTTTAGAGGCCTTAAGCAAAGACAGACAGAGCCAGAGAGATGAGGAGAGGGTGAGAGAGAGAGAGAGAAGAAACAGTGGGTAGCATACTGACTGGCTGGAGAGAAATGGTCCGGTCCCACAGCAGATGGTTATAAAGCCTCTCGGGATGTCACATTATCAACGAGAGCTGTAGTGGCTTTCAAATAAAAATGCAACTACTCACTCCTGAGTCTGCTTCACTGCTGGTTTTCATCACAGCAGCAGCTAATTATCTGAATCAAAAGCTTGTATTTTATAACCCTGAGAAACCTGATTCCAGAATTACAAATTAGAATTTCAGATATTGGTCAAAGTACTGCATGCTGTGTGGAGTGGAAAGTTGGAGAGAAATTTGTCTTTCTTCTTTTCACAGCTTCCGTAAGAGCAAATATCATACTAGCCTTCATTAAATACCTCTGTCCAAAATTAAGTAATAAAATTAGTTGCATAGCTTTATAACAGTGGAAATTCAATTTGATCAAAGTGAGATGTTTGTAGAGGCAGCTACTGTCTGTGTTTGCTACAGTGATGTTTTCTGAACAGAGGAATGTTGTACGATTATAAAAGGGGGAAAAAAGAATGAGATCAGAGAGCCAGGTAAGTCATTAACAATGTGCAAGATAAAAGGATGATTTAGTAGCCGAGGTTAAAGAAATGCAAAATGTGCCTGTGTTTATCAGGGCACTACAGATGTAATTATAGTACAGTGTATGCACAATGTGTTATGCCCAGGAATATTACAGAAATATCAAGAATACCTCTAATTCATGACTTGCCATCACCTCCAAGTTAGTGTAGCATATACATTCCACTTAATGTTTTCAGTTTTTATCATTTATCATATACTGGAAAAAAGCCATTTCCCCCTAAGGAGCACATTGGTTTAAAGAGTTTAAAGAGTAACTAAACACTAAAACCACCTTTTTTAAACAAAGCTAGACTTCACTTTAACACTAGTTTTGTCCCATCTGCCTTAGCAGTCCTAAACAAAGTGTCTCTGCTGTATAGATCTGGACATACACTACCTGTGTGTGAGTGTATACATATAAATGTGGGCAGGGATACAGGCTCAGTGTATATGTGAACATGACCAAGTGAATATTTCAAGTATTGTATATGTTGGATAATTGCTCTGCGGATATCTTTATATTTCAGTGTGGAGTATGATGGTGAAACCAAATCCTTCCCAGACAGTAACGATCTAATTATATATGCGGCCACTCTGTTTCATTATCTTTTGATCCAAGGGTTCAAATGCATTGTTTTTGAAATTGTGAAGGGAATGTGTTGAAGGTAAAATAGGGTGTTAAGTTGCACTTTAAAGTTATGATATCTCAGATGTCAGTCACTGAAATCAACTCAGTTACTGACAGTGAGTTTACTACTACAGGTCTCACTGCTCCCTTCAAAGAACAGCTGGTTTATATGTTGACAGTGCAGCTGTGGCTGCTTCACAATAAAGGTCACCTGTGGTGTGCAGGTTGAACTCTAAATGTGAACCAGGAGCAGTAGGAAATATTCAGTTTGCCTTAGCAGCTGTAGAGACATGTTGTTTTCTGTTCATCTCTATGTAGGTAATTTGAATCCAGTAAAATAAATAAATAAATAAAATTATATATACTTTTTTTTTTTAACCCATTTAGTATAAAAGCAGGTACAAAGACTGCATAGTAAGATGAAGATGTTGCAGATACATTTTGGACAGGGATCACGTTAGGCTGTCATAATAGTCGTTATCTTTTTTGTAAGATGTAGAAAGGGTTTTCTGTCTGAGCTGTGAGATTATGAAGCAGATTATGAAATGCTCCAGGTGCTTTGTGTGCAGCAAGTGGTGACAGCCAAGGTTATTATGGTAAATGGAAACTTAGGCTAAGGAAAAAAGGCCCAGTGACAGTTAAATCACTACTTCTTTCATAAATGTTTCCATGACAGACTCTCCAGTCACTGAGGTGTCTAGAAAATAAATACATGAATTAACAATCATTAATTAAAGTCTCAGCACAATTTTAGACTGCATGTTTTTTTTTGCATTTTTCCCCTCTGATCAAGAACAAATGTTTAATATTGTTTTAACAGGTAGTTCAACAGTTAAATTTCCTTTCCTGTGTCAATCTCATTTTTACAAAACACCTTCAAAAAGCATCTGAAATGGTATCTTCACAACTAACCAGCTGAATGAAGAAGCCTGGTTTCACAGACTTCTCAGTGCTCTGTACCAAAGGAAACCAAGCAGAATTGAAAGGCAGAAGATCTGACGCTGGTGAGTCCAGCTTTCTGCGGACGCTGCTGCAGAGGAGACGGTGTGCAAAAATAGATCAACTGAAACCTCAGAGTGAAGATTTTCCACCGTGTCCATAACCAGCACCAGAAAACTATTTGGCTAAACAAAAAGAATATCATACATTTTCGATGCAGCCTCTGTTTCTGGTGGGTTTTTCCAATACTTTTGTGGAGTCACTGAGGCTTCAGATAGTAGCATTGTTATTATGAAGCGTTTCTGCATTAAAGCTGTGATTGAATTTTCACCATGGTAAATCACAGAACTAATTCACTTGACTTTAGCTATAAGATAGTTTGAAACATACTCACCAATCCATATCACATTACATTCATTTGGCTAAACCTTGAAACACTCCATTGCTGCATTGTGGGACTGCACAGGTCACATTTGAATCCCTAACAGCTAGTGCAATGACCAAATCCAGGTTAGTCCTCTGCAGCAGTGGGTGAGATAAGGTGGTCATCAACCACTTTAACATAGTGTGAAGTATGATTATTCAGCATTCTGATGGCCTGCAGGCAGAGGCTATTCTTCAACCTGTTGGTTCTGAATGGGAAGATGCAGCTCTGTCTGCCAGATGGCAGTCTGATAAACAGGTTGTGTTCTGGGTGGCTGCAGGCCTTGATGATTTTTTGTGCATTTCTCAGACAGTGTTTCTAATAGTTTTATTTCCAGTGATGAGCTCTGCTGTTCTCACCACCCCCTGGAGGGCCTTGTGGTCAACTGCTGTACCAGACATTGATGTAGCTAGTCAGGGTGATCTTTATGGTGCACTTGTAGAGGTCGGTCAACTTCACTACTGTGTTAGTGACAAGATCAGATCATTGGTGAGGTGCATGCCAAGAAACCTAACACTGCTGACTCTTCCCACTGCAGCTCCACTGATGTATATTTGAGAAATTATCACTGAATAAATTGTAGCTATTTCTCTTCTCTGCATGCTTTATGCTTCTGATAGCTTTTTTCTTGTGTTATGTTGAAGAAAAGCTTTCAAAATACATACTCTAAAAGATCCCACTGCTAACAAACTAAAAACAACACTGGTCCCTGAAGAGTTGACATTTAGGAGATGCACAGTTTTCACCTGAAAGCAACAATTTTGCCTCCATATCTACTTCACTGAAGTTCACTAAATAAGGGGTCCACTGGCTGTACTTCATAATGTTAACTGCATGAATTAGGCCCTCATTTACCTTAATTTGTTCTGTGCACTGTTTCCTTCATCTTGCATTTGAATACATTTGCTTACATTTTACATATTCCTTCAAGTTGCATCTGCATCATATAATATTTGACCTTTTCCCAGGCTCACACTTTGCATTTAGCCTCATTTGACAATATGCTTACATGTACTTGCACTTTGCAGACTGTGTCATTTCTTTCCATTTCTTACTTGCCTTAGGTACATTGTCTGATTTTTTTTTCCCTTGTACATATGCCAGATGTCTAAATGATGATATATTGAGATTAATCAGAGTTTGTGGTGTGCTTCAAGCGCTTTCTTTGCTCCATATGATCGACTTTACAACTGTTTTTGTGACAGCTGTGAACAAAATAGGAAGGGAAAAACTTCTCCTCGCTGAGTGAACAGACAAGAGCTGCCTTTTCTCCTCTGTATCACTCACCACAGGAAAGAGTCTTGTCTATGTGGAGTTTAGTCCCAGAGGGATGTGTTGTAGAGCAGCAGATCCGAGACCCATCTGTGACCCCTCTCAAATGCAGGCCGGGGGGTATGAATGGACTGGAACAAGGTGTTGAACTTGTGATCAGCCAGGTGGGCCACTTTTAGCCATGTCCTCCTGTCTGACTGCATGACCTGCAACACTCTGTTGTTGTCTGACTTTGTGTTTTTCACTGTGTGCATTCTCTCTTTTAACGTTATCTAATCTTTTCTCTCATCTTTCTTTCTTAATTTGCATGCACACATTTTCTTGCTACTGTGTAGCTTTCTAATTTTATTTTATCTAAATGTCTTGCCTTTCCCTTCACTTTTTCCCTTACTTAACCTACCACCTTTAATGAAACAATGTATTTTAAAAGAGAAAAGGAGTTTCAGCCATTCTGCATCAGTAATAACAGTTACCGAGCACTTATGAGAATGTGGCAACATCATAAATTTTTTTAGCCAAGCTTCACAGGTTTTAAACTGGGTGAATTAGCCAAAACTAAATGGAAGAGTAAGCGAAGACAAAAAGGAAAATTATTTCCCAAGTTATCCACTGTAAACATCCATCACAATGTGCAAAGCCATCATACTTTCCATAGTTCAGTCAGCCAGCTGACTGGGAATGAATTATTGTGTGAATGGAGACTATAAACAGAGTTGGTATTTGTGTCTACACACCGACCCCATCACTCTAATAAAGGAAGCACCAAGACCAGCACAGCAAGCTACAATTACTTCCCTCTTACAGGAATGTAGACCCACATTGACATGGTAAATTCAAAAAAGCATATTTGCCCACCCACACTTTTTTTTTCCTTGCAAAATAGGAGCTTTTACAAACTGCTCTCCACAGTTTCATTCAGTCATCATTTTAAAATGATGGCTTGGGTTTTTGAATGTACAGTGCATTCAGAGATTATTCAGCCCCCTTCACTTTTTTCATATTTTGTTGAGTTGCAGCCTTAGTAAAAAATAAATGAATTTAAAAAAAAATCATTATGCTCATCAGTCAGTGCCACAAAATCTACAAAAGGATAATAATACACTAACTTTCTGCTCCTACTGCTCATGTTGATAGGGAAAAAACACTCAATATAACACCACGTTTCACAGCATATAATTGAATTTTAACACAAAACTAAATATTGTAAAATTTGTAAATGACAAATTTATAGTAGAGCTGTTGTATTGAATTACAATAAATTGTGCAGGTACTACACCACTGAGTATATGATACAGAGAGTAGAATGTCATGTGAGTGCAGGCTTTTCTTCATTGGTGCACTTTTTTTCTGAGCAATGAGGAATTATTAGACATTTCAAGTGCACTCACATTTAAGTTTTACCTTCAACTGAAATGGCTTAAACTCACAAAAATGTTGGCTTGTTTACAACCACTAATCATCTGACCACTTTGGTTTCTTACCAGGTTAAAATTTCTTGTAGCAATATTGCCATGTTCCCAGATATTGTCAGTTACTTTTATAAATATAATGTTGTGAGAACTACAAGCCCTTTTTCAGTCCTGGGTATTTTTTTAGGGAAATATTTATATATATATATATATATATATTTTTAAATAATGTTTTAGATATCTTCGGTTTTGTTTTGTAATGTTTACCTAATGGACATGCATACAGTTTCTTCACCTCTCTCCCTCTCCAAATTCTTCTCTCCCTCCCTCACTGCTCTTTCCACCTCAGTGACCACTCGCTCCTGTTTACCGTCATAAAAGATTTATGGCTCTCCAGGAAAGCCTCTGAAAAAACTGCTAATACGTCTCATGTCTGACTCATATCATTTAACCTGCATGAATGATTCATCAATGGGATCGTCAATGCTCACTGTGGTGTGCGAACTGAAAAATGATCTCCAGTCTGTAAACTAACAACACTATGAGTTATAGAGTAGGTTTTATGCTGAATATCAGTTGTTTGAGTTGAATGAATGAATGTATGTGTATGAGTGAAACCCTCACCTGGTAGACATAAATGCAGTGTCCCTGCAGCATCCTTGGGGCTAAAGTGCTTTGCTTTGTCACATGAAATGTGTTGTTTGTTTTTGTCTCTCTTTTCTACCAGATTGAATATGCAGCAGGTGTCAAAATATCAGTATTTATGGGGCATCTGGTTGGTGAGTGTTTGGGATGCATGTCTGCAGTTTGACTCCAGCTGGGGAACCCTGTTGCATGTCATCCCTCTCTCTCTCCCTGCATTTTCTGTTTGCATCTCTATTCTCTCTATCAAATCAAATCTTCAAAAAATGAATTTATATCCTTGCTATTTGTTTTGACTTCACCAATAAGAAACATTTTAATTGGATGATGATGATGATTATTATTATTATTATTATTGCATGCATTGTGCTCTGCCGGGAGTTAGATTTTTTGATATCAACTGGCAATGTTGGTACTGTAATTTGACTGAGACAATATCTGTGTAAATGACCACTAAGAATAGTTTGTAATATCACTAATATTTAAACAACCACACATTAAGAAAATATATAGAATTAACAAGACATGTTGACAACATGATACACTGGCAATACAGGCACATTACAACAAAATGTTAGTATTAAAAAATACAAAAAACAAACAAACATAAACAATAGGAACTAAAAGAATGGGGTTCCAACACTGTTGGTGCTAGTTTTTTATTGTGTTAGTTATTTTTTAAATTTTTTTTTTTTTTTTCCCTTTTTGTTGTTGTTGTTGTTGAACAATCAGCTTCTGAGGTGGTGAAGGAATGGGGACCAGGTGTTTTGGAACCGTGTGATTTTGTTGCACAAGGTTTAGAGTTTAGAGTACAGTATCTGTCCCTGAGTTAGTGTGATGGGTAGATTAGTTTTGTTTTTCCAGTTGAGCAATATGGTCTTCTTAGCCACTGTTAGTGTTATTAAAATAAATGGATTTGAATGTTGATGGTGATGTGCACTGAGAGAGGTCACCAAGGACTGAGATGGCTAGCCAAGGAGGGATGCTAAGGCGCAGGATAGCCTTCTCATGATCTCTGACCAGAATGAAAATAATAATCTACAGTGAGGGCATTTATCATTATTGGGAAACCCCATGGAGTACAGTAAATGATTTGTTATATGACAAAGATCTTATACTAACTGAGTGAAAGATCTTATACTAACTGAGTTTTGGAGTTGCAAGTAATGGAGAAAGTATTGTTGTAAATATTGTGCCAATTTATACTGGATTCTTGTTGTGGAGATCTTTTGTCCATTTAGCTATGGGTAGTGATACAGTCTTATGTGAATTCAATTTATGATATAAAGAGGGTGTGTCAATATTTACTCCTTGACAGCCACTTTGATACATTGTACTTCTGTTGTATGAAGTTGAAGGTCAAGAGCAAGCCACTGCTGAATAGATCCTCTAGTTTGACTACTCCCGTATTACCCCATTAAGGAAAGACAAAAGGTCAGGTTTATCTGAAACATGGGATTGAGCCAGATTGGACTGAAACCTGAAGGTGACAGAAAATGTGATTTGCTCTCCAGCCGGCCGCTAGGGTTTTACTGGTGGTTGGATATTTGAAACAGCTGTGAGGTGTAAGTGTGTCGTCAGTAAGCAGAAGGTTTTCATGGGGGACTTATGCGATTGTCTGTTTTATATGTAGCCAGGGTAGATTTGTACGTTTTGTCCGGTGCCAGATATATTGCATCTGGTGTGAGAGTAGTGATAAATATTTGGAACCCCACTAAGATTTTTGGAAGGGTAGATAGCTCAGAGAGGAGAGCCAACTGTGGGATGGGTAAAGAGAAATCATGGCAGGCAATTTATTCTTGGAATAATGTTCATTTTGATGATACAGATGCAATCTTGCAGCGATACTGGTAATTTATTCCATCGTTACAAGTCCTCTTTCATGGTCTTACACGGGAGAGTGAGGTTTAATCTGATTATTCTGTTCAGATTTGAGGATATACAAATCCCCTGATATTTTAGGGATTTCGATGTATGTTTAAAAGGTGAATCCTCAACCTCAGCCTTCCAGTTGAAGTTGGTGAGAGACAGATTCTTGGACTTGGACCAGCTGATGGAGTAACCAGACACATTACTAAAGCTGTTAATCTGACTGTGGACTGACTGAAGAGAAATTGAAGGAGAGGTCAATTATAACAGGACTCAGTTGGCATATGAACTGATTTTCTGACAAAAGGGGTAGTGGTGAAGAAACTGGTACAGTGGAAATAATAAAGATGTTGAACTTGCTTAACTTTTTCAAAGGTCTCAGCTTCACCTCCTCAACAAGCAGGATGATGTGACCCAAGATGGTGAACTCTGGGGAGTGAAAGGGCTCCTGATGACAGTAGTAGTATAGTTGCCTGGGATTTAATCGAGCTCGGAGTTGCAGTAAATGTTTTCAGTCTACATTATAAATTGTTAGCTGCTGCTTAGCTCCATTCATGAGATAAGCACTCTGTGTGTCTCACCATGACTTTGTATATTACTCTGTATCTTAATTTGAATGAGTAATGTTCACAGTGCTGAGGTTACAGAACTATTTGTCACTGTAAGTTTTAACTAGGGCAAGTTGAAGTAGCGCTGGCTAGACAATATATTCTATCCTCTGGTCTGATCTAAATGAGACAATGGCTGAGGCTCTTTTATTTTTTAATGCAAACATTGGCTATTTAGTGATAGGAAAAACAAATTAGCACCTTTAACAGAGTTCATTTTCTGGTCAGCAGCAGCAGTATCAGCAGTACATAAGACCATGGGTGCCAGGTTGTGAGAGAGGGACAGAGATGTTCACTTTCCCATGAATGGTACAGAAGTAAGAAAGGGAAGTGATAGCTAGGCTGTGCTATGAAATTCAAGTTGTGCAAAGCTTTTTCCTGATCAAAGTTTTTACCTGACTTGGTTCCATTCACATGGGTCATAGTCAGCTGCACAGCAACAGTTGACAGCAGCTCTCAAAGCAGTGCCTCTCAGTCAGTCACTGCCATGACAGATACTCTTTCAGAGCCTTAAGGCATGGGTTCTGTTTCCACACAAATGTCCAATACGTCTCATTATCTGTTGAAAAAATGAGAATAAATAAATAAACAGCTGGTACAGTATCATTATCAGGTTATGTTTCCTCACACAATAAAACAGGAGAATTGAACTTCCAGTTCACATTTTGCTGTAGTGCACACATTTCTGCTGCTCATACTTCTCTCTATCATATTGGTTTACTGCTGTGATTTGAAATATTTTCACAGCTCATTGAGTTTAAAAGAAAATAAAGAATTAATGTTCATCTCGTTGTCTCTTCTCTCTCCTACCAGCTTCTTAATCACAACTCCTAATCACCTGATAATGTTAAACTAATGAACCCTGGCAAACTGTGTGTATATATGTAAATGTGCACTTGTGTCTGTGTCTGTTCATGTTCTGTTCCCCTGTTCATGTTCACTCCCCAGTATTATGTTTGTGTGTATAGATCTATATGCTGCATGTGTGTGTGTGTGTGTGTGTGTATGTGTACATACAGCAGTAATTTCCTGAGTCTGTGTCAGAAGGTTAATGATGCATGGAGTCATTAATCAAAGCACAATGAGGTGCTGTTGTAACAAGACTTGACAGTTATGAATGACTGTATGTGTGCGCACGTGCGCACGTGTACACACACTTTAATTGGGGGTACACCTGTTTATAATACTACACCCACAGTAGGACTTCACTTGTGTAGTCATGTAAATCCAACAAATAGATCAAAACCAGCAATTAAGTGATCCCACTAATAAGTTTATGTCTGTCCAAAGCCTGATATATCTTATTCCTGTGTGACACACAGTTCCATTATTGTTCATAACTATTCATTTACATCTTCTGAAGGAAACACTGGACTTGGGGAGTGTAGAGGAGTATATAAGACATGCTTAGAAAGTCAGACAGTATTGAGAGATGGACTAACACATTGTTGGTTTAAATCCTCTCATGAGATTTGTTGACAAAAAGTAAAATCTTTATCCTTTAACTCAGTATTTAACTGAGGCACACAGCTACTAATAGTCTTCCCCCATCACTAAGTGAAAGCATGTTAGGTTTTTGTTTCTCAAAATGGAAGAAGAGATGAAAGAAAGGAATCCCAATACAATAAATCTTGTCTTATTCTGCATCCCCAGTAGTGGTGATTTAAGTCTGTGATATTTTGAGCTCACATGTTAGCAGGTGGGATTGTAGATTCATTTTGAATTTCTGTAGGTTGCTATGTCTGATAGCAACCAAAGCTAACCATCTTGTTATTCATAGCTATGTATTATAATGATTTTTACTCCCACGAAAAGCCATAAATAAATGTGGACACATACTAAATTCACCTGTCAGTGAACAAAATGGAAAAGGACTCATGCACTTACACTGATTGTGTCATATCAGTGAGCTCCTCCCAACAATGCCAGAGTAGCTGCACTTAAGCATAGGCTAGACCATGGCTAGTTATAGCCACTGTATTATATTAATGTTGACTCATCACATTTACCCACAAAGCATAATTTCAAATCATCACACTTTAAAAACAATTCTTACTAAAAACAAAGGAAAATGAAAAAGAACATGAACTCAGGATAATAAAATTATGCCTCAAATGTAAATAAAACTTTTACATTTACTAAACAAAAGTAATTAAATAGAGTTTCAGTGTTCTTTTGATTGGCAGATAACTGAAGTCTCTATAGGCTGAAAAGATTATGCAAATAAGACAACAATCGAAACTAAACAAGTGTTCTAAACAAACACTGCTATATTATTAAATTACCTTATTTTTCATTCCCACTTTTGATGTTTGATAAAATTTAAATGCAGATTTAAAAAAGGATCTTTTCCTCCTCCTACTTGAATGTTGTTAAACGATTCTGTAATCAAACCTTTCATCTAGCATTTCACATCCTGCTGTCAGCAAATGAGAGCTGAGACAGAGGCCTGATTTTCAGCGACAGCTCTCCTCGGCTTCAGCCATGGTCACTTACCGTCATTATCAATGGCTTTGTGAATGTGCTGCCCATCAGTATCTCAGATGATTTACAAAGAATGCCAGTCTTTAGCTTTATGATGACTCTAATGTACAGGATACAGGAACTTAAGGATGTTAAAAACACTTGCATGAGCTTGTGTCAATGCGTTCAGGGACATATGGCTCATTATTAATGCATGTGTGTGTTTCCATGGAAAAGGTCCAGTTTTCATATATACAGCATGTACTGTTATGCTTGTGTGCTCTGTTCAGTGCTGAAGTGAATATTTTAACTGTGCTTAAAATTGCAAGTGTGTGTGTGTGTGTGTGTGTGTGTGTGTGTTTAAATCAACCTAAACTGGATGTGGTCAGGGAGGCATTGTGATTTGATATGCATTCTGCACAGGCTGGATGGAGGAAAATTGCCATCTGCTTACAAGCAATGCAGAGAGATAAGAAGGAATTTTCTAACTTTTAACCGTTTTCGAGCCAAGAAAATGTGAAAATGTAAATTCATATTTTCATCAAATTTGTATTTGGAGTTTAATCAAAGCGAGTAGAACATTTCACGTGGATCTAAATGCACACATGTGAGTGCTTTTGTATCATACATACTTCATTCTTGTGGAGATCTCCCTGCAGGTCAGTGTGTGGGTTCACTCGTGTGCGTGTCTGTCAGTCCATCAGTGTGACTGCCAAGGGTTGTGCTGCTGATGAGGGCTCTCTATACACGCGGGGTGAATAATTCCTACTTAGCTGGATACACGCTGCGCCCACCAGGTCGTGAAAGTCACTTTGTGTCGCAGTAATTGGCAGGGTGAGGCGCCGCATGGTGATTAGGCAGCTCAGTGTCGCTAAAGCCGTCTGTGTATCCATGGAAAATCATGAAGGCGGCAGTGGAGAAAGATGTCACACCGGTTGAATACATCTTGTTACAGAACACACTTCTTGTAGGTACATTAATGCTCTGTGGGAACATTTAGTGTACATTCAATAATAGATTTGGTGCTGTAGTATATTGCAGTCCACACACATTTCATGAAGTAGTGTATGTGTCCTGGCACATAATGATGAAAATTAGCTCCTCCTTCAATTCCATTTCAGTCCAGACCTCCCATAGCATTACCAGCAGATTTAAGTTTTTGCTTATCCTCAACATCTATGTAATGGACTGGCACAAAATGATAGATACATCCATCCAACCATTATCTATACCACTTATCCGTTAAGGGACGCGGGGGGGCTGGAGCACCCTGTACAGATCACCAGTCCATCACAGGGCCAACATATATAGCCAAACAACCATTCACACTCACATTCACACCTACGGCCAATTTAAAGTCACCAATGAACCTGCATGTCTTTGGACTGTGGGAGGAAGACAGAGTACCCGGAGAGAACCCACACAGGCACAGGGAAAACATGCAAACTCCACACAGAAAAGCCCCAGGCTCAAACCAGGGCTCGTACCCAGAACCTTCTTGCTGTTAGGCGACTAACCACTGCCCCACCGTGCCGCCTGATGATAGATACATTTAAAATAAATAAATAAAATGGTGATCCCAACACTTCTAGCTCTACTGTCAAAATTTCAGTTTGTCCAGTTTTTTTTTTTTTTTTTAAATCTTAGAAACTAAAGACATTCCCACTGACCTCAGCTCTATTTTGTTCTCTGTGCTAATTTGGAAAGGTAAGCATGCTATCATGCTGAAGTTAAGAAACAAACAAACAAAAAAAGTAGCTGAAATCTTTGCAAGCTGAACTCAGATACTAGCATGAATGTAAGATTTTATACTGCACCCAGAGCTGGGTGATATGGGTGATACATAATGATACACATCATTTTATGGCAAATTTCTCATGGCAAATGATCATATTGTTCAATGCAAAGAGCTGTGCACCACTGCTATGCTTACATCAAATAAAACTCCTGATGTGTTGAGCTAAAATTTTGTTAAGACAACATTAACATATTATAATGATACAATAAATGATAATGTTAAGTTCATTAAATGCTGTCCTAGCTTCACAAAAGGTAGCGTTCACTTCAGTGTAATACTGTACACAAAATAGCATTATGAATCATCTTACAAATGTTCAATAGGAGGACTTTTATTTTGCCATTTATTCTTTGTTCTAAATCAGTTTTAACTTAGTTTTAGCCTTGTCTTTGAGTCACTGAATGCAAAAGCTGAAGGAGAGAGTATTAAGATTCGAGGAAATTAGAAAGTAAAGAACCACTTAGATTATCAGCAGCTGAGTTTTTTGACAGCTCCAGCTGACTTGGGTTAATTTTAACTTTGCCGACTGAATAATAGGGGAGTCCTCACTACCACTCCTCCTTATTCCTCCTCTGCGGGTTGTGGGTTGGATTTATGCTGCTCAGCACAACAAAATATACAAAGCTTTCAGGCCCACACTTACACAGCTTCAATTTTCCACAATCAAAGCTTTCAGCAGATTTTCAAAATCTTAGCAGGACCCAGCAGTAAAACTGTAGGGGTTGATCCAGTGCATTACAATGCATTTCTGTCCATCCATACACTACTTGGTGAAAGGGTTTAATCTGTCACTCTACACAGGTGGTGCACACATGTAGAGCTAGCTGGTGCAATTAATTGTGGCAAGTGCTGTCTGACACTGTTAGTCAGACAGAAAAAAAACATACACACACCCACACATAAACACCACAATGCAAATTGTTTTTGATATGACAAAAACTCTTGCTTCGTATCTATTAAACGTTAATTCTGGTTGGTAGATCCTTCATAATGCCACATGCATGCGTGCACACGCACACACACATACACACACAATCATAGTGTTTGTTTGTAATTGCAAGAGCTGTCCACAGCCGGGTGATTATCAAACTGTCTGTCACTGAAGTTGTGCACTTTACAGTGATCATATACACAACAGAGAGGAACACACACATACACACACACATACACACACACACACACACACACACACACACAGTGACGTACACTATTAAAAGTGCCGGTCTGCAGCAGTGATCCAAGCTGTCAGTAGGAGGATGCCACCTGCTAGTTAAAGACCATTCAATCGGCACAACGCACATACTGTGGCTTCAGAAAGTCTTCACCCACTCGCTTTTTGGCCAATCTACACTCAAAGTAAAAACCTGTTTTTAGAAATTTTGCAAATTTATGAAAAATCTGAAATCTCTCATTAACAGAAGTATTCAAAACCTTTTCTGCAGCACTCCAGGTTGTGATCAGATACATACTTGTTAGTTGAATTATCCTTCAGAGCTTAGCTGTAGCAAACTGAAATGATTGGACATAGTTTAGAAAGGCACACACCTGTGTATATGTGCACCCTTGCAATACAATTCTGGTGAGAAATAGATCAGGGCAAGAGTACAAAATCATTTCTGCAGCTTTGACAGCTTAATAGTCAAAGAGGTGCCGGAGAACCTAATGGTCACTCTAACAGAGTTCCAAAAGTCCTCTGCAGAGATAAGAGAACATGCCAGAATGAGGATCATCTCAGCAGCACTGCATCAATGAGGCCACTTTGGGTAAATGACATATGACTGCCTGCTTTGAATTTGCCAAATGGCATGAAGAAAAAATATTCTCTGGTCTGATGAGACAAAAATGTAACCCTTTGGACAGAACTCCAGGCACTATGTATGGTGACCACCAGGCACTTTTCATCACCTGGCTAATACCATCCCTACGGTGAAGCACAGTGATAGCATCATGCTATGGGGGTGCTTCTCAGTAGCAGACTGGCACTACGGTCCATCTTTCAGCACAACAATAACCCGGAGCATAGAGTTAAGAAAATGCTGAAGTGGCTTTGGGACAAGTCTATGCCGAAGCCCAGACTTAAACCCCACAGAACATCTGTGGAGAAACTTGAAGATGGCAGTTCACGGACACTTCTCATCCAATTTGACAGAGGTTGAGAGGTTCTGCCAAGAAGAATGGAATAAAGTTTGTAGAGACCTACTCAAAAAGTCACTGCCAACTTCTACAAAGTACTAAACTGAGGGTCTGAATACTTTAGTACATTTCAGATTCTTAATAAATTTGCCAGAATTAACAAAATAATAATAATAATAATAATAATAATAATAAACATGTTTTCACTTTGTCACCATGGTTTGAAAATGGAAATTTTATCAATTTAAAATTAAATCTATAATGCCATAATGGTGAACAATCTGTGGAAAAGTAGAATCTAGTATAGGGGTACTAAATTACATACACTGTTTAAAGATTTTAAATATTTTATTTTTATAAAATGATTTGTACCAAGTAGTGAATTTCATCCCAGCAACGTTAAGTAAGTCTGATGGTATGTGATAATCTGACTATTGAGAAATACCGTGCTGGTGTTAAATATGCATATGTATACATTCAGTGTAATTATTCACTGTAATAGCTTCAGTTTATTTGCACTGATGTAATGTTAGTTAAACACTATTGGCCAGTTTGTGCAACATACTGTAACTGATGAAATCTAACAGCTTTGGAGGTATGCCCACCTGATTCTCTCTGGGCCCACCAACACAGTAGTTTCTGTCTATGCTACTGCCACAGCAATTGGCATTTTAGTTTTGTGTCTTACAAAACTCAGCAACTCTTTGATCACTGAAAATGATGAACACATACATTCATTTTGCAGATACCTTTTTATTTCCAAGCAGCTTACATTTGGGAGGAGTTTAGAGTTCAGTATTTTACTCAAAGACATCTTGACATGTTTAAGTGGCATATCAAACCCATAACCCCATGATTAATGGCATACCTGCTCATTGTGACTGAATCAAAATTTGGAGGGCTGGCAGACCCCACAGCTTTCACCTACAGCCCACACACAAGATCATAAAAGCTAATTACAATCTTTTTAGATAGATCTTTTTAGCAACACCGCACTAATACCAGGAAAGGCTTCCCTTTGCTCTCAAAACAGCCTCAAATCTTAGTCTATGTCCATGTTGACCTATTGCATCACATCTTTTCTGCAGATTTGTCAGTTGCACATTAATGATTCCAACATCCTAAAGGTCTTCTGTTGGATTCAGATCTGGTGACTGGAGAGACCACTGAAGTACACTGATCTCATCGTAATTTCATGAAACCCATTTGAGACAACATTTGTTTGTGACATGGTGCATTATCATGTTGGAAGTAGCCATTAGAGGATGATAGGGGCCCCAAAGTGTGCCAAGAAGATATTCTGCACACCATCATGCCACCACCACCAGCCTGGCTGTCCAGTTTTAGTGAAACTGTGCCCAGATTTTTGTTCTTGGCCTGACAGGAGTGGAACTCAACATGGTCTGGTGCTGTTGTAACCCTGAGGGCTTCTGCATCAAGGTTTGACATGTTATCAAACACTGCTAACCACGGTTGTAAAGAGTGGTCGTAGCCCTTCTGTCGTCACATCCTAGCAATTCTCTTCTGACCTCTCTCGTCAACATCCACAGAAATGCTGCTCACTGGATGTCTTTTGTTTTTCACACTATTCTGAGTAAATTCTAGAGACTGTTGTGTGGGAAAATCCCATGAGATAAGCAGTTTCAGAAATACTCAAATCAGCCCATCTGTCACCAACAATCATCCCACAGAAAGTCACTAAGATCACTCTTTTTTTTCACCACTCTGATGCTTGACGTCAACATTAACTGAAGCTCCTGACTTGTATCTGCATGTTTTTATGTATTTCACTGCTTCCACATAGTTGCCTGAATGAATAATTGAATGAATAAGTATGTTTACAGATGTCTCTGACTGAATGTATGATACTTGTCTATAATTACAAATAGAGTCAAACATTTGTTGGGAAAAAACAGATCTAGAAGGAGAGTGAGCCAACACTATGCCCTGTCGCTGCTGCTTGGTCAGACAACATTTTGTCAACAGCATGTTAGTGTCCATCCTATCATCAATCACAGCAGACTGTGATGCAAATGCCCAGATCATTTGTGAGAGAACCTGTTTAGCATAGCCACTCTGTGGATTGCTGCAGTGACTCTTATCTAAATATTAATCCACTGTAATGACTTAATATATATGATCATTATTCTTCCCAGTTGAATTACATTGTGACTTATTTTTGAATGTTGAGCTAATTTGGGTTCATTTAGATGTAGATACAACAAACCTTTATCTGTTTTCAATATCTTAATAATATATTTAGGCATGAGGCCACTACAAGAGAATTACTCTAAGGTGTCTGATGTATGGCTCAGTTCTTTCAGCCTCCTTGGGGTCAAAAATGTAATGTACTATTAAAATATAATTTCTAGGTGTAATATTGTAACACCTTGGATCAATACTGACTATCATTTCAAGGAAGTTCCTGTCAAATTCCTAGTCCATGTGTAATCCGTCACATGGAAAACACAAAGATACCAAGACAATGTTAATATGAAATTAAATTGTGTTGTTTTGAAAAGCTTAGTTGTGACACCATTTGAATATAAAATGAATAAACTTTTTAATGAGACACAGAGGCCACATTTGGAGTGTATCAAGGCAGAGGATTGAATCATTGTCTCCCCCCGCTCTTATTAAACACAGACTAAAGGTCCTTTGTCTGGGTAATGCTATGGCAGACATTTCCATAGTGCATTTTGTCATTCTCTCTGTCGCTCTCTGCCACAGGTTGTGTTTGGACAGGTTAATTGGTCGAGATTGATTTTCACCCTCCAGGGTACGTGTGCACACACACAAACATGAGCACACACACACACACACAGAGAGCCACATCTGCACAGACATTAATACTCTAGATAGAAATGTAGAGAATGGTGCTGATATTTGTTTGATTCATATATGTGGGTATTAAGACTCATATTACTCATGAAAATACATAACCCACACACACAAACACAAACAGTCCTGTTTCTTGTTTGCTGATTGTCATATTTGCAACCTCTTATTCTGCGGTAGTCAATATCTGCCGACAGGTTTTCAATGACTAGGCTTCTCTCCTCATACACAAATTCAGGAATGCGTTTATGTGCATAATTATGGACATTTTTACCAACTGACTCCATGTTTTTTTTTGTTTTGTTTTTTTTTTTACAATACACTGAGAATTGGTGATGTTTTTTGTGTTTTGTTTTGCTTATCTTGTTTGTACAAGTAAAAAATATCTACACATCTGCAGAATTTAATGTCAGGTATCGTCTTTATACTCATATCATTTCACTATTACAATAGCTGCATCATACTTTCACCTGAGCAGAGATCTACTCTAGACTAAAAACACCTGTGTTGGTGCGCAGTGCTTGAAATTGACCAAACACAAAAGTGATAATAGGGTGTATTTTCAAAGCAATAGTTTCAGTCTACAAGCTTCCTTTAATAGATTTCCAAAAATGATGTAAATCTTTAGGGATGGATTTTAGATGAAATGAAGGAAATACGTTGTTTGCAGCAGGATGTAATTTATTGGAAACAGCCTAGCAAGCAGAGCCAAATGAATACATCTCTCAGAATAATATGACAGTGGAGCGGTCAGCTATTTGATCTTCTGGTTCAGTAGCTGAGTAGGATTTGAAGTTGCCGTTGGAGGTTTGGCTACTTTAAAGTGGAACTGTGTACCCATGCTTCTAATTTAGTTTGGGTCTGGGAATACAGTTGGGGAATGAAGAAAGAGAAAATATTAAATGTGTTTTTTTTTTCCATCTCCCTCTGCATATGTTTATTCATGTTTTTTTCTGTCCTCTATCTCTCACCAATAGATCCTTGAATTTTCTCTTGCTTCCTCTCTTTTTCCCTCTTTCCATCTGTGGGTGTCTATCCATCTCGTTCCATTTTTCTCCCTCACATTCTCACTCCCTAACTCTTGATCTCTCACCCATTTTTTGCTTCCGTCTCTCTCTTCCACTCTAATTGTCACTCTTCCATTATCTTATTTTTCTCTTTCCCTTTCTCCTCTTTCTTACTCACATCAATCTCTTATCTTTCATCACTCCCTGCCTTTCCACCTCTGAAATCAAAATCTCAGTTATTAAAATGAGAGACTTGTAGCCAAGCAATATAGTGTATCAACTAAGGTAATCTAACACCTATTACCAGATGACTGGTGATAGTAAATTTTAATTACCAGTGTTATCAGCAGAAATGTGATATTCAAATTAATGTAAAAAAATGTTCATTTTTATTTATTAAATGTGTAGAAAGTGAAGAGTGTAGATACAGAGGCTGGACACAAGGGGAGGCTTAGCATACATTGAAGGGTGACAAATTAAAGGAGAAACCTGAATAAATGAGTGGAGAAACATAACAGATGTAGATGCTGCCACACAGTTGCACTGCATGGTACAATTAAGTGATTAACATTCAGTCATGCTCTGTGGCATGTACAGAAATGCTGAGCAGGCCCATTTCATTCTGATTTTACTTTAAGATGGCAAAAAGGAGACTAAGTGACTTTGGCTTCAGTCACAAAGACTGGTCAGTGTTTCTTTGGGAACAGTGACATCTGCATTTAGATCTATGGGAGAGACATCAGTAAATAGGGTTGGAAATTGTGGTCAGCAGTGCACATCTGATGACCACGATGCGTGTGCATTGGTGCTATACTTAAGGAAAAACTGAAGCATAGCTCCTTCTCAGGTGACGACAAATACAATCAGTCTAGGTGATCACCATGAAATACTATCTTCCAGGATGACAGTGCCCTCATCCATAGGGCACAGATGGAGATCAGTATGAAAATGATGTGAATCATATGCTGCAGCTTTCACAATCACCAGATCTCAACCGAATCAAACACTAATGGGAGATTTTGGCCCTATGTGGTAGACAGCACTCCCACCACCATCATCACAACACCAAATGAGAAAATATCTTTTGGAAAACATTGTTCCATCCCTCAAGTAGAGTTCAGAGACTTGTAGAATCAAGTCCAAAGTGCCTTGAAGCTGTGCATGTGGTGGCTCAACACCGTACAACTCCAGCTGTATGTGGATGTACAGTATACCTTCCCCACGTGGCTCCCCCGGTCACTGGGTTTTTGACAGTGAGCCATGTGTCAGTGAAATTGAGTGGACCAGCATCCCACTCCCTTGACTCTATTGTGCAGAATCTGGTTGCAAAATGCATTGCAAAATGAAGATGACAGCTTTTGTATTTGTGTTTTTTTTTTTAGCTTTTGTATAGCACTTTATCACTGCATATCACATCTAACAGTATTCATCAGATCTTAATGGTTACGTATTGCTATGTGTTGTCAGTTTGGCAAATGTGTGTAAAGGTACCCTGTGAAGTTGAAGTGGATACCTGTCAGCTACAGCCACCATGATCTTCTGGCGACTGGCAGAGTTAATATGGTGGACTATCCAGTGTGAAAAGAAGAACTGCTGCCTCTTTGTTTTCACCGCAACATTGCTACACAGCAACATTTTGGACAGACTAACTCACAACTGAAACAACAGATCATCATCCCTGTCTGTGGAGACTCGCGACTGTGTGTTTATGTCCACAAGGAATATTTCATGAATGCTGTGGTTGTGCGCAAAGATTGCTCTCCTTTGCAGCTGTGACGTGCCTGCCATACTTTCATATCAAATAGCACACCCAAACAGATTTTCATCAGTGCTGGCAATCAACATGTCAACACTGCCAGAAGATGTGAAAATACACTGGATCTTGTTTACAACCAAGTTTCTACTCATGCAAGAGTGATAAGTCTTACCTTTAGATCAACGTGGTGTTTGTATGTCTGTTCTGCGCTGCACTGTGGTCCATGGGGAACAGCATTTTGTTTCCTGTTATGTATATCAAAAAAATTGTGGAAATTACCTGAACGTGAAATGAAAATGTACAACACACAGATGACATAAGACACAGTCCTTTCAGGGTTTCACACTGGTACATTGATGTGCAGGTGGTGGTAACACCGACAAAGGGCAGGGAAGAAGACTGTTAGTAAGAAAAACAAAGATGTGAGCAACAACATTTTCAAGATTAAAATAAGCAAACAAAACAGTTTTGAAAAGGTTCTATGAGCAAAGAGATCCAGGAGATGAGATGTGTTAAACCTCAAAGGTACATGAATGCATATTTGCATGTAATACTGAATGTAGAGTTAGTTTGTTTACAAGAAAATTCAACAGGACATCTGTAAGTTTTATGTTTCACTGTATTTACCACTTTTTTCCCCCCAGAAACAAGTGACGCTCTTGTTGTTGTTTAGTTTGTTTTCCATTTTATTTTCAGTCCAGCTCTTTCCTTACCTGTCCACTAGATGTCTCCCTGTCTTGCACACCTGTTGGTATTTACCTTGTCAGACCTTATTGCCTGCCCTTCTCACAAGTTACATCTCATCAATTATTATTCTCTTCATCTGCAGTCAGTATTTTATCTGTATCAGTTTCACGTGGATTAAGCTGCTTTTGCATTGTTGTTATCTTTTTCTCACAGTCCTATTCACTTGTTGTCCATGTGTTTTTGCTATTTGATGAAGCAACCTGCATATGACTCTAGTGTGAAACTATAGTTTCATATGCATCTTTTCTAAACCAATTACATTATCCAACCTTAAAGAATAGTACTAAATTATCGCCTTTCTCTTGCAGGCTTATCTTTTCTTCCTACCTGTTCTGACATCAGATGTGATGACCGACTGATAAAACCAAAAGCCATCACAGAATATTGTGGACCTGATTTAGGTTTTAAATTTGAAAAAAAGCCATTCTATTTGAGCAGACAGACAGAAGATGGAGAGAAATAGAAATCTGAAAGGTTCTCCGCAGTCATAAGAAAAAATCTATTAACTTGGTTCAACAGCGTTGGTTTGACTGGTTTGCTGAGCTCACAGTGTTTGAGTTATGTTCAATTTTGAGAAAAGGATGGCAGCTGATTAATAACACATTCATGCCTTGCTGTATATTGTTTTGTATTTGATTGTATTTTAGAGTGGCACATATTTACTTGAAAAATACATGAAAGCCTCTAAATCCATGTGTGTTCATGCATGACCTCAAACACAGTCCAGTTGGCCAAAATGTGACATATAGTCAGTGCTCAATCAAATCAAAGCTGCCACAGAATATTGTAAAGAAAATGTATTATTCTCCTGAGGCTGCTGACTAAATAACTAAATTACAGTTACAGTCAAAATACTGTAGCAACTACAATTGTATACCGGAGGCTAACCATGTATGGAGAACCATAAGTCCGATCATCTCAGCAGGTGGTTGGACCAATGGTTTTTCCCCTTCTCTTTGAGGGCATGATAATCTATAAAGTATGGTTACATTCTAATATCCCCTTCATCACCTATTCCCGTCTACTGATGCCTGTGAAACGGGCAATTCAATGCTGTGATGTCCAGCTCTGTTTTATGATTCAGTCCTGTTCTGCTGCATGGACATTGTTTTTAATCCTCCTGGTAAGACAAGTATATGAATTATGATGGAGTTGGATATCAATTTGCCAAATTATTATTATTTTCTTAAGCTTCTCCTGCACTTTGCCCATTATTATTCCAGCTCCTCTCTTGCTGTACCTCTCTGTTGCCATCTTCCTGCCTGTTGTTTCTTTAATTATCTCTACTCTGCATCCCACTCTCTCATTCTCCTACCACCTACTTTCATTCCCCTCGCCTCTGCTACACCGACTGCTACAGTTGGACCTCTCCTGTTACTTTGTCTTGCATTTCAAACCTCACTGTTGACTGTTTCACGCCGAGGCTGGCTTAGGTGAACATACTGTTTTTTATATGACAGGGTTTCGGCATTCCCGACTGAATGAAAACCAAATGTTTTCAGGGAGCAAACACAAAATGGTCACTATGAAATGGCAGCAGTGACACGCTGAGTTAAAGTACAGGACTGTACAGCTATTGTGGGGTTTTTCAGTTCAGTAGACATGTTGGATTTCAGCACTTGTTGGGCTGGCCTTTGGAAAGTAAGAAATGTATGTCCTAGCTTGTAATTTTAGGGAAAAAAAAAAGTTTCTTCTGAATGCCACTTCTGCCTGCATTTCGCACCAGGTAATAAATGTTTCTCTTCCCCTTGCCTGTGTAAAGGAAAGAGCATCTTACAAAGTGTGAGACAAGGCTGTGAAAAAGTTTAATAGAAGTGCATTATTCTGTTCCAAATAGTGCCAGAAATACAGGATGCACAGGGCCGTGTTGCTGTATTGCTGTCTGAACAGACTGGTTAGGTGACTTTGAAAAGAGCAGTCCAAACAAAGTGCGAGACTGAGACAGGAAAGAGAAGTATGAGGTGACAGAAAGGATGAGCTGCAGGGAAGAAGAAGGAAGGGCAAAGATTAGAGGTGAGAAACAGAAAGAAAAGTTGTTTTGGAGAAGACACAAAACAGATTATTTTCCAGAGAGAGATGAGTACATCGCTCAGAGAGTGCACTCTTGTCACCCACAATGACGTCTCCAATTATATCTAGAATTTGCAAAGTGAAGCTTTCAATGTTATTGTTGCTGTCTTCCACATGAAAATAGAACATTGTGTTTCTTCTGTTGTCTCAAGACAAGACTGAAAAAAATGCTGGTACCCTAAGAAATGACTCTCTGCAGCTTACAAGCATCACTGTAAAGTTTCTAATATTGTCCCTGACTTTAAAGTGAGTATATTTCACGGATTGTACTACATTTCTGACTTTGCTGATGATACAGTCTCAAGGTCAACATACATGCTTGTTCTTGAGCTTTTGACTCTATCACATCATCCTCAGCAGACTGAGTGTGGTCTTTTCACTTTACAAAATATGTGGCTTGATAAGCTTGGTGGTGTTGCTGTAACAGATGGGTATCTGCATTGTGTTGGTTATGATGTCGTGACATGGATGGGGTGGATCTCCATTTATTCAACCATAAGTAAGAAAGAAAAACCTCCATCATAAACATATTAGACAGAGTACACAAACTCAGACTCATGTACATGATACAGAAAACGGAGTGTCTACTTGCACCTGGGTGAGAGGTCACACTATTCAGCTATTTAGACTCAGCCTGCCCCAGCTCCACAAAAAAACATAAACACTGTGTTGCATTCATGGGTGCCTTATGGCACGCCCAATGGCTGATGAAAACCTTGTTTTTTCACCTTCACTCGGTGTGTGAAAGAGATGTGTTGGTGAATGAATTTTAGACTTATTATCTACAGTTATATTTTTTATTTTGTTTTTTGTTTGCAGCTAGACTAGAAATTTAACGATACAGTGGCAAGAAAAAGTAAGTAAGCCTTTTAGAAAAACCTGCAGTTTACATATGTCGTAAAATACAATACAAACTCACAGTTATGAACAAACACAATTTATTTTACCTAATAACACACAAACCGTCTTATTTTTCCACCAGCATTGTGAATGTTCAATGTTCAATACAGATAAAGTGATGACTAGACTGAACTTAAATTATTGCTACAAGAGCTTGTTAAGGCATTAAACAGTGTCTGCAACTCCCTCCACAGCTGTTTGTAACTTTCTGAAATTTACTGTCCAGCTACTGTAAAAACAAAAGTCTGACAAAAACTGACTTAATGCAGCAATTTGCGCTTCTGTCATTTTTCATGTGTTCAACCCATTGCAACACCAGCACCAAGGGAAACACTGTCTGACAGTGTGTACTGTTCTCCACAGCTGTAGAGTTCATTGAGGAGGCCATGACAGCAGCTTTTTCACCCTGCCTTCAAATGTAGCCATTCAAAACACCTTTAAATATTTTCTTTTTCAAAATGGTCAGACATTAAATCAAACAAACATTTGACACCTGTTGTTTAGTGTGTGTATGTTTGATGATTTTGATGGAATGAAGCACACATTTTTGTTGTTCAAAAAATACAATATTCTGCCCTCTATAACTTTAAAGCTGCCACTGCTTCAGTGTTTAGGCAACAGCCAAATATGGGGTTTGAAACAACAGGTTAACAGCCCTGTTTCCTTTGTGAATTCCGTCATGAAGTGTTGAGGTGTGTTTCTTCAGGCTTGGTCGAAGGCAATAAAAAGGAAATACTTGGTCTTATGGTTTGTGATTATAAATCCACATTTTTGTTTTTCTGGTCATACTTGGAACTTAAACTAAATTGGAGATGCTTATAAAAGCATCAGAGTTAATAATGAAAGATGTATATACAGCTGGGCACTGAGCCATCAAATTTCCTGAATATTGGTTCCTCTACTTTTTTTTTTAATTCTTTTTTTTCCCAGTGTTCTCACCAGAAGGCATCAAGGTAAAGTACTCTGTCAATGAATTATTGGATGTTGAGGCCGGAGATGGAGAGTGGGGAAGAGAAAGGGTTCTGCAGATTTGTCTGTAAGGTTGCCAACTGAGAAGTTATCTACTCTCTGCTTTTGGAAAGTAATCAATTTCTGCCTCTGAAAACAGGCCCACACTTTCTCTGCTGTAGATTTATTGGTGCCATTGGCCATACCTTAAGCAGCCCTGTCCAATCTGAATATAGTTCTTTTGGTTATAGTCAAAGTATCCTTTTCGATGGTCAGCTGAAACTATGTAAGTTAAAGATCTAGGAACTCATACTGGCTATATAGAATTATTTTTACAATACAAATTCAGTTTTTAAAGCAGGGATTGTCACATATTACACAATGACAAAAGACTGCATGTAAACAGAAAAATTAAAAAATTGAAAGTTTGCAAAGATTGTTTAAATCAGGTCTCATTAATGGCTGTTTCAGCCAGTTGAAGAAACAGCTGCCTAGTCAATGCTTTCCATGGGAATGGGGATGTCATGTTCCTTCAAAGCTCTGTGTGTGGAATTAGAAAGAGGCAGGCTTACCAGACCTCTGTAGCCTGCTCCTCATCTATGCTTGAAGCTAGAGGTTCCAGACTACATTAACTGCTACTAGCATTACGCGCCTGACTCTCTTACTGAACTGTCAGCAGCTGAGTTACACTGTAGGTACTGTAGACCCCAGGTTTTGAAAAGGATGCATAGAATCAAGATGGCATCTCTTGCTGCTGGTAGACTGTTCAGTGCTATAAACCAATAAAAACACATACACATGATTCAGTTCGGCTACTGTGATGACTTGTTCTCCTCCATACCCACATACCTGCTGCCCATAAGCTGGGAGCTCAGGTCTTAAGTGATGTTCTGCGTACCAGAGTCAGACAGATGGGTAGAGGGTACACTTTGAGAGACACGCTGCTGCAGTTTAGTTGTAGTTAGTTGTTAAAAGGTAATTATTTAGCATTTTGATTTACATAGTTTTGCTATGCTCAGGTTAGCCCTGCCACTGTCATGATGCAACCACTGCATCCACCAGCAGGTTTGCCTTTAAGCCCCAGGGGAGAAAAAAAAAAAAAAAGATATCTCCAGTCTCTCTCTCCCTCTGTGCAATATCAAGGTCAAAGCCAGGACTCCAAACAGTAACAACACTGGTGTGTTGTATGAAATGTTTTACTGATAAAGTTAACTGACAGTTCATCAAATAATGAAATGTTTATAGAGGTCTTCATACCCTGATCTTTCAGAGTAATGAACTGGTAGTGTTAAGGATTTATTTTGAAGTATTTTGTGACACGTAAGTCCAGAAGTAAAAAAATAAATGAATAAATAAATAAAAATGGATGGAAGACAGAGAGGAGTGAGTAGTAAGTATATAAATACATTATTCACTTCTGGTCATGTTTATGAATGCATTTCATATCTATACTACCATTTATAGAATAAAACATACTGTAATTACACAAGATAAGATTTCTGATTGCGATAGTGTGCCAAGCCCATATTCAATATTACATTAGTATAACATTAGACTAAGGAAATTAATCTAACATTAGACTAAGAAATACCCACTAGAAAATGTATTTATTGACAGTCCAAAACTATTGTATGGCAAAAGTGTATGTTGTTGTAAATATATTTGCAGATTGAAGAATTGCGTCCAAGTTGTGGTGAGGGCAAACAGCAGCACCATAATCAATGTCTTGAACTCCGTTACCAAGAAAATGAGTAGAGTGTTACACTGCTGATAGCAGCCTGAAATTGAAGTTGCCTTTCTTGGAGAACAACAGACAAAGCCAGTGGACACTGGTTGCTCTTACTGGAATCACCAGCATGGCTAGCAGATATCAAAAACGGGGTGGCACACTGAAATTGCAGCAGAAACACTGTGATGAATGCAAGTAGAGATGTTCGATGTCTGTACCGTGCAGTGAACAACACACGGGACTTTTTGACTCTTGTGTGAGCAAATATTTCAAGGGTCAACTAAATGTGAAGAAAAAAGTTGATTGTAGGAAAATATGTCACAGACATGAGATAGCAAGGTTTTGTGTTACAATGTGAGCAATATGTGCCTGTGACCTCTTGGATGGTATTAAGGTTGGCTTTAGGAGCTATAGCAAAATTGTGCATCTGATGTCAATGGCAATAATACACACAATACATTTACACAAGAACCAGTGAATGTGAACATCTACAGGGTAATTTTAAGTACACATTTTAAAACCTATTGCTCCTAATGATGACCCCACTGAGAATATCAACACCGCAGCTCTACAGAACTCTTTGGTTTTCTTAGCCCAGAAGCTATGAAGCAGTTTCAGCACAAAGGCTCCAATAAACTCACTTGTGCTACCAGCCTTGCCAGTAAGCACCCAAATAGCAGGCACAATTAACATGAACACAGTGATTATCTATGCAACTAAAATGTAAAAATACCGCATCAATAACTTGATGTAGCTTCAAATTTCACATGCCATAGACAGATAATCATTGTTAAATCTGTTCCATGGTAAAATGTTAGTTTGCTTGCTGATTAATTTCAAGTGTCTATGATACAATCTGAGAAACTGATTTTGTGTACCTATGACATGGCAACACACAGGAGGATGGTGGTCAACTTTTCAGTCACCTGGCCCTGCAGTATCTGATGAAGAGATAATCTAAGATAGCTATCGCCATGTATCTACATGGGTCAAATTCACATTTTACTCACATACTTCATATGTGTGACTGTTATTTGTGTGTTAGCCTCGAGTGCTGGACAAAGCAGCTGACCTTCAAACCAACACGGTGCCTGAACACATCCTGTACAGACACAGGTGGAGCGCCTGAAGCTGCTGCTGCTCAGCCAACATGTTGCTCACATGGCCTCATGCTGCGATGCAGTGTGTCAAATGTGACCGTATCCATGCGCCACGCTTCAGGCATTAGCCACCACACCCCACTCTCCCATTTGTGCTAGAACACAACACCTGCTGCCTTCTTCATCTGTAAGACCAAGTACAGGCAGGTAGCGGCAGCATCTGCCCGCTCCACAGCTTACACACAAACAACATGCTCAGTGATGCAGTATGGGTCATCTATCTGTTCGTTTGCTTAAAACACATTGCCACACATAGATAAACGTATACAGAACTATCCATCAGAGAGACACCAAGATGTGCACATATGGTCACACACCTTGGTCACGCCCATGGTGTGACCATTATAAAGGTTGTGTTGTGAGCAGACTGGTCATCACGTTCCTCTCATAAAACCACGCCCATTTTAGCTTTCCTGGAAGCTCTGACATTAGTTTCATTCCTCCATCAGTTAGACATCTGGAAAAGAGGTGTTATATAGTTCAGTGTGCTTGCAAAAATGTATCATCTCATAAAATCACCAGTCTTACCTCAGTCCTTTTGCTTTACACCTCCTTTGTCTTTACAGAACTTTACATCGCCATTATTGTCTCGGTCACTTGCAAGATCTTATTGAAAAGTGTGACAGGAGCAGAGGGCAGCAGGAAATATGAGTTACATGAAAACGAAGCATTTGTCAGCTGAAAATCACAGTGCTGAAAACTGTACAAAAGGATGCCGCCTGGTGAAACCTCCTGCCCACTTCCTTTATGTCCGCCTCATTCGAGGCCTCTCTTTTACCCTCCCTGATCTACAGCTTCACTCTTGCACTGTGATGTCTTGTGCAACTTGGGAAAGTGCCACTTGTCAGGTAAGAGTTATAGTGCTGAAACACCCATCTCCTTGTTCAGGTGAGCAGAGCGGACTGGCCCAATGTGTCTCTGCCACAATGAACCGCCTCGCCCAAACCCTCCCATTCTTCTCGTGCACTCTGTCTTCTGGGCTAAGGAGATTGTGCCTAAGGCCGTGTTCGCTTCCTCCCTCATGCTTCAGCTTTATGATGTCACTTCAGTCATCCATCCACAAACTCAGGCTGGGCGGAAGCTTCACCTCTCTGAAAGGGCAGGAAAAGCATCAGCCTCTCATGTAAATGTTATACCCCCTTTAACACCTGTTAATGTCAGCTGGAAAAGGTGTGAAAACTTCAAAATGATTTTCCCCCATTATCTCATTTACACTTTGACATTTAAATTGACTTCCCAAAACAGATTTTTCTTTCTGGCCAAATGGTAGTTGGTTACTTTCTTCTTGTAATTGGGCAGTAGTATGTCTGTAATGCCTCCCATGGCTCATTCGTAGCTAGCTACAAATGCTCACATTGATGCAGGTGTATTTTCATCCTCAGACAGAATAAAATGCTCAAAATTCAATGCACAGTGAAACCACACCATCTGTTTGTTTCTGTTGATATTTTGCTTCCCTATCATCATTATGTCTCTACCAATTACATATCAAGATTTTATATATATTAAATACATTTCATGTTGAGTATTGCTAGTATACTGTAAATGTTTTAATTTCTCCCCACACAATGCCAAGTGACTACAGTTGGACTACTTATATTTTGATGGACATGAAGCTTCTGTTGAATCCTAAATGCAAAAGATGAGATCGCATTAGAATGATCAGTTCTTTGATAAAAAATGAAGAAATATCACTGTACATAAAATTGGGAAAAGTAAGTTGGCAAGAAGCATCCAATCACAGACTGAAAAATTGTGATGTCCGCTAACAATCAAAAATATACTGTTAAGAAACCTGCAAACATAATCTGCATCTAATGTTCAGTTAGTGTTGAATAAACAGCAACTATGGTGCCTTGTCTTGTTAACTAATTAAACAACAAAGCATTCACAATTTGCTACCGTTTCATTACTAGTGGTATGACCATCCAAACATCATCATAGTATCATTACCTAAGTCGCATCGCATCGTATACTAGCCTGCGGAGATTGATCTTTACTTAAAGTTCAGCTCTTGTTTGCAATGCCGCGGTTTCAGCATAAAGAGGAGTTGTTGTCGCCGACCTGCCGCCTCCTGTGTCAGCAGGACACTTTGCTCTGCCCCTCTTGTGTTTATATTGCGACTTAGATGCAAAGCAAACAAATAAGCAAGTTAGTTGGCTCAGGTTCATCAGCAAGCACAGAAAGATAACAGAAGAATGAGAGAGGAAGAGGATGTCGTGGCTGTATTTTCTGCTTCTAAAAACGAGACAACAGCAAAATGTGGGATTTGTAAAGCTAGTTGTAAGCAGGAAAAGACTAAATTTATATAAAGATATAAAAACCATCCAAAGAAAACATGGATTTTTCTGAAAAAAAAATGAGTATAAAGCATTTTCTATTTAATTATAACTTTGTCCTACTTCTGTCCTGGTTTTGTTATTTAATAATAAAAAGGAACACAAAAACACTTTAGGTCATGGCAAATATCTGAGATTTAGCAACTAAATGACGACCCAATTTTGCTCATTGAAGTATCGTATCAGTGGCCGGTGATACTGGTCTGTATTTATATTTTGCATCGGATCAATACCAAAATATGCAGTATCGCATACCACTACTGACCAATTTGGAGTAGCTTTTTCAACCCATGGTGGCTGTAGGATTGTTTTTTTTTCCCTGTCTCTGGTTTTCAAAGGTTTTAGGTGTCTAGAGGTTAACCTTTGTCTGTTATAATTACCACCTGATGTGTAACTGTAAAAACAAACACACAATTCCTAGTCCTCTGCCCTGTCTGTTTCTCTTCCTTATCCAATCCACTTTTGAATTAAATGCTAAGACATTCAGTTTCAGTGTATGTACTGCTTTTAAAACACATTTATTGTGTGTGGGTTTTGAACAAATAAAGGTGTGAAATTGACAATGGAAAAAAGTGAGCATGCAAAATTAAGGGAAAATAAAGTAAAATATATATATTTTTTTAATATTGAAAGTCCATATCTTCCAAATACTATTATTATCATGTGGCTAATAATGGTTTAATGGCCATATGATTTGTTTCCCGCTTTGTTTGTTCTTTTCCGTACACTATAGTAAAATGAGCACAGCACTTCAGTGCCGACCTGTGGGATTTAGGAATGGTATTGCCATATAGGACAGCAGTCATCTCTAATTTACAAATGTTTTTGAAGAAAAGAGAGAAAGAAAAGCTCCAGGGAGGACTTTGAGCCGGTTATACCTGTTTGGCCAATAACAGTTGGCTGCAGCAACTCCAACAACTGTGTTCTACTGAGACTAAAATCTGTAACTTGCAGTAACAGGAGAGCAAATAGCGGATATGGATGGATAAACTCTAATTAGTAAACAGTTACAGATTTGATCAAACAATACTATCTTCGTAGAGGTATTTAACAGTGGTTGAGGGTTAGGGTTTGATCATTTAATTCACAGTAAGTGAAGTTACTAATACTGTACTGGCTCTAATACTCCATTACAAGCAAAAATCCTTTTTACTTACTGCTTAATAGAAAATGGTAAAGTAAAAGTACCAGTGCATAAAAATAGCCCTGGTGACAGTGAGGTTATCATATATTTACTATTATTGCATTAATGTGTAAGGCATTTCACTATTGTCACTGAGATGGAACCTTGCCCTTCACAATTACCTAGGGTAAAGTTACCTTCACACTGCTTGTTTCATAAAAATATTCAAATATTTCTGAGGAAAAAGTAGCAAATCCTCACATCTGAGAAGTTTAGGAGCGTGAAATGTTTGATGATGGAACGCATAAAAGGATTAATAAAAGAATCCTCTATTCATTTTCTCTCAATCAACTGATCATCTTAATAGTTTAGTAGTTTAATGAATGACACATCATATTTTATAAGTCCTTAATATGATTTACATGTAAAATTCAAATTTGTAAAATAGTCAATTAACTATTAAAAAGTCCAATATTTCCTCTGAACTGTAGGGGTCATACACAGGCACAACACCATTTTGTATTTAAGTACTTGACTAAATGCATACTTAGATGGCAAATAAGTTCTGACTCAAACAGCACAGTTAATATCAGAAAGAAAGCAAAGAGCGGTTTACCAAGATGTTTTTAATACCTATCATAAACTGACAAAAATAACACATTTGTGTTTCAGGCTGATGCAAAACACAACAGCAGAGTAAACCAAAGTTGTAAACTGAAATGGAAAAAGCATTAATAATGGTCGCCAGAGTCAGCTAGTAAAACATTACATCCACACACAGACATGTAAACACAAACACATTCGCGCAGGCGCATATCGGCACACACACACAGACACACACAAGGAGCTTGCGCACAGAAGCAGATGAGATAACACTAACTCAAAGAGACAGTCATGAGTCACAATAAATGTACTAATATCTGCAATTTCATTCTTTCTGTCTCTTTCTAACTGCTCGCTCTCTTCTCTGCTTCCACTGTTTTCAGAGAAAAATAGGAACAATATTTACTGTCTCACTCTATTTCTAGTTTGTTTGTTCATCCCTGTCTTTGTCTTCCTGAGTCAGAATACATTTTTTTTCTTTTCTTTTTTGGTCATTTTTGGTTATGATGGCAGAAAGATTATACATGCGCTTGTTCACTTAATGTGGTGTTGGAACAACATGAAGTGTTATTTGTGCAGTGATTTTTAAGCTTACAAATAAGGGTGATGATATCAAAGATGATAACATCCTACAAGTAAGTCATACTGAACCCAATTTTGATGCATGACACATTTTCCATGAGTTGTTGCAACAACTGTTGGAGGTCAAACTGCAGTAATTGCTGTTATTTTTAATGCTCAGTGTCTAACCAAACAGTATTCATTTATTCACATTTGTCACAGCCTATACTTTAAAATACAGTTCCCCCACATAGTTAGGACTACAACAGCTCAATTATGATGGGCCAAACACACTACTGTGCATGTGCTATATCATCAAACAACAATATATTTGTTCTTACAAGAAGCATTTATATAAGGCAGCCACAATAATATTTCTCTCCCTTTACCCATATTCACATTTACTCGGTTTCGCCGATTGAGACCGCATCCTGTGCTCACACAGACAGAGGAGAAATGAAGACTGCTTGATTAGTATTCAGTGCAATGTACCACACATTTATGTTTAGTATTCACAGGCCATTTTCCCTGTGGACAATCCTCCACTGTGTGGTAACATCTACATCATTTAACATTCTCCAGCATTTTCCTTGGCTTAGTGTTCTGCCAACGACAATGTGTAACATGACAGCATAAATAATTCCCAAGATTACAAAACACAATTTAATGAGTCTGTACTGTTAGTTGATACATGAATTTACTCTATAGTGAGAGCTTATCAATAAATCTCCATTGGAGATCTTTAGTATGTCAAAACAATTTTAACACAGTTCCAGTTTGTTGTTACAGTAATATAACAACAGTTTGCGACTGTGAAAATGAGAATGAAAGAAGACATTAACAGAGCCTGTGGGGAGACCTGCTTCAGCAATTTGCTGCATGTACACTGGTTAGTGTAGGACTCTTGACTGATGGTTTATGTAGCTGTGTTTCTTTGTTCATTGTACCTCCATCGAACCAATCACTGTGACTTTCTTACTCACACATGGCCACAACACAAGTAACGGGCATAAGTCAAGATGTTCAGATATCAAGATGTTCACGGTTGGCTCTTAACTCCATAAGGTTTCCTCGTGACTGCCAGGGAATATTTATTGGTTATGCATTTCAACCTTCCCTGCAACTCCGATGGAACTTGCTGAATCTGTTGTGCTCAGTGCAGGAGGTAGGACTGCTAAGCTGGCCCCATTCTCAATGAACGGTTAAAGAAAAAGGCAGAGGTTTTGTCCCGGATTATTGAATCTGTATACAGTATTTGAATGGCTCCTAAGAGACTACAGCCATGCTACCAGCTGTGCAGGCTTCACACAGGGTGTGGCTGAGCTAAATGCAAACGTTAACATGCTGGTGTTTTTGTTTTCCATGACCACTGTCTTATATTGCTAACCATGAAACACAAAGCAAGGCTGAGGACAATGTGAGAGGATGTGTACTCCATGTCGATTGGAAGAAATATTCCAATTTAAAATTTAAACTTAAACTGTAAGTTGACTCAAGACCACCTTTTTATAGCTGTAATTCTTTACCCTTGTCATAGCTTGGACCATTTTCTGCTCTGGCACCTCCAACCTAAGTGTTACTTAGTTCAGTACATTTACATTCAAGCAGAGGACAGTGGGTGCTCCCCAGCCTCTGACCTCTAGGAACAGTAAGCAAGAAATTCTTGAACCTTAGAGTATACTGAGCTCCACTGCTCTTAGCTGCATAAGTAAATTTGATGGAGCTCTCAATTGCATTAAACAACAGTGAGCCTGGAGACTGACCTACACCAGGAAGAGAGTTTGAATAAACCATAGCATTATTGTCTCAAACAGTAATGCTAGCTCAGTTGTTTTGTGAGTTTGTTTTACACCAGGCAAGCAACACATAAACATGTACAGCAGTAAAGTGCTATTTGTCATTCACCAGAATTCCATGTTGCTCTGATGTGAAACTGGTTGCCACTGTTTGGGCTTTAGAGTTAAAGCGTTTTTTTTACAGTTCTCTGTTTTCACTGATACAGCTTTATCACTGACTGGGAGAGCTGTACTCAAATTACTTTATCAATATACACAGCTTATTATCTGTGCTCTTGCATTCATACAGATGGAAATGTGTTTGAGGTCATTTATTTGAGGTCATGTAGTTCACCTGTTTGCCTAAGTGGAAGCTAAAAGGTTTTTTTTTTCTTTCACATAAAATGATAAGGTTAAAAGTCATTAGTGTTTCAGTTAAACTGTTGATGAAGGATTGCTGCTGACCAGGAGCTTTTATTTAGCCAGGTCTTAAATAGATTTTGTTCCATGAGTTGGCTGGTACACTTGAATTTTTCCTACTGCAGCACTGCACAACGATGTTTGCATCGTTTGCAGTTTTAATGTTTTATCCATGTCACTTTGTCATCCCCTGCCATTACAATTATCTATCTCAAAGGAATATTTAACAGAAAAACCCCTCACAATATCATGCACATTTAAATAAGGGACAATCAAAAGTAAAAACTATCTTAGCTATTATATAATTTGCAGAGAAATCATTCCCAATCAGTTTAGCAGTGATATCAAAAGATCCAATGACCATGTATACTGGTTTTAAACAGTGTGGATTAGCAGTGAGTTATGTCCTTTGCATTTCTAAACATAAACCAAGTTACAACAGAAGCTTACAGTCGGACCAGAATCAATGAAAATATGTTTTCAGGACAGAGGAGAGTAGCTGTCGCATTTCTGTAGTTATTTTTGAGCCTGATCAATACAATTCAACTATTAATAGCCCACTTTAGCTTATCATAGATACACTGGCATCGCAGGCATACTTGAGTCAGACTTTATTAACTCCCTCTGCCTTTTGTGTGAATCTGCTTTGTAGTCCTATTCAGTCATTACAAGATTTAGAGAATAAACCTAACAACTAATAAATGTAAAAAGTAAAAATGACTTATACATGCCATTATGTTTTATAATCGTTATAGTGTCACTTGTGACATAGTTTGGCCAGCAGAGAGCAATGATAGGTTTCAACTTTACTATGTCTTGCCTTAGTAAATATCTTGGTCCCCAATAATAACTATTCACTCCCTTCACTCTCCTTTGGCTCTTTTTTTCTGTTCCACTGTGTTCACCTTTGCCTTTTTGCTGCTTGGTGCCACAGAGATAGTGTACAGTGAATTTTTACAGCTGTTTTGCAGAAAACAGGCCAAAAGGAAGTGGTGAGGAATGAACCAAAACAGTAAGTTATAGGGTGTGACACCAAAGCAATTAGCTGAAACATGCTAAAAGGTTTCACAGGTGTTTATTCTCTGTAGATTCATCACTACAAACAACCTCTTACACAGTTATCTGTAGCTTTAAAATCTGAAATATCAATATTGGTATTGACCCTGAAAAATTCAATATGGGCCAGACTCTAGACATTTTTACGTCAGAGTAAGGTCATCTTGAGCAGCAGTCCTGTTTGTTCATCTGTCCTTTGTTAATTCAGCAAGCCTTCATCCTGTGTTTCCTGTGTTTTCCAGTTTGCTCCTCTTGCCATATCATTAAAGAACTTCAGTGTTTGCTACCACCCTCATCTGACTCTTGTAGGTTCCTTTCAGCTGTCTCACATTTCTCATTGTTCAAAGATGAATGTTGATGAATGAGAAATCGTGTTGCTGAACAGTGAATAGTAGTAGTATGACAGGCCCACAAATTATTAATCATATCAACATTACAAGTTCTTATTCACAGGGTGGTTCCAGTATTGTGTTCACGCACTCCAGCTTTATTCAGTCCAGTGGAGACAGATAAATAAGGATCTTATCACACATTTGAGATGAGGGTTGTGGAAATGATGCTGCAACACAGCATCAGGAATATGTCCTTGCTGTTTTCTACATTCAATAAATTGGACCTTTTACAAAATGGCCACAGACAGGTCATTTAGAAAATAGACCAGCCGTGGTCTGAGCATGGCTGTGTGAGTGCACTCACTGGACACATTATAGAACGGTGTCAGTCTTGCTTAGGATTCTCAGCTGTCTGTTCTGTAGGATGATTCAAAACAGTGGGTCTATTTTCTGCACAGGAGGTTGCAATTGAAAAAAAAAAATCCTATGAAACACACCCTCAGCTGCTTGAAAATGTAGATGGAAGAGCAGAGCATCCTTGGCACACTTCTTATTTTCTCCCCTTCTTATTGCCTTTTCTTTTCCCTATCATTCACATCTCTTCTTCTTTCCCTCGCTCCCTTCTGCTCTCGCCTTTTTATCTCCACCTTTTATCTCCTGCCATCATTACTGTTCTCTCTTATTTTTTACCATTGCTCTCACTCTGTCGTTCTTTACTTCTCCCTCTAAGGAACCAGATGTGTTCCTTGTATGATTTATTCAGATGCAGAGATTGGGGCTGAGAGTCTGCTCCAGGCAGAATGCACTCTGCTTGAGTTCAAATGGTCGAGTATACTTCCTACCGTCATTCCTTATGCAAATCAGTTTTCCCTCATTTAAATGAATTAGACTTTCACTTTTTTGGACTGAGGAAATTGCATCATCAGTGTGGACATGACATAATATTTTTAACAGCTGCTGGCTAATGCTCAAAACATGCAAAAAAAAAAAGAGAAAAAAAGGCAGTCACTAAGACATCACTGAAACTGAGAAAATTGCATTTTACTTTTGCTTTTTAAGTGGAAATATGCAAAGTATTTCCCATCATCATGATCCCAAAATATTAACATAATTCAATCTAAAATGAACTAAAATTGTATGAGGATAAATCAAGCAACCAATGACAAAATGGTGCACAATGTTTTTAATTGGATTCCAACCCCCCCACCCCCAACTAAATAAGTGAATAGCACTATGTAATTTAAGTCAGATTACCTACTTTACACATTTATACAGTGAAAACATCTCGCTAATGTTAATGGTCCCTGAGTTAAATATTTAACAAGTAATGGCAAGTCTGCAGCCACTTGGAATCTCAGAGAAGTCTCAAGATGAAGATGCTTTACATTGCAATGCATGCATTTTATAGATTTTCCCTTTAATTGCACAGTATGTATGTACTCTTTGGGGCTTAAGAGACGTAGAGAGTACTTTAACATGAGACATTAACTTTCATATCTACATTAGATATTCGACTTTGATTTGTTTTGCCAGTAGAATGCTTTTAGGTAAGTGTTTCTGCTCAGACACATAAAAGTTAGCAAGTAAAAACCCACCAGATTTAAAGAGAATAGAAACTAGGAGGCATGTGTAACTGATATGGAATATACATAATGCACAAGGCATGAGGTGCCTTGAACAGATTATTATATGGTGATAAATGTAGGAATTGGATCAAACGATCTCAAGAGAAGACCCAAACCAAAAATGAACTGATCAATGAACACACATTGTGTGTGTATCCAAAATATGACCTGTCTTGCTGTTCATCAGCTATTAAAAACAAACCAGTGAGCCACACTGCTGCACTGGGTGACATTTTCCTTCATTACTACCAACATACATTATCCTGCTTCCAGAAATTCAGTCCATGGCTGAAAACCAACCCTAACAAATGCACTGCTTGAGTAATGGTTGCTAAAACTACAATGGGCAGCTGTTTTGGGGAATTGATCAGCCTTTTAAAACAAGTATACACATATATATGTGTCCCTTAAAAAAAAAACAAAAAAAAAACCATCTGAAGCACTGGCCTTGGGGCTGAGAGCTATACACATGCTGGGGAAGTCGTAAAGTACTGAGAGACAGACTGACATATCGTTCATCTTCCATTCATTTTTATTCACTTTGTATGTGCCACTCTGCCTCTCTGCAGCTGTACTGTCTAAATATTCCATATGCTTGCTGTTAAGATATTCTGAGCCCAGCGGCAGTCCTAGCCTTTATGGTGCCCTGGGCAAACACCAAATAAAAGCAACAAATATAACCAAAGAGGACTCCAAAAAATAGAGTAACCCTAGAATTTTCTGAATACAACCAAAAGTGAAAATAAAAGCCTCACTACCTACTGCAGTACCCCTATACCTATTGTGTCAAACAGCAATGTCCATAGAATGCGCGAATGTGGATTCTAATGCCTGGACCGGCAGACCACCTAAGGTGACGAGCCCACCAAGGGTTAAATACCTGGGCCTTCCCAACCAACGTTTAGAACTGATGAAGCCTTTCAAATGAGAGGTGAAACGTCTTTAAGAAAGAACAAAGTCTATTTGCCTTTAACTCTAGCACTTAAGCCCAGAAATACCAGTTTCCAAGTTAATACAAAGATCAACGTTTGCCAAACTAATTGCACAAATGTAAATGTTTGGATTTTTTTTCCATGTACCCTGATAAAAGGAGATCCAGATCTGATATTGCCCAAGTGACATTAGCACCGTAATATCATAAATAGTGAAATTCTGTCTCTTAGGGAGACATGTCCCTCTGACTTTTGACTCCTGTAAGTTATTTGTCTCCATATATTGTACAACATATTGTAGATTTCCTCCTTCAACCTGTCAGTGTAATGTGTGTTATTTCAGGAGTGCTGACTATTCATAACATCTACCACAGGGTACTCCACCAATTTAGCATTTCAGACTTATTTTAGACTTATGATGGACAGGATCAAAATCAACACAGCTGAACAGGGATTAGCACCTTTTTTATTCAACATTCACGTTCTTCTTCCCTTCCCTGAGAAAATAGCCTTTAACAAGTAGAAATGTGCTAAGTATCTCCTATCATCATGATCTCAAAATATCAACATAATTCAATCTAATAGGAACAGAAACTGTGTAAGGATAAGTCAAGTAACCAATGACAAAATGGTGCACAATGTTATTAATAGGATTCTATCTACCCCCCACCCCAGGGTTATAAAACCATATTTCTTTTATGCCTGTGTTCTGTTTCTCAGTTAAACTTTTTTCAATGCCAATACTTGTTTCAGTGCCAATACAACTTTTTCCAATACAAATATGTCAATGCCAAATGTTTTCCTTTCAGTTTAGCTTTTGTTGTTTTCAATGCTAAATCTTGTTTTCAGAGTGAAAATTTTAATGTCACTGTTATAGCTCCATAGCTTAACAACCAAGAACTGTGGTCCTGAATACACAAATAACATATGTGCTTTTTTATTATCATTATTTATTTTATCTTAGTTTTTTACAGGACTGTCTCAAACTGTCAGTGATATACTCTATTTGAGTTGTGGCAATGTAGGCACTGGTTTTGTGTGTGTGTGTGTGTATAAAATTTTATTTTAAGAGAGGAAATTTCTCTTGTGCAACAATTGGAGAAGCTACAATGCAGTGCAGAATTGTAGCCTAGATCCTGTGTTGTGTTATCAGAGTAGTTTCTCTGTGATGGAGCAACAGGGTGGTAATAGCAAAGCAAGGAGTGTAAACAGTGGAACTTGAACGATAACATTAAGTGCAAAAAATCTGGTCTGCTGGTGTAAATCTGAGCACTGCTCTTTTTTGTGTTATGAGATTGGCTGTTATCAGACGAGTCCCACCCTATTTTAGGCTTCAGAGCCCCCGTGTCAGTTCCCACAGGCTGTTAGAGCACATATGGCAGTACAGAAACACTGCTGAAGGCAAGATTATCAATTCATAGCTTTGTTGTAAGTGCTTCTCTTCAGGACACATGGCCTCCTCTTTTCTCTGTTCAGGTATATATTTAAAAGAGAAAATCAGTCATGGAATAGATAGCTGGTTGGGGGGCAGTGACGTTAAAAATTCATTGCATTGTTCAGCTGACTCCTTCAGGATTGCTTGGAAAAGCCCAGCATCAGGTAGCATCAGACGTACTCACTTAATAGGTGACTCGACAGGGCGCCTGTAGACTCCCCTTGGCAATCAGCTGAGCCAGTGAGTGACACACAGACATAATTGTTAAACAGTTAACAGCAGGTGTGCTTGTGGGTTTATCAACTGGGTGCTCTCCATTATGAAGGAAACATGAGAGACGCTCAATTATAAAATCATTGAACCTCTGGGAAGATTCTCACAATGTGACTCATCCTCTGAGCTCAGATGAGCTGGCTGAGAAAAATCACTGGAGGGAAGAGCTGATAGTCGAGGGCTAAGATTGTTACTGTACCATATTAGGTACAGTAAATTGCACACTGGCAGCTCCAAAATGGCACCAAGACAACTGATTCCCCGATGTTAGCCAAATATCCCACATTCTATTGTTGATTACATTATTATGTATCAGATTGGCTTATTTTCTTCATCAGGATGAAGAGGGTTCCATCCTGTATTGGAAGGGCAATCTGGAGTATCAGGAGAAATCCTGGTGGGGCTCTGATGTTTCAGGCTGAATGCTGAGCTGATAGAGGTAAGCAATTCACGCAGACTCTGTTAAAGAATATCAAGCTTATGGAGGGGAAATCAATAAGAAGCCCTGTATATTCTACCTGGCCTTGGAGTGGTTAGAAAATAAAGAGAAAAAAAAGTGAAGCTTGAACATATGGATTAAAGAAAATGCTTTTTCTCAGGTGAAGGCTTTTTTCATGCCAACTTTTGTCATGAAAACTCAGATGGCAACTTGTCCCCTCATCCCTCCCTTTCCAACTGTCTTGGAGAGTCTATGGTGGCCATCAGGTGACAAAATGGCTGCAACTACTGTATTGACTAGTCTGTCAAATGAAGAGGTTTGTTTATATAGCTACATTTAACACCAAAAGATAATTTGCCAGCAACCACTCTATCCTTTCTTCCTCTTCATCTCTGTATACTAGCTTCATCAATGTAAAAATGCAGAAAGCCCCTGTATAGAGCCACCATATGGTTTGGTTTGTCCATTCTGGGCTACTGTAAGAACATGGTGGTGCAACATGGTGGACTCCATAGAAGAGGACCTGCTCCCTATGCTCATCCCAAGTGAATGAAAACACAACAATTACTCCTTTTATGTTATTATATACTAATGGCAACATACATAAGGTTGTATATCAATATAACAAGCAACAATTTAGCTGCATGTTACATATTATACTGTGATAATGAAACCTGATGAGCTTTGTTAATATGCCAAGAAGCAAGGACCATGATCTATATAAGTTGCACTCATCCACCCAGGAGGATGTTTTTGATTTTGGATCATTTCTGTATTTGCAGCATCTTTGTGTATTTGGTCATGTTGCGTGTATTTGCAGTGTGTTTGTGTGTTAAATTGTGTTGTGTGTGTTTACAGTGTATGTGTCATCAAAATTACGTTTTCTTAATTTACTTGTGTTTTGTCCTTTTGCATGTGTTTTCTTAAGTTGCAGTGTTTTTATTCTTACTTATTACATAATATGATATAAGCATGTGAGTAATATAACAAATGGTAATGTCAATATATTTTTTTAATTAATTAATTAATTAATTTTTTCCTTTTAACTCATTTGGTAATCTGTCAACATCTCTGTACCCTGTAAAATACCCCAGGATTGGATGTAAACTAGTAAACCTTGTCTCTGAAAGACACCTTGACTTTGACATTAAAGGAAAAACTGTGTGAGGGCAGGTATTCCCGTATTCGTACAAGAAAACTCCATCTAGAACAATGTTCACTGTGACTGAGAAACCCTGTTAGACTGTTTGGGTTGTCAAGAGAGTCCGTGTTATCACAGAGACAGTGCCAAGGTTTGTTCTCCTCTCACAGTCTCCCTGTGGAATTCATAACTGGCTTCAAAAGCCTGGACACAGTGACAATATCCTTCATACATGAACTGTATCTTTTATCTGCGGTGGGACTGCAGTGCCAGGTGTAAAGGGGGCCATAATCGCACATGATTGTGTAGTTAACTTAAAAACCTCTGACAGATGTTAAAGTAAATGAGGTTGAGAGCAGGTGCATCTCTGCCATAATCAAAAAGGCAGCTTCCCACAGACGCAGCACCAGAGGCAAGATTATAAAATCCCTGCTTCCATTGCCTCTCCTCTGGGGCACTTTCCTCTCCTTTAAAGCTATGAATCAGGAACAGAGCAACAGAAAAAGAAAGCAGCTGAGGGATAGATAGATGGTACACAGGGTGAGGTTATTAATTCAGAGCTTTGTTGAAGCCAGATCCCCCAGGACCACCTGGCTGCTTTTCAAAATGCCCCCAACAAAGTACAGTAAAATATATTAAGCTGTTGAAGGACTAATGCAAAACAGCTCTGAGGAAAGACCCTCAGAAGTATGCTTATTCTCAAACCTGTTCCAGGTTTAAAGGGTCAAGTGGAGTTATACTGTTAGGGGTTATCAAGTGGGCAACCTCCATTACACAGATAGCATCAGCGGCTAGATCATCAGTTCATTACACTGTTAGAAAAGTCTCCCATGGGCATACATGTTTTCCCCTCACAAGATACCATTCAGCTTCAGTTGGGAAGAAAGTAGAAGAGGGAGGGATTTCTCTCAGGAATTACTGGTTGCACTTCAAAAAAACCTAGAGCTGGGTAAATGCATAGAACACAATACTGCTGTCATAAACTCAGATGTGTACTTACATGTGAGTAGGAATCAGATGTAATACATTTACATGTACCTGAACATGTTAATAATTCAGTGCACATACTTCTATAGAGGTTAAGAAATCCTGAAAACTTTCTGTCTGCGCTGACATACTAGATTTTTTTTCTGTAACTTCCAGTGGTATCATTGTAAATACCAACAGAAATACAGAATTTGTAGAAACAATGATTTAATGAATGCATCATTACCCAAATCTATCCCTCATTGCTTGTAATAGTTAAGTATTTTTGCTTAAAACTGGTCAAAATGAAAAAAAAAAAAAAGAAAAAAATCATCACCTCCCATTCATATATACAGTATACACTAAACAATCACACTGCTAACAAATATGTTCTGTGGGACAGTTGTTTATTATCTCTGTTGAGTTTGTTCAAATCAAAGTTTTTATTGAATCTCTTGTATTTTTATGTTACCAATAACTGATCTTTTGGCCACTGGGGGGCAGCAGAAATAAGTTGTGGACACAACACTGACATTGACATTCACCTTTTAAATTGATATGGGAAACTTTTTAAACAAACAGTTGTTTATTGATACATCCACCAGTTACAGAGCAACATTAGCATTCATCTGAAGTCATATCTGAAGCCCAATTTTCTCTCTCTTCATAGCACTGTCGAGCACTGGCAGTACAGGCAAAAACTGCAGTGGCACTACAAAAATACGCCATCCCTGCACCACTCTATTAAGCCAGGGTTATGTAGAAATTGTAGAAAAATATTTTCAGCAGGCACATGCTATGAGTAAATATTCCCTGATATTGAAAAAGTGTATTAAATTATACTTGCTTACTCTGCCTTTACTATCTTTAATTTATATTAACATAGGTCTATCACTAAATTGCACTGGCTGTGCAGTATCAATCATCATCATAAACAGAACATTGAAAAGGAAATATACCAAATCCTATGACAAATATACATTTCCTTTCTAAGTGCAACACACATAGAACAGCTGACAGTTTATCATTGAGATTAACATTGTTTTGATACAGGAAGTAATGTGATGTCGTCACACTTCAGCATTAACCTTTTAAATATTACTTTCTATATTTCTATCTTTTCCTGATTAAGCCAGTGCTTTTAGGTGCACATACACAATAAAAGTGCTTATCATGTTTCAATTTCCAGGAGGATTTAGTATAAGAAAATCAAATAATTTACAATAAACTTTTTACCTGAATCATATAAATGTATTGTTGATGCTGTTTTAGGCAATGTGAATTACATTGGTAGGTGACAGGGTAAAAAATATGACATGCTAATGCTATTACCTTTAATATTTACCTTCAAAATCCAATACACAGGGATCAGCTGGCAGTTAAATATGTTCAGTTAAACAGGAAAGGCCTCAAAACAAAACACTCTCTTCAAGTTTTCCCTCCTAGTTGTAAGTATACCATTGGGGTGTATCATGAATAAACATCAGAAACCAGCAATGTGACTGAGACTGCAGAGTCTAATAGACTGTATCTGATATGAAAGGTCTCCAGTGTTATTATCCCAACTGGCTACTTGTAGTTTTTCTTTGTCGTTGTTTTCTTCCCTCATTGGCACACTGAAGACACTGAGTCCCAGCTGGAGGTCCTGCAGGTATTTTTCTCAAAGACACTTCAGCAGGGAAGAGATCCGGGATCCTGCAGGATCAAAGATGGAACCCTCACCCTTTAGTTGAGATTGATAGAAGTGATATGAGTGTCTTTGAACCATAGGATTAAATGTCAAATGTTTGATGTTAGAAAACCACTCACTTGCCTCACAGTGGGTTGTGACTTTTCTCAGTACACATACTTGTTATTAATATACTCTGTTATTGAGACAACATCCCAGTAGCCCAAATTCCAAGAGGTTGCTCCTTCTATTCCCATTAATGTGGGTAAAATATACAATATATAAATGAAAACGAACAGAGGCAGTGTGGTGTATGACACTGAATTTGGCTTCATTGTAAATATACACTACAGTGCGAAAAGGTATGTCTTTTCACCTCATCTCAAGTCCACATCTTTGAAAGCTCCAAACATCTAAATAATTCTCCTAAAGATGCAAGTTCAATACTTCATTTCATGTCTCTCAGGTTACTTACATGTTAATGGTAACTAAACAGCAACTTTTTTTTAGCCCTGGATAGTTTAGATGTAACAAAGAGAAAGAGAGTACTGCTAGAGATAACCAACACAGTTAAGCCTGATTACATTTTTAAACTTCCTAGAGTTGAGATCTACTGCACTTGTAAGGATTATGTTTTATCTTCATGGTATTTCAGTGTGGATATAAATAAAGCTTTTTTCCATTCCCCACCAAGGAAGGCCTCCACTTCCTCCCCTTATATAAGAGAGGGTGTTGGGTCTGTCTGCTTGACCATGAATGGGCCTTTGTGTTCACCAGTCAGTCTTTGGCATTGATTTAACACATGCCTGTGGCTGCAATAGTGAGTGCAAACGAATCAATGATATTTTCTTAAATGGGATTTATTGAATGGATTAGTTGACATCCATAACATTTGCCTATGTTAAAATCATTATCTCCTTTTACGGTTATTTATTTTGCAACAAATGGCTTTCTTTGTTTTGCTTGCTTTGTTGCCCAGCCAAGGGCACTTGGTTTTCATTTAGCATATTTATTTTGTGAAACACAGCAGCATGGGGGGAAAAGAAGAAAAGTGCAACGCAAAAGTCCCAAACCTCTTCCCATCTGGTTTTCGCAGTAATTGAAGCATTTTTAGTTTGACCCCAAGTTTGTTAAGCACTCATCTGATAAACTCCACGAGGAGGAGTGTTCAAGGACTGAGCAGATAGAGATTTCTGGATCACTGGTGGGGATATTTTGCATTGACGCTGTTGAATTTTATTTATTTGATTTAATAAATTCATTTGGTAATGATCTTTCAAATCAAGTATTTTTATATTGGAAAAATAAGTACGTGTTGTTTTTGTTTGTTTGTGTGTGTATGTGTGTGTGTGAGAGAGAGCTTGTGTTTTTGTTTGTTTGCAACTAACAGCAGTTAAGTCATCATGGGACATTACAGTTTTGCACTTAAACCAAGTTAAATAAACTCCTTCAGTGTACACAGCTCTTAAACCACCTGAACTATCTCCTGAAACATATGAACGATATCTGAACAGTAATTGGGAAAAAAAGAAAAAAAAAAAAGGGCAAAAAGCCCAAAAAGCAAAACTACATTACACTAAAAGTTCAGATTTAATAAGATCCAAATTCAAGATTTGTATTAAAGATGCATAGGTTTATATACACAGTTTCCACTGAAAATCCCAATGATATTAAGTATACCCTTGTGGAAGAGTTCAATCTTTATGTCCAATTATGGATGTTACATTTTCCAAAAAACAGAGGCTAGTCCATGATATTTTATTGACGTCATGAAACACACCTTTGTGGTAAGAAAAAAATATCTTAGTCTTACGTTGAAAAGTTCTGCTTTGGTGTCTTTGTCTGCCGAACATTATACAGTTGTCATCTGTGTGTACTCACTAGAGCCCTGTGTGTTTGTCAGCAGCAGTATACTGTGGGTCCTGCCTATCTTTTCAGATTAACACTAGTGGATGGTTTGCCCATGGACTGGGACAGCTGTGAACAGATGGCATCACACAAAAAGATTCTCTTTTATAATGGACATCTGGCAACCTTTGGTCTGTTAAAAGGAGGGTGTGGATGGAGCAAAGTTCATTTTTGTCTACATGCGATACAAAATGGAAAGACCTGTCATGTTTACTAGACTTTACATTGGGAGGAGGCCTACATGACGCCCATATGCACAGTTTCTCCATGAAAATCTTGAAGATTTGACATCACAGATATGAATACGTAGCCCCTTAAAGTCTTAAGTGAATGTAAATGTGGTAAGAATTATTAATGCACAATTATGCTTTTTCACAGAAAATTAAGACTGGTATGGAAGCTAAAATCATTATGTAATTCATATATACTGTCTTTTGAAGTGAAGTGAATGCCTATTTTAAAATCACATTTAAATGCACAAACACTTGATGAACCACAGCCAATTTGTGTGAGAGTTTTTCCATCAATACAGGATTTACAATTGTGTGTATTATGCAGGACACTTTGCAGACAGTCGCTATAATCGGCATTCTTCGAGTGAGCATGCACCTTCTTCTCCATGTGTGTTTTCACCCACACCCTTGGCATGCCTTGTTAGCCAAACTTAGAAAGGCTGTCTTGGGACATTGGCTCAGGGTGTAACAGCTTCACACCTCAGAGGAGCACTAATGATTCCTCTGATTCAATTTAACAGCTCTCCTCAGCCACAGTGCATGATCGTTGACAATATCTAAGAGTGGAAGGGCACGGAAATTTTATTCAATAAAGGGCAAAGGGACAGGAAGAAGAGGAGGGTGACGTGAAGAAAAGAGAGCACAAGGAGGATGGAGAGAATCAGGAGGCAGAGCATGTGGAGGAAAGTGGAATTTCAAACACGTTCAGGGTGAAGGGGAAGGACATGTAGACAGGAAAGGACTTTTATTCAATAGAGGACAGAGGAAGTCAGAGAAAAGTGACAAGAAAAGATTGGCTGTGGGAAAATGTACACATCCATAAATACACTATACATATACTTCATTTTATCCCCTGCAAATTTTCAAGCAATAATCTGTTGTTAGCTCCAAACATAACTAACAAAGTTTGTGTTTTATTGTGTGGGGCTTGAGAAACAATTGCCATGTTTTGTCTTATTTAAGATTCTTCATTTGTGTAGCATGTTGCTCTCTCACTTTAAATTAGATGGGGACGTAGCTACCATTCTCATGAAGCTAATCTCTGCAGCCAGTTAGTTTAGCTTTGCACACGGCTGGAAATAAGGAGAAACAAATGTTACAAAAATGTTACAGCCTCTGGATAAGAAATAGGTCAGTATGTATCTCTGTGTAACAGCGCAACTAGTCTTTTAGAAACTATTCTTAGAAAACATGTACAAATTGAATAATTGGACAATAGCCTTAATGAGTAAAAACTCTAACTCTATCTGTTGATGGTGAGCATGTGATATGGTTGAAAGCTCCTGAAAAGCTTGTGAGTAGACTTTTAGTTGACATAAATTTGTAAAACCACTATGGGCAACATGGACAAGAAGTAAAAAAGTGCTAAGGATGCAATTACAACAGTGAGCCTGCATAGCCATAGATTCATCTCCATGACAACTGAGTTAATTCTATCTGCTGATGTGCGCAATGTGTGCAACTATAGCATAGTATAGTATGGTATAATGTCGCAGGTTAGGATTAGGCAACTAAAACATTTGGTAAGGAAAAAAAAATATGGTATGGATTGCATATCTGGGATGAAAGTGACTCAGTCAGTCTTAATATTCATTGACCCCTCTGTCCTGTGTGGATTATCTGCTTTTGTTATGTTTTTCCATCCAATAATAGGGTTGATTATTTGTAACCTATTTGTATGTTTACATCACTTGCTCATTTTAAATGGGGCAGGCATTCTTCTTCCAGGTCCCTTTTGTATCAAATAAACATTGAATGGATTGAAAGAGAGAAAACTCTGATTAAGGGAAAGAGCTCCCCCTTTGGCTGAAGTATGTACCATTCAGAGTAGAAAAAGAAAGTGTATTTTGTCATTTATTTGGGAGAAAAATGTGGACAATTCCAAGTAAGAAGAAAAAAGAAAGGCAGAGAAGCTGACATGCATGTGCACAGTGTCTATTAATCTGCTGTATTTCTCAGCAGAGGCCAAAGTTCACGAACTTTTTTTACAAGTATGTTTTTCAAAGACTTTGTGAGCACAGGTATTAATGGTAGCTTTTCTCCAGGTTCCAGCTCACAACAGGTATTCACACTCCAGTTGGTGCAGGCAACTGAGCCGCATAATGCATATGAAATTTATATACTGAAATCAGGATAAGACAGAAGCAAAAAACAGAGAAAGTAGAAGGACCTGAAAACCATATGCTCCCCTGTGCTTTTTACACTGTATATGAAAGTATTATTTGAGGGGTTGAAATGATTGATCATCTCCAGGCTTAAATGAAAAATGTGGACATATGTGGAGCCCCAGACAAGTGACCTCCACTCTATAAATGCCTTATAAACCCAGAGACAACCTGTCACAAAGCACACAGCTTCAAGGTAAACACACCAGCTCTGGTTGTGCCCTCTAGTTTCATTCATCAACACTGTGTCAGGTTACATGTAAGTGGAGAAATAAATTTCCACCTCTGGAAGTCGCTTGTTCTGATAAACTGATGACCTTTTTTCTTGTCCTGTGAGAGGTGCACTGTGCAGAGGAAGACAGCAGGCTTCATATTGAGTCCAGGCTGTGTTCATTCGCTTCATTCATCCACACATGTTGTGCTCTTCCACGTGAGCTGAGAATTAGATCTGCACCAATCCTAAAAGACCTGGTGATTTTTTTCTTTTTTTTTTCATTTAACAGATGAGGCAGGCAGATGCAGAGGCAGAGCAAAGGTAGCTGGCTTACTTTCAGAACATTAAGCCCTGGTAGTGCTCTTGTATTTCATTCAACAACACATGCACCCACAGTAGCTGAGAAATTGTCTGCTGGTCCATGCCTTCGGGATACTAAAGGATGTTGGTACACTTTGTGTGTGTGTGTGTGTTTCTTGTTGTCATTCTACAATACTGAATAGAAAACAAAACACAACAAAAAAGACACAAAACAAAAAAATGTCTGTGCTTGCTGCACATGCTGTGGAGAAATTACTGTCACTGGCATCATCATTTTAATCACTGTGAAAGTAGTCTACCTGCCCCAACTCATTACTTTCTGCATCATTCATTATTCACTACCCTTGCACACAAGTGCTGAATAAAACGGTCACTGAGAGTTTAAGGTGCCTCCTATTGTTGCAGGTGTTGAAGGTTTGGTACTGTGAGGCATTCTTCCTTGGATTTTCTGTTAATTAAGTTTGACTTTCAGTATGTGGCACTCATTGTTCAGTGACCGTGGCTTTCCAATGACTTTTTCAAGGAAAGATGCACCAAACACTGGCTGTAAAATAATAACATAAATCTATGTGCATAACTAGAATAGAGGGTGGAAACAGAAGTAATTATTCATACTGTAACACTGTGGATGACTTAAATATGAGGGTGGCTGAAATTCAAACTGTGAATTGTCTGGAACCATAGCAACACTGCTGTCCCCTTAATACTACTATCCATGTACATTTAACCACAATGCAGCTAGTGTCATGTGGTAATGTATAAGTGAGGAACAAAACACAACAGTGTGATTGCTTTTTTCAGCAATGAGTAGAGAATAGGACACCAATTTAAATTTCTGTTATTACACCTCAGTTGCAAGTCCCAATAACATTCTCTTACTTTAAAGTGTTAGTGATATCTTGGATAATAGGTTAATTTGCTTTCTTGCTCTCATTCAAATGAAATGATCTGATCTGTCTGTATGCTAAATATGTTAAGCCAGATAATGGTTAGCTTAGCTTGGCATAAAGACTGGAAACAGTTCCTTTGCTGGGAGCAGTGACCTCCTAGAGCAAGGGTGGGCAAACTACGGCCCACGGGCCACATCCGGCCCATTAGTCTTTTTAATCTGGCCCGCTGAAGATTGGTACAGAATTGTCACGATATCATAATTATGACTGCATTCATTTGACCTTGTCCTGTAATGCCTGGCATTCCACCATACATTGACTTGATTTTGCAGAGCCTGGGCTACTCTCTGTTATTACTCTGCTACTGCTCTGAACCCATTTGCAACAATGAGTGGGCCAAAGTAAAGAAAAGTTGACAGTGAGTGCTGAGTGTTTAATAAGGAATGGACAACTAAATAATTTTTCACTGAAGTCCGGTCAAAGGTTGTATGTCTTATTTGCCAAGAAACCGTTGCGGTTTTAAAGGAATACAACATCAGCTGTCACTTTTCCACCAAGCATGCTAATTATGCTAACAACCAGTCAACGCAAGAACGGACGGCTACCGCTCAGAGGTTGGCAGCTAGTTTGCAGGCTCAACAAAACACCTTTGTCCGACAAACTGCCATCCAAGAATCAAGCACGAAGGCAAGCTATTTGCTGGCATTCAAATTAGCAAAGACTAGCAAACCTTTCTCCGAAGGGGAGTTTCTCAAAGAGTGCGTGGTAGAGACAGCAGGTATCTTGTGTCCTGAGAGCAAGCAAAAATTAGCTTATCACGCAGGACAGTGACTCGGTGTGTTGAGCTTATTGACGAAGACTTAGCTAGCAAGCTAAACGAAAGCTATTCCTTGGCACTGGACGAAAGTAATGACATAAAGGACACCGCTCAGCTTTTAATTTTTATCAAAGGGATTAATGACAATTTTAATATAATGGAGGAGTTTGGCCATGGAATCCCTAAAGGGGAAAACGCAGGGAGAGGAGTTGTATGACAGCGTGTCGGGGGTCATCAAGAGGCACAAGCTACCTTGGAGTACGCCCGCCAACATTACCACAGATGGATCGCCAAATCTGACAGGAAAAAACGTCGGGTTGCTCAAAAGAATCCAGGAGAGGGTGAAAGAGGACAACCCTGAGCAGGAGGTAATTTTCTTACACTGCATAATCCACCAGGAAGCACTGTGTAAATCTGTATTGCAGCTTGACCACATCGTGAAGCCAGTTGTAAAACTCGTTAACTTTATATGAGCGAGGAGTCTTCTTCAGCATCGTCAGTTTATTAAGTTTCTTGAAGAAACTGACACTAATCACCAGGACTTGCTTTACCACTCCAATGTCCGCTGGTTAAGTTTGGGGAAAGTATGTCAACAAGTGTGGGAGCTCAAACAGGAGATTACCTCATTTTTGGAGCTACTTGAGAAAGCTGACGATTTTCCTGAGCTGAGTGACACAGATTGGCTTTGTGATTTAGCTTTTGCTGTAGACATACTGACACACATGAATGAGCTGAACATGAAGCTACAAGGGAAAGACCAGTTTGTGCATGAAATGTACACAAACAACAGAGCCTTCAAAACCAAGCTAGCTTTATTTTCAAAGCAACAAACATGGAGAATTCTGCCATTGGTTCTCTGATTTTGGAAAAATTGACAAGTCACTTCAGCTGGTGTCATGTCCCTTCACACAAGACTCTGAAACGGCGTCACAGGAGTTGCAGTTGGAACTGATTGATCTCCAATGTGACACTGTCTTAAAGGAGTTAAAGTTCAACTCTCTTAAACTGGATGAGTTTTATGCTTCATTAAACGCCAGATTTCCAAACATCCAGAAGATGGCACAGAGGATGCTGGTGTTGCTTGGCTCTACGTATGTGTGTGAACAGACTTTTAGTGTGATGAACACCAACAAACCACCCCACAGTTCCCAGTTGAGTGATGAACACCTCAGATCTGTTCTGAGAATTGCCACAACAAAACTAACACCAGACTTCGATGCACTGGCAAAAAAGGGTGATCAACAACACTGTTCCCACTAAATGTGAATGTAAGTATTAACACTGTAATGTCTTTTTTATGTTTATGTTTGATATGTATGCATCTGGTGCTGGCCCAGCCCGTCTGTCAAATTTTAAGAGTCAATGTGGCCCCTGAGCCAAAAAGTTTGCCCACCCCTGTCCTAGAGTCTTATCACTACCAAGAGCTTGCAGGGAATCAATGATGGCCACTTGTTGACAAGAACCAAGCTAGCAGTTACAGTCTCTATTCTAAGCTAAGCTAACCAGGTGCTGGCTGTAGATTCACACTGGCATGACAGTGGTATCAACCTTCTGATCGGACTACTTAACTATTCCTTTAACATGTTAGAGTGACAAATAAGTCACTGGTTTCTCTGTCAATACTGTGTTTGTGAAAAACCAGGCTCCAGATAAGAAACTCAGTCAACTACCTCACAAACTCTTCGACAGTTAGGTACTGAATAAAATCTGTATCCTTTGTAACAGACACATCAAGTGTCAAGTTGTTTTTTTCAGATATGAGCAATATATTTCTATTTGTTATAATGACATACTACCTTATTATTTTTGTGTGTAGCAAGAAGGTGCTCACTAATCTGTATTGATTAAATGATGCCATTTGTTCTTTTTCATATAATTCCCATCTATCTCTGAGCAGTGAATAACTGCACAGACCCTCTGTGCTGAGTAGAAGATAAAACAGAATATATGTCGACAGTGTACATTACCTCTGGCCTCTAAGTCTTATTAGTCTCAGTGCACACACACTTAAGGAAATAATCAGAATCTAACAATAGTCCATTGAGAATAATTAAAGCAACACTGTAGAACCACTGTACCTTAAAATAATAGCTTCAAAATCATTTTGATGGCATGCTGATCTGTAATATGGAGAATGGTGCCTCTTTCATTCTCACTTAACCTGAACACCTGTTCTGGCAGTATGCATCTTGGGATGGGTGGATACAATCTCAATGTAATGCTTACGCCTCACACACAGTAGACACTAGTTTGGTAATTCTTTCGTTGTTACTTAAGTGATTGATAGACTTTGTATTCAGTACCTGAGCTGTTTGTGTCTGTGGGGATATGCTGCCTCCAATACCTGTAACCACACAGAATTGGAGCCCAACAGATTTTAATGTGCCTATAATTACCACTTGTAGCTGAAGAGGCCGCTGTCGCCGCTGCTCAGCTAAAGTTGCACAGTGTTGCTTTAAATTATGGACTAAAATGTCATAACAACATGGAAATTCATTGTTACAATGAGTTAAGGTGTTATAGTAAGAAGTAGAATTATGTTTTTTGTTTGTTCTTTTTCCTAATAGTTGCTGCAATTTCCTGCCATGTTTCATTTCCTGAAGTACAAATTGTGCATACAGTACATCCTTTATGACTCACCTGTAGCACACAGGTTCAGTTTTAGTTCAAGTCAGCCTTTTGGGTGTATAGCATGTGTCATTGCCTGCATTTCTGTCACTTACTGCTGCTCATTATGTGACAGGGGTAAACAACATTATTCTTTTAGATAATAAGTGCTTGCCAATTACCTTCAGTTGCATTTCTATCAGTTGTAGTGGCAACACAATCATGGATAATCCTAATATATTTTCATATCTGTTACACACTTTTTTTACAGGTAGCTAATTTCTCAACAAATTTCTTTTGATACTATATTTTGGTCAACAAAACACTGGACTTTAATAAAGAAGACCAGTGTTAGTTTCCCATTTGAAACCATCTGCATTGTTTCTTTTAAACCACGACCTTTCCAGAACCTTAATTGCTTTATTGTAACCATGATGACAAAGGTCCTCTCACCTCACGGAAATACTTACTTTCACCCAAACCAGGATATTTGTCTAAATTTAAACAAAGCTTACTTGAAGGAGTGAAAGGGATGACTAACACATTATCTTCTCTAGGCTTACTGTAGCTGTATGCTTTCACCACTTGATAATGGAATATCATCTGTGCTGCACTTTTGTGGCCTAAAAAAGTGTGCAACACCAAATACTAAAAAAACTCACAATACTCAATTCTTTCAGAGGTCCTTCCCTAGTATATACATGAGGAAAATAACATCCCACTACTATGCTGGTTGACTATGGGAAGACTGTAATGTCAGTCTTTTATCATACCTAAGGTGTAGTGCAAGTATACAAAGAGTTGTAAAAATTTAAACAGAGTCCTCTGTTTACCTCTGCTTCTCTCTGTTGTTGTATCAGTCAAATGAATGATTTATTAAAGACATGCCTTTATTTTTTGTTTCCTCTTTTAAAAGTATATTTTATGATATTTTAGTAAGATGTCATCCTGTTTTCTTATTTGGTCTTGCACTTTAATATTTCTTATAATTATTTTAATATAATAATTGAATAATAAATAGTATTTTTAATAATCATATGAATCGTAAATCCAATCAGTCCAATATCTGAAGCCAAAACTTCCAATTTAAGGGATCCGGTTCTCCATTGTAAAAAAACACACAAAATGATTGGGTCTAGTACTGGGTCTGACAAAATAAAAAGAAAGATGTAAAGGTGATCAACCAACATGGTTAAGGAACAGCTGGTATAATAAGGAAAGTGATATGGTGGAAGCAAATAGATTTAGGGCTATGACTGTATAATCTTATTATTATCAACTCCTGAGATGTCTAAGAGTGAGATTTACTGATTAAGTTTACTTATTACTGAATCAACCCAGTCATGAGCAGATAATGAAATGGAGCCTACTTGAGCTGTCTTCTTAGCTGGAGACATTTGCTGGTGGCAATCCTCAAGGTTGATCTGCCTAGCAGTGTTTGGTGCTTGCAACTTTCCATCAAGAGACTTTGGATGGGGTGCATCCTATGGTTGCCTGGCAGCAGTTATGCCAGTGAGTCTCAGGTGCTCAGCCTCTGGATATCAAAGACTGCCCTTTGGCACTCTGATGCTCTTGGTTAGGCATTCTATGATAGTAGCTTGTGTGGTTTTGATGCAAGTTGACAATATTTTGGGTTGCAGAATGGTTGGTCAATGGCTGGAGAAATAAGGGTGATGTTGGCTTCTCTAAATAAGATTAGAATGTGCTATTTATGACAAGGGATTTAGTCAGTGCCTTGCTTCTCTATCTGCTTCCTATCATTAGGTAGGCCATAATTTTTTAGCGACCCTACTTTTACACTAATGCAGTCTCTGTTACATGTCCATTTAGATTGTCCCCACTATGAGCTCTTAAATAGCCTGATCACAGATGCCAGGCTTGACGTTGCTACACTTAACGGTAAAGCGGTGTCATCAGGAACATGCATAATGCTGAATTTACCTTGTGACAGATTAGTCACCAGTCTTTCCATCGCCTCTATTAGTGGCCACACTGCATGCTCATGCTGGCCTATTATTTTAGACTTTGTTATTGTTTGAATGAATGCATAGTTAAGACAGAGAACTGAAGTTGTGCTTGTATCAGCTGATTGGTACCAGCTGTTTCATTCATGTTCTGCAATCACTGGCTCATTCACTGCTAGTAACCTCCAATCATATTCATGCCACTGTACAGTGCAGTCATTCTAAACACTGTAACCTCTCACCATGACAGTCATGCCAACACATCTTGCTGCCACAGCTCCCTCCTCCAACTCCACATCCTCCTTTTTCTGTATGTACATTATATTAGTTCTCAAAATACATTTTACTTTTCTGATTTCTTGGGGGCGGCATCAAACAACAGAGCCTGCTGAATCTGCCGAACCCAGCTGTATAACCATGCTATAACTGTCCAGTTCCTTGATTTAAGTGTGATCTTTTTTATTTGTTTATTTAATTTATTGTCTAATCATGACATCATCATGCTAGCAATACCAAAATCCAGTGGAAACATGTTTTTTGTGCAGGCATATTCAAAATACCTGCAAATAGTGACAGAAATTGTAGCATCTGTACTCTAAACATATCCATTGAGTGTCTGAGCCCTGTACAAGTCACCCTGATACTCACCTCTGTGTTAATACATCCTGAACTAGGCCTATCCTGCTTCCTCTCAGATCCAACTAATGTCTCTGCTCACTTCTGTTCCCCTCCATTTCTCCCCCATCTTCATCCTGTCTTTCATCTCTCTAACCTCTCCTGCTCCGCTGTCGCTCTCTGTATTAAGATCAATGCGTATCCGCTGAGAGGGAACGTCTGCCTGGTGGCTAGCTGCTCCGCTTAACCCTCTGTATTGGCTCGTTGTACACTGCTCGATCATACGCACACACACACACACACACACACACACATCAATGCGTAGTGACGCAAAGACTCCAACAAACCTGCAGTCACGTACAGATAGAGATACACACACACACCACACACAATTACATGTGCACATTGCAACATGCCAGCAGTGTATGTGCACAAAGATTTAATCTCTCTCTCTCTCTCTCACACACACACACACACACACACACACACACACACTCACAAACTGAATCACAGAGGCAAGCAGAAAGGTTACATTGATCTTAGTCATGGGTGAGATTGCAAAAGCCTTCATCCCTCATCGCTATCTCTCTCCGCCTCATTCTCTGTCTCTCCATCTGTATGTCCATACCTCACTTGCCCATGCTCTCTAGTCTTTATTTTGGCCACTGTCTTTCCTTTCCACCACCCTCCGTTACTCTCTCCCATCATCATACTTGCTTCCAATACTCCATCTCTATCCTTGCACTTGTTTTCTTTTATTTCTTCTCCTCTGTCTCTTCCTCCTTTTGTCCTGTCTTCTCTAGGCGCTGGTAATATTCTTCAATCTTATTCACTTTATTTTGCAGCACCCTCATGTGAATAGCTGCACTCAAGACACGCCTGCGCTGGGACAAGCAATATGCGTTCACGTGCATTTTCCATTATTAACCAGCCATTAACTATGCATTGGCTCTTTTAATGCATTCACGGTGGCGTATTGTGGTGGTAAGGATTCCAAATGATTTAGCAAGCTCCCAGCCCGAATGACTGCATTAGTCATCAGTATATGCAGACTCATACACGTACTATAACCTTAACACTGAGACAATCATCACATCTTCCGAGACAACACTGAAGTTGCCAATAACGCACTACTAGCCAGGCCATTGGGTTGGAAGCAGGGCAGTCTTTTGCGGTAAGTTCAACTGCAGAAACGTGATCGAGTTAGATTCCTCCGGGCCCTAAGGAAGAATACCTTTTGTAAGGAATGAAATTTCAGGCGACTGTTTCAAAGTCATGTCATGGTGAATAACTGCGAGGTTAACTATGATTTATTGCATCGCAATTATTCAGATCAACAACATGCTGATTAGATAATTCATTTACTCCACAGCAGCCTCATTATCACTTTAGAATTCCTAAAAATATATATATATATGGATGAAATTCCTCTGTTTTAATTAAAAATTAAATATCATCTTAAAGGCTACTTATTTCATAGTTTGGGTGACCTGGGAACACAGTGACAAGTGTAATAAGGCGAGACAGCTACAAGTTTGGACAATCAGACAGATTGTAAACGTATGTCGTCAGAGCTCTTATATATGGGCGTGTCCCCACTGCACCAGGAAAAGTATGTCTTCAATTAACCTTTGGTGGCTTTAGGAGAGAGTTGTACTCACAATCTGATGGCAATTCCCAATTGCTGGATATGATATGTTGTCATGATAGCGGCACAAAAATGGCAACACAACCAGGCGATGACACATTTACATGTTTTTATGCAGTGGGTGTCGAGCGCACATCATCACTATGGAATCACTTGTTATAAATCTCTTATTTCCTAACCTCAACCGTGTCAACTCTCCAGAAAAGGACTTCATTTATTCATATTTACTTCCTGGTTCAGTTGTACATCCTTTCTGTGTACATGCTACAAAACCCTTAGATTGTACACATCAAAATTAATTCCCTCTGGGTGACACAGCTGGTGTGTTGCACCCCAGCAAGTTCTCCTGACTTTTGAATTTCCTGAACAGTGTAATTATTAAATATTGTACATTGTTTTTTTCTTCATTTTCAATAATTATCAATAATTTGGTAGCTGATAGGTGCGAAAACCCTAAACATGAGCAATGTATGTCTCAGTAATTAAGCACTGTGACAGTGTCTATCTGTTTCTAGCACAATGCAGTATGAAACTTAAAGTTTGTGGGTACGTACCCAAAACTTGAGAAGGGTTGTAGGCTCTCTCTCTGTAAAATGAAATTATTACTAATCTATAGAAAAATGTCTCACTCTTTTGTTTCGTTGCAGAAATAATCCTATCATTATGGTGTTTGAGTGTATAACTTTTATTTTATTAAAAGCCTATGAGTCCCATGATATGAGCTGATCCTGGTTATATGGCTTACTATCGCTGTGTCATTACTATAAAATAACCCAGCACAGGATAGTTAAATCATGTTGCTTGGCAGACATGAGGCAATGATTAACCAGCAGTGTTAGAGAGTTGGTCATGTCCTTACATTAAATGAGAATCCCAAGACTGTGGTCAATCATGATCAGTCATATTCATATTTATTTTAGGCGTACTCCACAGCTATGGAAGGGTTTTTTCATTCATAGTTTAACCTTATATGCTTGTATTGTGTAATGTCTGTTTCAATCTCATCACATTAAACTCTTATAGTGCAGTGGCCAGAATGCATCCAGCTGTGCATCAATATATACCCACAGTCGGGGACAATCACAAAACTTTTGCATGTCCTTGCTTTCATTGCCAGGGGCCATGTTTGACTACCCTCCCTAGAGGCTAACCTTAACCCTCACCTGCAGTAGATTTTCATTACATATAAAGTCAAGTCAGAAATCCCAGCTGGTGAGCTGTTTTTACAGCCAGTTTGGGTTCAGTTTAAAATTTATAAGTTATGCTGTTTTATCATCGATTAATTATCTTCATTTTGATTTCACAGAACGAACAATAACAGTTACTTTTACCTCAAAATATATGACAAAACTGTATGAATGTGTTAATTTCTACCAAAGGCCTATTACATGGTAGAGTGAAGCTTTGTAGTTTTAATTAAACCCTTTTGCCCAGTGCACTGTAACATCTGTGGTTTGGAGCACTGGCTAGAAGAACAAAAACTTTATCTCAAATTTAAAGGATGGTTCAAAATTTTTCTTCGGGAAGCCTAGGTTATTTTGTTCTGGAGCAATTGTTTGAATCTATCCTTTCCGAAATTATACACGGTTGAGGATTTGGTACGTCTAATGAAAAACAAAAAACACTTGCTATGATTTTTACTACAGGAGCTGAACATCTGCAGTTCTGACAGCTGGGTGGGTGGCAGATTTTCATGGCGAACTCTTTTTTTTTTTTTACATGACATTTCAACCATTTGACTTTCACTGTTGCATTTCTGTAAATTTTATCTCTCAACATAATAGGTCAATCTAAGATAAACCGCCGGATTTGAAATAATAAAATTTGGAGATAAATACTTTTCCATGCATACAAAATCAGCATAAAAGCCTACCATGTCAGTGAATCTTCGTATAGTACTGCTTAATTGTAAGATCTGTGGTGGACAGATTATTAAAATATAAATCCTCCTTAAAATAAAGAGGAACCGCGACCTCTAATTATCCTCTTGGATAACAATATGAATAAAAATAAAATGTTGTAAACATCAACAACACTGTGCGAAAACTCAATTTTCTCTCCTCTACTCTTCTTCCACCGTGCTACATATACTGAACTACTTTTTTGTAGACCCCTGCACATTATAGAGACCAGTCACATATCTCAGCTTTGTAAAGGAGAATATCCAGCTCGACTACAACACATGCACGTGCATACACATACGAGTACAGCAGAAAATACGGCCATTTATAGAAAATCATTCAAGAATATTGTACACACACAAATGCACACACACACATGCAAAGACAGACACACACATACACACCTTGTTAACCTCCATATATCACCTCAGTCTGACAAAATCCCTCGCTTATTACGCCCTCTGTTTACACTTCCTGTCTTTGGCTGCGAGAGGATTGTGGGTGTTGTATTGAAATATTGACTTGAAATATTCCCACAGGTCCAGCCTGCACTTACTCGTTGTCAAAAGTATTAAATGTCACACACTTCAGCAGCCCACGCACGCATAAACACAGATACCACACGCGCACTGACACTCACGGAGCGTCATGTTGTCAAAGAGACTCGCTAACACACAGGCAGGAATAGAACTGCATACAGGTACGCTCATTCAGCTGAACAGCCAGACTATTGCAAACATACACATAGACGCGTGACACACACTCATTAATGCAAAAAACGCACACTCACACACTCACACATGGTAATAAACAAGCATCTTTGCTCAGGGATCTTTGCTACATTTCAGAATCACTAAACTGTACCCAGCCTGTCTCTGTCTGAGTGTGTGTGTGTGTTCGTGCTGATGCTAGTGTGTATGTGCTTGTGAATAAACATGAACTTTGCTGTGAGCATTTTTCCAAGAGGCCTTAACTCTTCCCTCCTTGGAGAGAGAGGCCCTTAACCAGCCCTATCTGATAACTGCCTATTGATTTAGACTGTCTCCACAACACACACACACACACAAACACACACTTCAGCACTAACTGGCCCTCCCCACAGCTATACACATACACACACACACACTCACACTCCCGAGTGCTGGCAGGTCAACAGACTGCAGCAGGTAGACTGGGCAGCAGACACCACATTCCCTTCAAATGAAAGGCAGCTAATTAGGAAGGAAATTAAATGGAGAGATGCAGCGATAGAATCCAAATAGAGTTCAGCTGAGCAATACAGAAAGAAAAATAGAAATGAAATGTGTGTTTGTGTGTGGCTCCTCTCTGACTCATTCTCTCTCTTCTCTCCTCCTGAGCCTGTAGTTAACATCAGCAGAATTATTTTGTGCACTTGGAAACACATGAAAAGTCTTAAGATGGTTGCTTAATAAGGGGAAATGAGATGGAGGGATGATTTGATGGACACTAAATAGAGTTCAGCTGAGATGTGTGTGGCTGCAATGAACTGAGAAATTCATTCTCTCACCACCCATGCTTTGTTCCCTCCTTGTTATCATCACTCTTCCCCTCCCCTGAATTACAATACTGATCAAAATAAAGCCTTGCATCAGGGTGCATCCAGGAGTGATTAAGTTGTTTTCAGACTGAGTAAAAACATCCAATCTGAGTGTAAATAGGCTCAAAATGAATTCAAGATCTATTGCCAAAGCTATATCTGGAGATGGTTTGGTGCATTCATAGCAAAGTGTTAATAGATGCACTGGTTCGTCGTGTTCGACGTGTCAATGAAAATAAAACAAATCGTGACCTACTGCAGCTCAAATTGTCAGGATTGTCATTGTATTAAGGCAGGGAAAGAAGAAACTTGATATTTCTATTTCATTACTTGCTCTGTAGAAAACCCACGGCCCTCAAATTTGGTGAATTTAAAGTTTGGCCATCTAAAGGCTGTACATGGACAGATGTATGTCACCTGTATACTCTGAGCTGGAGAGATGGTAACCCCCTCAGACAGATTGAGTTGAAAGCTTTGTGTTTGTCAGCACACAAATGTTATTTTGAACACAGTATGTGATGGTTTCTTCTAATGACAATGATCCAAAAATTTTGGTATCTCCTAAATGGACCCAACTACTGATCCAAAAGTAGAATGAATAAATTATATGAGGGCAGAACAAATGAAAAACAATAATAACAATAATTTCAACCTCTGTAATTCCGCGACAACTGGACAAACTCTGTCAGTGAATAATATCATAATATATTCAAACTTCCACAACGGCTGAATGGACTGTTGAATTGTCCCTATAAAGGCAGCTTTGAGCTCATTAGTTTGGGTTCTATGGCCTCAATTTTCAGCCAGAACAGACAGCTGTTTTCAAAACACACACACACACACACATATATGTATATATATATATATATGTATATATATATATATATATATATATATAGCTAAAAGGAGAGTGAATATTGTATATACAGTACATACAGTATATTCACTGGGTAAGCGAAAGCAACAGAAGGAAGGAATTTAAGCAGTGGGGTAAATGTATGCATGGAATTGGATTTTAAAAATACAATAAATGAGCAAAGATGAAAGAATGAAGGAAGGAAGAAAAGTGCAATCGAGAAAACCACAGGAAAAGAGCAAGAATCGTGTGAAGCAGGAAGAGTCAATTTAAACAAAAACAACTAAACAAATGCATGAATCAATCAGCCGGTGAATGATCGCGGTTTGTTGCCTCCCAGAGGACTCCTGTATTTATCTTAGTGGGAAAAACTGCACCGGTATTTGAGTGCGAAGGGACTATCTTCCACTGTGTGCTGAGCCATGCAGAGAAGCAGCAGTCTGTTAAAGCAACCAGCAGTCAACACACAAGCTGCACCAGTATTCATTCATCCATTCACTCATTCGTATCTTCAGCCTCCAACAATAAAGGCTATTGACTGCTCTGCTCTTATTAACTAGTGATGTGGCTCATACTGGGGTGTATGTAGAGGGGATGGTTTGTGACACAATGACCTTTCATGTTATGGACTTTTATTGTTTTATTGTGATGTTCTGGTTGACTGTAATTTTAAAATCTGTTTTACTGTAAACCTTCCTATAGCTTCATTTGAGAATCTTATGGGACTGTAAAGTGCAACCTTGAAATGGCTTCCCTACGCCTCTTTTCTTCCTCTCTTCTGATTCCTGCCTGTCTTCATTCTCCACATCCTCTTCTCCTTTGTCACACACTCCAACACAAATTAATCTTTTATTGGAAAAGATACCTGTCAGTCACAGGATATTTCTATTGAAGCAGTATTTGATGAAAAATGGCTTTGTTAGTGATATAGAGAGTGATGAAAATCATAGCGATATGTTTTAAGGCTACCATGTATGTAGCAAATTAATAGTATTGCTAATTGTTTCGTAATCTCTTGCTTGCTTTTGATTTTTATGTACTATCTTATTTCACTTTTTTTTTTCACATTTAATTTCCAACACCAACACTGATTGTTGGTGTAAATAAATAAATAAATAATGGGGGCTGCTTTTCTTTTAACTTTTGAATATTGCCTATATATGTTTGTAAATCTGCACTGCCCAGCCATTCTGCATTAAGCTACAATAGTACTGTTGTGTGTTTTGGTCGTGGGGGATTTCCTCCAAATAATTGAGGAATGGAGAAAATAAAGTTCAGATATGATAAAACGTTTGTTTCTAATATTTTGTTTGTCTGTAACTACAGCTGCAGCCAGCGCCCACTCCAACAACAAGACTTAGTGTAGATCTGCATTGATTTTGGTGTGATTTAAGTGAGGCAATCCATTAGAGCAAATGAATTCTGAATGACTGAACAGGCCTCAGGGTGAGCTCTCTTAATTTTTATTCCCTTTTCTCTGTCTCTCTTTTTCTTGCCCCTTAACCGCTTGTTCAGCTCTCTTTTCTCTCTTCCCAATCTCTCCTCTCTCTCCCTCCTCTCTCTTTCCCTTGCAGGTACATAGAAGTCATGCTATCACCTTCCATTACCCATAAATTGAGAAAAATCCCTTTTGACCAACGGTGACCAGATGAAGGAAACCTGGAGCTTCAGTTAAGTGTGTGTGAATGTGTAATGCCGTTAGACACTTAACTGCATGTGTCTCCACACAAACACTGTCCAGTCACATAGCGATAAACTCACACACACACACGCACACACACACGAATAGAAGGATTCGCTAGGCAAAACCATGTCCAATCAGCCTATTAGACCAAGTCTATTAGTTGTCTTCTGTCTTTTCTCTACCTCTCTGTCTGGCTTCACCATCCTGCTGTATCTCTGTTTCTTTCCCTCTCTACATCTTTACCAGTATTTCCTCTACTTAATATCTACCAATTGATTCTCTCTCAGCATCTATCCTATCACAGAAAAGTGTCTGCTATCTCAGCTCCTTTATTGTGACACCAACATAACATTAATTGATAAACTCTAATCCCTACAGTTTAGGACCTCTGTCAGTGAGCTGTAATGGGAGGTATGTGTTTATTGAGCATACAAGGTTGTATTCTTGACCTTGAAGTCTGCTAACAGCTTTTCCTCTTCTTTCACCTCATCTCACAGTTTGCTCATTCACTGAGTAAACTTAATCAACTTTCGGATTTAGGATTATATAGATATGAGATATATTTGAAAACGTTGAAAACCCTCATTGAGTGCTTGTCAAAAGCAACAAAAAATATATAAAATAAATAAAGAAATAAATCTATATATAACTATCTGGATTTTCTTAGTTTATTACTGAGGGTACAGGAAGATGGTTACATTGATAAAAGGAAATGTGATGGGGAAAGAAACACAAGCTATCCAGAATATGCAGGCTTTAGCTTAAAGTTTGTTGGACAAACTTATTTTAATTAAAGCAAAGGTGTCTAACTAAACTGTCGATCGTGAACATCCACATCACAGACCAACCAGTTTACAGACCAACACCCTGGTTCAACGATTCACTGCTGAGCAGTGATAGCTGTAAGTTTTCCTGCACACAGTGAAGATACGAAACAACATTTTTCAGTGCTCTCCACTTCTCTAAATAATCATACTAGCGCTTGGAATTTTTAAAGGCAGGTCATCTGATTGTTTGTGTGTTTGTTCCATTTCCTTGCCTACCCTGTCTCAATTGTACAATCCCCGCTCCCCACCTGCAACCCTGGGATAAGTGGTGAGTGTGGGCGGATGCATGGATGGATAAAATAAATTAGCCATATTTTACAACCAGATAACCAATTTACAACACTGACTTTAAATAATTTTTGGATCAAATGGGGAAGAATGTTTTTAAACTTGTGATATTTTGCAAATCTTAACAGATTAGTTGCACTGTCCTCGTACCACAGCCATATCAATGTGTTTTGAAGGTTAACTGTGACTCCGATCTTCTTGCAATATCATTTTCAAACAGACTTTTCAATATATTTGCCTACAAGTCAGCCATTGGTCTCTATTTCCATCTAATAATCTATTTGAAAATGTATCCAAAAAACTATCAGCCTACATTTTGAATTCTTTAGCAGAAACATGTACAGTTAGGATGGTTTCCTAAAGTATCACATTATCCATACTTACAGGTATAGTTCGTATGGTCAGGAGGTAAAAACCTTTTGCTCATTTTCCATGATCTTATTTACAGGTCAAAGTGTTGTATTATTTTCTGGTGATACAATATGCTCTTGCATTTATGCATGAAGTGCCGTTTGATTATCTAATTTATGAGAGTCCAGTTAGCTTAAACAGCCACTGCAGGTGTAGTTACAGACAACTTGCTGAACGATCTTATACACTCAGTACCAAAGCACTTTGGATCAAAGTGCTTATCACTCCTTGGACTAGATCAGCTAACTGGAATACAACTAGATTGAGCATCTTGGATATCCGATGCTGTACACTGATAGGGAAAGTACAGAACCTTGATCAGAGTAAAGCAGCATGTAAAACTAGAATGACTTGAAACCAAATAGGTCTGTCTCCACTGCAAAACCACACTAATCGAGAAATAGTGGCGGGAGTTAATTTAATCCATTGTCAAAACTGGCAGATTTTATCGGAATGTCTCTTTTTAACAACTTATATGTTGCATGATGATGAATCTGGCCTCACAATTTAAGCTGTCAGATACCAACATTAAAAGTGGAATTAAATGCAGCTTTCTGAAGGATCTATCAGAGACTACAGTCAGTTAACACACCTTGGGTAAACGAGACCTGAGACTGCAGTGCAACAGAATCTGCCTGATTGCTTCAAAACACCTCTGACATTCAACCCTTTCACAGATGAGCTAAACCTTTTCATATCACTCTGGAAATCTGCCACACAGTCCGTGTCATATACTCGACATGCCTGCCTGAAGATACCAGGAACAAAGACGTGATAGATTCACTGCCAAATACAAGTATGTATACTGCTCTGACATCCTGTAGGTGGTGGGTGTCTCCGCCAAAATGCCAGTAAGGGATAGGTGCCAACAATTCAGAAACACTATGATCTGACTTGCTTTATTGTATTGGTGCTATTGATGCTGCTACTGTCAAAAATGGGTCTGCAACTACAAATTATTATCAGTTCAGAATGTTTTGATTGGTGTGCACAAACAGCTATAAAAAGATGTGTTTGTGTAAAACTAAAAGGGATACCTGGGTAATATCAATTGCTTATTGTGCCAAACAATAGTACAAACCCAAAGACATTCAGTTCACCATGATATTAAACAGAGAAAAGTGTTTAGAAGCTCCAAACCAACGATATTTAACATTGTAGTTTAAACAATTATGAAAATTTTGCAAGAACAAATTACCAATTTTACAGGTGTTGTAAGCAGACCTGTCAACAAGTCATCACTTATTTTATGCGTCCAGCAGACATATGGCAATATTAGACTTCATTTGGAGTTAGGTGTCATATGGCTCCTTAGCTGCCTAAATGATGCTACTCTTGTCTTCTCACTAACTGTCTGTCTGCTGGTAATGTTGGGCGGGTGTGCAGTGGATTGATCAACTTTTTCACTAACAATAACCTCCTGCTCCTGGAAGGCAACATTAATGAAAATAGTGTTCAGCAGACCCAAAAGCTCAACCAGTGAACAAACAACTTACATGAGGAAACTGCAGGTTGGACAATAACGTTATGTGGTCTTATTTTGCGGTAACATACTCACATTACACATAATCGTTGAGCCATTGTTAATATTAAAAATATAGATTAGTTCAGTTTTAATTTATCATTATTTCATTTTAGAATCTGCTGGCTTAAGATCGTAGACAGACAGAGGAAGTAAACAAAATAACATGTGGCTGTGAGCTGGCTGCTGTATGAAAAACTCTAATCAAATAATCAAAAATCAGAAATCGGAATAACAATTAAAAAATTTAAAACAGGCTTTGCTAAATTACACTTACAAAAGCGTGATTCACAGTACAAAGTACCGCCTAACCACCCACAAACCTTGTGTTTCCAAACAGCCATGTCTCTCCTCATAAAGCCTGACTACTTGCCTAACTCTCTTCATCTACTACGTGCCCACAGATCATTTCTCTCTGTAGATTGCAAAAGCAGATCTGGCGTTGCAACAGTGCACATAATTATCCAGTGTTGGTGAGGATACTTGGACCACGCGAGTGTTTATCCTGTAGTTTCTGTCTCAAATAGTAATCTTGCACGAATACGACTGCTGGTTGCTTTGAATTTGTACTGACAGCTCTGTCATAAATAGCTGATCATAGTGTGATGTATTCGCCACACACACTACAGTTTAAAGGTTCACCAGGTCCTTCCACTGATGCTGTGTGAGGGCTGCTCAGGTTAATCTTGTCTGAACTCAGGAGTGTTAATAGAAGGTTCAGAGGTCACAGATTACATGTTAACTGACACGTCTTGCTATTCCACTGGACATTGTGTGCATCTTTAGACATTAGCAAAACTTATATTTCTAAATAAGTGCCTTAATTTGAAATTTAAACACAACCTTGACCCAATCCAACCAGAAAGTGTGCTTTGCAAGAACCCGTTCAGTGTTAATGGTCCAGGGGGCATTTTTTCTTCTTCTCAAGTCTCAAAAATGGATTTAATTTTGTGTTGAGGTTGATATTATTACTCACATGGTACATATTCTGTGAATAACGTGTTAAACCACGCATGTCACTGACTGGTTCTGTGAGTTTTAGGTCAGCACCATGAGCTGGGGGAACTTAGGTTAGGGCTCCCAGCGAGGGGCCAGCTAATCTTTGCAGAAGACCCCCCAAGGAGTTTCAATCCAGCCTGAACGGAAGAAAAGTCTGGTATTGAACATAATTTTTTAACATAAGATAAATCCAATCTAAAAAATGTATGAAAAGCAAGTCAATCACAAACCAACAAAAAGCACCAGATTCTACGAACTCTGTAAGAACCAACTGAAATATGACACATGAAACCGTGACCTTCCTCTTACCTGTGAGTCTTTCTCTTATTTGCAAATACAACTGAGCCACTTTTGAGCAGAAGTGGATCTACTAGAGGCTGCAGGTGTTTTGTATTGATAGCCACATTTCTCTCTTTTACACATTTTTAGGTCATTTGTGAAAAGAGAAAAGCTAAAATATATCCTGGCTAACATACCTCTGCCAGAAGCTAACACTTTTATGGTAATATCCATTCAAGGAGCTGGGAGGACACTGAAAAGCTAAATGAAACAATTGCTCCCAGATGGAAGAACTGTGTCCAGCTGCTTGAATGAAACACAAACCTCTGAGTAAGAAATGACAGCTCAGGATGACATGACCATAATTGAAAATGAGTTGAGAACGCCTAAAATGACCGATGAAATAAGAATATACACATCATGGAGTGCACACACATACACAGCAGCGAGGGGAGGAGAATGGATTGCAGCAATTTGTGGCAAAATAGATTAAAATCACATATGTGAAAATCCACTGTCACACACAGCATATGGCACAAAAGTCAGAATATGCCAACACACACCCATACACACATACACATACAGAAAAGGCCCTGGAAAGGCCTACTATAAATCAACTCAAAGCAACAGCCTTTATGCTTCAAAGTCATCTCTGAATCGCTTATCCACACATTGAGCCACACTATAGGAATACCAATTTATGGTCCTCTATCATATCACTCAGAGAGAGGGACAAAAAGAGGGGGGAAGCAGAGAGAGAGGGGGCGAGAGAGGCAGACAATGAGTGGAGGAGAGCATTATCCAACAATATACCTATTTATACACCTTATCTAATTAGAAAAAAAGGGAACACTTCTGCAATGATATTGACATTCACACATACAGTATATAAATACATGAATGCACTGAGTCAGATCACTCATTCACTAACAACCGCTCACACATACATACACACACACACAAACACAAACACACCATACACACAAGTGTCCCAGGGCTGCAAGATAAGAGAGGAGAGTGTTCTGGGGAGAAAGCTTCCTCATTGGTGTGCAAGGCTGCACATGTTCTAACCCTCCCTTATATCCCTGTGTGTGTGTATGTGTGTTGGTGAGTGAGAGAGTGTGAGTGTGTGTCTGTGTAGAGCACTCCCTCACCCTTCACTGCCACTAAAAAAGACACAGGGGACCCTATTGTGCCCAAAGGAGGAAAATCACTCCATTTTCAGAGAGGAGAGGAATGAACAGCTCTCCCTCCTTCGTTCATCTCTGACCTCTCTCCTCAACCCTCCCCTCCCACCCTCTCACACTCCTTTGCTTCTCCCTCCAATTCACACAGCAGCTGAAATGGTGAAGCTTGTTAAAAAGGCCACATGACAGCATTCTGGCTTTGCCCCATGACATCCCCTGCTAGCCGTGTGCCTTTGCACCAGAAACCGGATGGAAAGCAACTTTCGATCTGACTTCTAAAAAGTTACAGCACTAAGGGCCTGAAGTGGATACATAAGGGAAAAAAAAAGACAGGTAAGAAAATACAGGATCAAACAATAGAATTATTTCATACATATGCCAACAAAACAACAGTAAAGGAGAATGTTGTTGTTTTTTTGTTTTTTTCAATTGTTCAGTACAACAGCTCACTCACTCTGAGTGTTTTATTGTAAAACGATATTATCCAGAACTCTGCTTACTGAGTGAAGTGACTGAGGTTCCTACCTGGTAATGCTAGTTTAATAGAAACGAAAAATCTTCTCATGGAAGAATTACAGCCCGAACGGGTGGGGTTCCAGCAATGGTCCTTTAATTCTTGAAGATGGATGCAGAACAGATGTACCTCTGCAGACTGGGACAGCAGATTTGAGAGGGAAGAGCCCATATTCTCCAGTGATTTCAAGAAAAGTTCAATTGCCTTCTATTAAAAAGCGTTATTTTTGGGGTTTTGGCTGTCATCTGTGTTTCTTATTGCTCAGATCAAGAAAGGGCAACATCACTAAAATAATAAGATCTTATTTGGAAGAAGGCGGCTACAGTAAATTGTAAAATTATCACCCAAGCTTTCTGTATATCAAGTAAGATGTCAGATTGACTGTATTCCGACTGGCCGTACTATAGTTGTATACACACAAAACTGTGTCTGAGCACTAATTCTAGCTGATTTTATTGAATATACCTTCAATGTTCACGCAGTTGGTACTAAATAAAGTATCTTAAAAAGCTGTAGTATGCAAAAGAAAGGTTTTTTCAACTTTGCTGTTCATGGACATTATTTTCCTAAATACATTGCACAAAGGAAATGGAGATTTTTGACTGACATTCATTGATGCACATATTGTGTCACCTTTTTGTTAGTATAAAATATTAAATACATTGATTTCTTTATATACAAACTACAAAAAACTACAGGTATGGTATATATATACTGTACATACAGTATGCAGTAAGGAGTCAGGACTCACTGACAGTTTTTCCTGTGAACTGAATTGTGCAAGAAATTTTGAGTGGAAAAAAACTTTACCTCAATAAAGTGGTCCTGAATACTCTTGCTTCACGCGGTTGTCGTTCACAACAATCTGATTGTCTAACTGTCCATTTCTTGTCCTTGTTTGTCTCTGATTTATTTTTCATAATGTTGTCGTGCTGAGATGTCTCTGTCATTTTGATAGCTATTATTTACAACTACAAATATAAGATTCATTGTAATAAACGAAATTATCATTATGAACTAAATATTTAACTAACTTAAATGTAGTGATACACTCCCCTCCTGGAAATAAACAACCTTTTGTTTCCATAAAACAACAAATCAATTACTACAAATTCCTTCCATATGAGCTGTAGATGTGACTTAATTTATACATAGAGCCTACCCACATATCCACAAATACAGTATGACTTAATTGGTGGACAATTTTCAATTTTTTCCAACACGTACATTGTCAGTCACCGTAAGATGTCATTAAATGTTCTTGAAAAAATATAGTAAATAGACCATGTTAGATTTCACCCTGGCTGATACTCTTCACTTTCCTTTAGCCAAACCATGATACAAACAAAAATTAAAATCAGCAAATATAATTAGATTGTATGCAGTACTCCAGGCTCTTTCCTGTGCCCTCAAACTAAGACAGCCTTATTTTTTGAGAAAAGAGTTCAAAGCAAAAATAAAAAGTTGAATTTCTCACTAAACCAGAAACCACCAAGCTTTTACCTCAATCTCAAGTGATAGCTTGCTCAATTCCTTTGTACAGGGGCTCTTTGCAGGTCCCAGCCGTCAGATTGGAACAGGGCCTGTTGCCGGCAACATTCAGCACCAACCTTGGACAGCTACGCCCAATAGCCAGCAGAGATCAGCAGGGGGAAAAACATCAGGACAAAAGGCAGGAGGAGGTGGAGGGGCAGCAGGCTGGGTATATACAAAAGGGAGAAGGGGAAGAAAGGAATTTGGCGCTGGGAGGCCATTCACAGCATACAAAAGAAATAATGTCAACTCAGGTTGAAGGACAGAAAGCAAGAAATTAGCATTACAGCGGGTAACAGTTCGTATCCTACTGACTGGGCAAAGAGGACAAGCCTAAATTTTTACAAACTTGTGGCATGTTGGGTGGCAGATTATTGAAATGCGGTATTTCATGAGAAATATTTCTTTAGCAGTGACACTGTTTTGTAAGTGCTTATCCACAACAGCAATTTGGTATGATAAACACTCTACTAATTTAATTTTCTCCTGTAAGATTAGAATACCCAGAGTGGCACCTGTTAAAAAAGAATTTGACATTTTCAATCCACATAACTGATGTCATCTTTGGACGGGATCAGAATGCTGTGTGTCTTGAGAGATGGTTTCAAACAGTCAGTGCGCTCCTCTATGCTGCAGACTACGCTTCATTTTCCTTTGAGCTGATTTTGTTTACCTTATCCACAAGGGGTTTCCTGCTGTTAGTACCTTTACACTAATGTGTTTCTATTCCCTGTAAGTACAATGCCCAGAACCAACAGTTATCAAATGCCATCTCTCAATCCATGAATGTCTCTTGCAGTCAAACTGGATATTTTAGACAATACTATCACTTCCCTCGGTGATATTCTGACAAACACTTGTCCCGGCTGGTGAATGATAGAAAAAATAAAATAAATAAATAATTGATCATCCACATTAAACATTACTGTTGTGCATCATCAGAATGGATGGAGAGGGAGAGATTTTTCAGAGGAAAAAGTAGTAATTTGGACAAACCTTGCAATCATGTGTCCAGGTTGAATAAAATGAGAACCACAGCTATCACTCAGCACAGAGGAGCAAACACACAACCACTTCATCCAATCATTAGAGGACCCATCACGTTTCACTGGAGAGAAGAGGGAGCTGAGAATAAGCTCTGTTTCATTTTCTCTCTGACTCCCACCACACACACACACACAAACATACATACATTAGAGCAGTCCACGGCACCGTAGCATCCAAATATAATCATACAGTCGTAAAAATTTACCTCAAACTTGGGATCTTGACAAAGTGCTTCATTGAAAATTTAGTAGCAATTTTGCCGCTGTTGCTCCCCTATAGCCATACAATGTTGTACATCTCCAAGAACACTTTATATCGAAAGCAAAATAACATGATTCTCCCTGTCAGAACTCATATATCATTTCACACTCAGTCTCAAGTTCCATTTTTTGTTTCCTTTAAGCGGACAAATAAGACTTCTATTTTACATAAAAGATTTGATTCTTTAAAATACACTTTTCAGAAAAAAAGAATATTTCCATTTTGCAGAGAGCATTGTTGATAAAATAGTTGGTGCAAAGGCACTTTCTGGAGTAAGTATAGTAGATTTTGCCGCTTGTTGGATTTGAAAGGTTTGATTGACATGCAGTAAGGAATAATCAACTATATACAATTAGTGCCATTTTTTGACAGGAGAAATAAAAATACAGTTTTATGAACAGCACAAAAGCCGTGTTCTACACAGTCCTGCCATTATATACCTGCGATCATCAAGTCTTTAAATTTCATTTTCAAGAAGAAATAATTTATACTTCAGGAGAAAAAATAGAACTGCATAATAATATACTTCTTATAATCCTTTTATGCATACTTGAAAGAAAAAGAAAAGGAAGAGAAAAAGATCATCGAGGCTTAGGTTCGCTGATCAATCATGTGATTGAACACAGATAATAAGATGATATGAGAGGCTAATATTACAGTAACTATGATTATTATTATGAATGCTGCACAGAACCTGGGGGGCATTGTCTACTCTATTTACAGTTGACTCATAACGTCTGTTTCCAGAACCTCAGGTAGTCTGGTTCTGTTTTTAGCTTCCCAGGGAGCAGGAGTGGATGCTCATTGTTTCTGGAAGGGTGTTCGGCCCCGTAGTATTTCCTGGGGGTCCCATACAGCACAGTTTTGTTCAACCTGTCCTGGTTGGTGAAATGCCTTCGGGCTGTAGCAGCCTCGTAGGGGGGCACGATGCAAGGTCTCTTAGGTAAGTCATTTGTAATTGAAAGGGCAGCTGCAGGACTCTTTGATGGAGCTCTCCCTAAGTTTGATACAGCATCTCAGGGGCTCTGCAGGGTGGATCAAACCTACATGATGTTGGTGATTTATCCGCAAATCCACTGTGCTGATAGTGTAGGCCCCTGAGCTGCGGGTAGGGCGTCATCCTTCTTTGTCAGGGGCCCAAAAGCTGAGCTCCTTTAAGGTTGCGGTAATAAGCCACCTGTTCTCCATCCTTCTGCATGTAAATTGGATTTTGGCACATGGAGCCCACAGGTGGGGGGATGTAGTTGCACACGTGACTTTCAGAGGTTTTGTCTTGGGTTGGTTCGGGAGTGTAGGAACCATATTGCACTTGAAGAGTTGAGATCTAAGTTGTTGGCACCTGGGCACGTGTTTACCTTTGCGCCGTTTCAGGACAAAAGCGAGGCCAGCATAAAGCAGACGGAGAGAATAGAAAACAAGAAGCGAATCAGGACTGAAAGTGGGACCTCAGGGTGTAACTCAGGGGTGTGGAGCCTGGATTCAGTGGGGCTGACAGAGCTAAGAAGAGAGGGAGGAAGAAGAAGAAAAGAAGGGGTGGTGGCAGTGCCAAGAACTTATTAATGTGGGTGTTTTGTATGGGGGCGTGTTGCAGTTGGGGGCACCTCACTAGGCTCAGGAGCAAATGTACCCTCATTACTTGAAGTGGCGCAGCAGGCGACCTGCGTGTAGAGGAGGCGAATACGCAAGTGATTCGTTAACCACCGCATGGTACTGGACAGCTCCATCAGTTTTGAAACCCGCGATGTCACAGGTGCAGTCCCAGGGTTCTCCTGCAAGTGATCTGGATAAATGCACAAGCTGGTCTAGGGCTTTAACTGACTGGAAGGTAGAATGATTATTCATGAGTTGGTCTTGTTAACATAAGTTCCCCAAAAACATTGTCCGGGCGATCTTAATAGGTTGTTGTTCAAAAACAGTAGCTGCAGGTTATACAAAGCATTAAATGTCTGTGGTAAATATCCTTGATGATGTATTTAAATACAGATACTGGAGTGACCGCAGACCAGCGAAAAAGTGATTGAAAAGTGATTCAATAATTCCCATTAAAGGTAGAGCCGTCTGAGGGTTTGTTAGATTCTCAAAGCACCCTCCTGGATCCTGGCTGGGCAGCTTGATGAGCTGCCTCAGATCAGTTCTGCTGACAGTGCAGATCAGGTTTCTTTGGATAGGATGGCTTGGGGTTCAGCTCACTGATGTTATGCAACTTCCTCTCTTGGCAATTGATGTTCAATCCATGTCAGGGTTTTGTGATGTGCTGCATTGCAGCTGGGACTAACATATGGGCACAGGGGAGCAACGTCTAGTGAAACCATTATGGGCCCAAAGACATGTTTGTCTTTGTGATCGGTGGGCCTGTAAGCGTGCTTATTTTAGGTCAGGCGGGGAAGCTTCCCGGGCACAGTGGGGTGATTATTCCAGGGTGGTGGGTGAGGCCGGGGCTCCTTGAAAGTGAGAGTCAGAGGGGGGGGTGAACCGCTCCAGCATTTCCTGCGTGGGCACAAGTCTGTTTGATGAGCTGGGTGATGTCTTTGCCGTGCAATCAGGCGGCGTCTCACACCTATGTCTACAAAGACAGAGATAGTGTCTAACCAGGATTCGAGAGGAATCAGATGCTTGGGTACAGTTCCACGGGTTCTCTTCCAGCTGGTCCATGATGCCGCCTATGTGCTCAGAACACCGGCAAACGGCATCTTGAGCCGGTTACGTAAATCCAGAAGTGGGTGAGAACGCGAGCGGAAAATGAGAGGAGGCTAAAGACAGCAGCCAGGTTATCATTAAGGATCAACACTTTGAGTTTATTAAGCTTACTGAAAGCACCAGCTCTATTAGCTGATATAATTATGTGGTCTGCCTGTAAGTACTCAAACTCTCAAGTCCTGCAAAGGTGTCTCTTTTATCACCTCCAGGTTGTTATTATTGTTCAAGTGGAGCCGCTTCAGAAGCCAGGCCGTTAAATACGCCCGTTCGGATCTCCTGTTCATTATTCCCCAGATGCAGTGAGGTGACGGTAACATAATTGACAAACTCATTGGCGCTGAACCCGTGACAGGAAGTTCCATTTAGAAAAAGCTGGGAGATTTTATTCGGGGCGCTTGGAACTATTTGACGGTGATAAATCTTTATTCTCACAGTTGATGTTCAGTATATTCTCTCGCTCTCACCAGGCCTGTGGTCTTACCAGATATCTTTGGAGGCTGAAGTTTTGCGGCTCTCCGTTTCGGACGGCGACAGGCTGGTGACCGTGAGGACAACAGCAAGAGGACGCCGCTCAACATTTTTACAGCCAGAAATGGTTAACTGAAATATAGATCCAGCATTTAACTGCAGCACGAGCCTTGGGTGGAGAAAAAAAAAAAATCAGGGAGTGAGTTCTCACAGTGGAGAGAGGGGAAGGAGATCAAGGCGCCCTCACACACACACAGACACACACTCACAAACACAAACACACGGGCGCGCAGAAGAGCAAACTTCCACCGTTATTTAATTGTTTAAATGGGACGTGACGCACAGGTTGCATAAATCTCTCATTGACCTTCGCTTTTGGATCAAAAATCGAAATCGCGTCCCAAATGTTCACTCATGAAAAGAAAAAAAAGCGCAGCAAATCACCGGGATCTATTGCTGGAACCGGACTTAGCACATTAATTTAAAAGGCAGAGGGAAAATCGGAGGGAAAAAAGGCGTTGCACAACCCCTGTTTTCCTTTGAGAGCGCCGATTTATTCAGCTGCTTCATGCAGATCACCAACATGCAGCCAGAAATATGCAGAGAGACACACTGGCTGTAAACGCCTCTTCTGTATCCACACTGGAAAAGCGCTTCATTTTTTGGCCAGGCAAAGGGAGGGGAAAAAGCTCTTTTTAAAAGATCGAAATAATGCGCAAAAAGACGCACCGCTGACGCACAGCTAGCTTTCCGTATAACCCTCCCCGAGAGGGAGGTAAGGTAAAAGTGAACTCGATGGGAGAAAAAAGGAGAAAAAAGGAGCGCGGTGAGAGAGAACGAGAGAAATGAGATATATATTCCCGGAGCTGAGGCATAACTACATAGGCATGCCACTGTGCCGTCGGTCCTCCTCCTCCGCTCCGCACACTGAGAGCACCACTGAGCGTCTGCTGCTGCTGCCCGCCTACGCTGCGTTTGTATGTGTGTGTGCGTATGTGCGAGAGAGTGTGTGTGACTGAGAAAGAGGGGGGAAGAGAGAGAGAGGAGCCTAGGGGCCGTTACGTCACCGACATAGTCAACATGAACACACAAACACATACACACGCACAAACACAAAGACACAGGGTCTTAAAAGTACTACCCTGCAAAATGATCAGTTTCAGCAATTCATCAGCTTGAATTCAAAAATATGTTAAAGAAAGAGAAAAATCTACCTCTAGAAATCTTTGAGTTGTTTTTTTTTTTCAAAGCAACTATAACATTTTGTTAACTCAACCATATTACCATTATTATTGTTCCTGTTCCTAAAGCAACAATCTATCTGATTTCAGAATAAGAAAAAAACTGTCTTCCAGAAGAAAAACATCAGAAATCAGCCTTGAAACTGGAAGCAGTAACATTACATTACACCATTTATGTTTGTAAAATCTTCATTTTAACTATTTAAAGTGTATTTCAGAGTATTCCTTAGGTTCCATATACAAACAATGACTTAACTATAAACCCTGATGCCTAACAGGGAGCCACTTTGCATAACAGCATAACAGCCTCTAGATAAGCATCTGCTACAACGGTAAATAATGATGCAATTAATCTATATACCTGCACAGCGGGGATGTGACATTAACATGCAAATGTAATGCTACAGTGATATGGCTTCATAAAACCTACGGCTGCCTCCCTTTTTTACCCATGACTCCACTAGGAGGCAGGAAAGGCCTCTTCTCAGGATTCCAGTGTCCGTCATTATTTCCCCTATTTTCTTGTCTTTGTCTTTCACACATCCATTCACACAGACTTATCATGTCAGCTTACAGACATGTCATTATTACCAAATAGAGAGTGACACTCAAAAGAAGGTTTTAGATAATAGAGCAGTTTCCTCATATTCCTGAGCAAAATAGAACAGTGATAGATATAATAATACATACAAAACAGAAACATAATAGATAATAGATTCATATTAATCATATGCATGTGTTTTACTGTACATAAGTACAATATAATAATGTACATACAGTCAAAAGTTTGGACACATCTTGTCATTCAATGGTTTATTTTTATTACTCTCTACATTGTAGATTAAAACTGAGGACATAAAAACTATGAAGGAACACATCTGGAACTACATAGTTAAGAAAAAAGTGTTAAACAAACCAGAATATGTTTTATATTTTAGATTCCGCAAAGTAGACACCTTTTGCTTTGATGACAGCTTTGCATACTCTTGGAATTCTCTCAGTCAGATTCATGAGGTCACCTGGTATGGTTTTCAGTTTACAGGTGTGCCTTGTTGAGAGTTAATTTGTGGAATTTCTTGCCTTCTTAATGTGTTCAAGACCATCAGTTGTGTTGTGCAGAGGCAGGGTTGGTACACAGTTCTATACAGTAAATAGTCAAGTAAATTTGTAAATTCGACTACTGCTCTGATCCATATTATGGCAAGAACTACTCAACTGAGTAAAGATAAGCAATAGTCCATCATTACTTTAAGACATGAAGGTTAGTCACTCCAGAAATTTTCAAGAACTTTGAATCTCATCAAGGACAGTCGCAAAAACCATCAAAGACAATGATGAAACTGGCTCTCATGAGGACCACCCCAGGAAAGGAAGACCAAGAGTTACCTCTGCTGCAGAGGATAAGTTCATTAGAGTTACAACCTCAGAAATCACTTTTAGATTAGAGCCCACATAAATGTTTCACAGAGTTCAATTAGCATACACATGTCAACATCAACTGTTCAGAGGAGACTGTGTGAATCAGCCTTCATGGTCAGATTGCTGCAAAGAAGCCACTACTAAGGAAGAGCAAAAATTGCCAAGAAACAGGTGCAGGAATGAACATTAGACCAGTGGAAATCTGTACTTTGGTCTGATGAGTCCAAATTGGAGATTTTTGGTTCCACCTGCCATGTCTTTGCGAGACGCAGAAAAGGTGATGGTTTCTACATGGGTGGTTTCTACCATGAATCATGTAGGAGGAGGTGTGATATTGTGAGGGGGCTTTGCTGATGACACTGTTGGTGATTTATTCAAAATTCAAGGCACACTTAACCAGCATTCTGCAGCAACATGCCATCCCATCTGGTTTTCACATAGTGGGATCATTTGTTTTTCAAGAGGACAATGACCCCAAATACACCAGGCAATGTAAGGGCTTTTTGACCAAGAAGGAGAGAGATGGAGTGCTGTGTCAGATGACCTAGCCTCCACAATCAAAAGTGGAGCAAAGCAGACAGCAAGTGCTCAGCACCTCTGGGAACTCCTTCAGGACTGTTGGAAAACCATTCCAGGTGACCTCATGAATCTGACTGAGAGAATGCCAAGAGTGTGCAAAGGTGTCATCAAAGCAGAAGGTGGCTACTTTGAAGAATCTAAAATATAAAACATATTCTGGTTAGTTTTTTGTTTACAATTTCCAGGTTTAATTAATAAAAATCTAATATAATTAATATAATACTATATGTATTAAATGATACATTGACATTAGCAACATTAATTTGTATTTTTAATTCAATAATGTTACTGTAATATTCTAACAATACCTCATGTTGTAATTATTAAAATCATTAATAATCCCCCCCCCCCATCATCCCACTTACTGTCCCACTTATCTTTGCTCTTTAGTGCCATGCAGATATACTCAAAGATAAATTCATACAAATACCTAACACTGGAAATACAAACTCAGTCTAGTCAAGAATAGATGGCTCGTCCAGTATGACAGTTACTTATTTTGCAACAACAAACATACATTTTTTTTCTCACACTCACTGAGCACTTTATTAGGAACACCTGTGCACCTGCTTATTCATGCAATAATCCAACTAGTCAAACATGCAGCAACAGTACAGTGCATAGAATCACGCAGATACAGGTCAGGAGCTTCAGTTAATGTTCACATCAAACATCAGAATGGGAAAAATGTGATCTCAGTAACTCAGATAACCCCTCCTCATAGCTGGTGTGAACAAAAAAGCATCTCAGAATGCACACCACTTGAGGCGTGCAGTGAATATTGAGGCATATGAGCTACAACAGCAGAGTAGTCCAAATTTGGCATCATCAGCATGACTTCATGGACCCAACCTGCCTTGTGTCAGCAGTCCAAGCTGATGGTGGTGTAGTGGTGTGGGAAGGTTTTCCTGGCATGCTGTGGGCCCATTAGCACTAATCAATCATCATTTGAATGCTACAGTCTATCTGAGTATTGTTGCTGACCATGTTCGTCCCCTTTTGGCCACCTTTGGGCAGTTGTAGAGCTGTAGCTCACTATTAAGATGTCTTGAATCGATGCCATAGGTACGACACAGGTACAGCATATCCTCTGCCATAGCCTGCACCTTAACCTGCGCCACAGCCTAAGCCATAGCTTGAGCTACACTTCCCTAGAAATGTAACTGCACATAGCGATGCAGACTGCAACATCTGTGTTTGGTCCACTTGGTTGGCTCATACATGTCTACCAGTGGCCAGACAAACACAGAAAAGTCCTATCTGCCTTAATCTGTTCAATGGTCATAAAAACCATCTCCTCTAATGCTCCTTCCAACATGAAGTACATCAAGTAACTCAACATAGTGACACAGAAACCCCACTGGGAGTTTTGGTGATGTAACTGCCTAACGAAACACACAAGCAAACACTTGTAACTGCTCACAAAGTTGTCGGTGCACAGCATAGGTTCTGTTTCAGTCCTATGCAGAAGTATAGACCAAGCCTTAGGATGGAGATACTAATAAAGCAATTGGTGCGTGTGTGTGTGTGTGCATAAAAGCTGCTCACAGTAAGAAATGGCATGGCCAAAACATACATGTTAAGGTGTCTGGACAGGGTAAATTTTGTTTTCCTGCACAATCCTGCTCACTCATCTTCACATTTTGATATGTGTCTGAAGAAAAGAGCAGTCCTCAAACAACCTATGGCCTTCAGCCATGGTGTATAATGGCCAAAGAAATTCCCTCATGGAACTTAAAGAAACACCATGATATGCCTGATTTGTGATTTGTGAAAAAAGTACCTTAACTCAACTCTATGAGAGTAGAGGTTACTGCAAAACAGCCAGAATATGCGTGACATGGGACCTTTGGAGGACTCCTGGAGGCAGCATTCACAGCCACTGCAGTTGCCTTACTGCAGCCTGACTGAGGATTGACAAGAGGCTGTGACAGGAAGATAGGCGTTAAGACACAAAGGTGAGGATGATTTTCTCCTTGTCAGGGTCTGACAGCACCGGTCCAGCTCTGGTGATAGTCTGTCAGAAAATGAACATACTGTATATTGCAGGAGCATTACTATATGATTCCAGGTATATCACAGTGACGATGATTATGATAAAGAATGATGCACACAATGATGAAAGAGACATTTAGCCTTTTTTAAATTCAGTTTTTTATTGAGAATGAGGGCTGCTTCAGATTTCAGTGATGATTGATGGGGTGGAGGTGTGTTGAAGGGAAAAGCCTGCAGGTTTCCACATGAGGCCAGATGGGTATATTGTCAGAGCACCGCTCCACAGCACATTTGTCAAGTCAATCACAGGCCACTGAGGATGACTGTACCTGAAGCATGTGTGTGTTTGTATGAGACAGAGGAAGTGAAGGGAAGAGGCTAAAGGAGAATATAAGATACCAGCCTTTCTAAGCTGATATAAATCTTATGAATGTGTAAACACATTTTCTGAAAAATGAATTCTTTTCAGCTGAGTGTGCAGGAGCTAAGTACAGTTTAACCTGTTGTTAACTTTGATATGCAAAGTAGTAGTCAGTTAGCAAGCGCATGAGGCCACTGGCTAACAGGACAACAAGTTCATACAGTTTATTAAAAAAGCATATTTGTACCATCAACTCCTCATATTTCTTACAGCAACACCCTGTTACTTCTTCTGTCCTTCTGTCACCTGTCAGGAACAAGGTCATTAACTGATATTCTGTTTCTTGTCCATGCAGTGTGGATCTCCATGCTCACATGCATTTCCTCCATTTGCCTCACATAGGCCAAACGCACACAAGTCCGGTCAGTTAGGGAATGCACAGCAAACTGTTCAGATGTGAGTCGCTGACATTGTAGCTATTAAGTTCTGTGATGAACACAGTTAATCCCTTTGTTATGCGCAAAAATGGTATGGGCTTTATTTTTTCAGTCACCCTGGAGATGAATGGGTGGGTGAATATAGTAAAAGATTTCCGGAGCTATTATTTTGTTGTTGTTTCCACCTAAACAAGCTTTCTTTAACTGCACTACCAGCAGCTGTGAAAACTGATAACAGAAAGGTGTGTGGACCTTGGTTAGATCATATTGAATCAACTCGTGCCATTCTATTTCCCAGCAACATAAAGTCTGAGACAAGTGATGGAAGATACTGCTTACTTTCACTTAGAAAGCAGAGTAACTGTCAGTTAGCAAGCTTGTTAGCCCGCTGGCAAACAGGACCACAGTGTATTAAAAAGGCATATTGTACCATTGCCATATCCTTTACTATTACTGCTAGTGAAAGCACTGATGTTTGGGACCCTGTGGAATGGGTCACTACATCCCTAACCTTGTAGCACTACCTATTTTGCAACAATGTGTGGATGCACTCCACCTGTTACTAGGTGAGTGGTGCAATTATTTATTATTATTATTATTATTATTATTATTATTGGTGGTTAAACAATGACCAGCAGGTCAACCCCAACTTTGAAAAAACACTCCATCAGTGTATAAAGTCCTTTTTGTGTGTGGGAATGTGTTGGGGGGGGGCTCAGAGATGGGTTTGTGGTCAAATTCAGGTAATGAGTGAGTGTATGAGATGAGAAATTGGAGTGAGGGAGTTGGCTGATCTGGTACAAAAGACAGAGATGGAAAAGGAGAATTCTCAGGGTGACCTGGTAGCTCACCAGGTCGAGTGCAAACAACATACCAAGGCTGGTTTCCACATTTTAATCCAGCCTGGGCCCTTTGCTGCATGTCACCCCCCTCTCTTCCTCTTCTGCCCTTTCTGTCTCTCTCTACTGTCACTGTCAAATGAAGCAGAATATATATATATATATATATATATATATATATATATATATATATATAATGTGAGATTGAAGGATTGTTGTTTTAATGGTTTTGACATTGTCTATGAGGGTAGCCGCCACGCTGAGGTTCACTGTGTGAATGTCACAGTGGATCAAATTTCATAAATGGCTCAGAAGAATGATTTTTGAAAAGGAGAAAATCCACCATAAAACAGAATTTACATGTGTTGTTCATTAATCAACATGCAGTGTCAAAACATACTTTACATAAACCTACTCTTCTTTTGTTAAAGGTTTATAGGACTTGAAGAAATGATGAAAGTAGGTCATTATTGCAGAATAATTAAAGGTACATAAAGATAAGACAGCCAAACCTAATGCAGCAAGTAAATGTAGAAGCAGAACACACCAAGTAACTGTGGCAAACAAAGATATATGCTCAACTTCACACAGCATGTTAGAAAAACACGGGACAGTAAAAAAGGTATCTGCCTGCAAGTGTATGATGTAAGTGTATATTAAAACAAGTTAGACGTAATTGACATAAAAGTGAAACATAAAAACTATGAACAGAGATTTTAAAGCATAGTCAGTAAGCATATTACCAGCAAACTGGCAGATGTAAACAGACTAATCTTTAGGAATGAAAACCTTCATTTAGATTCAGATTTATACTTTATTGTCCCCAAGGGGAAATTTGTTTTCACAGTCTGTATGCACATTTAACAAATAACATTCAACACAGAAAAACACATTCAATTTACGCAGACAAAATACCACAATAAACACTGCTACCTTCTACTCAGATCATTATGGCAGATGGAATGAAACTTTTTCCAAAGTGTGTTTAAATGGAAATTCGAGTGTTTTAGAACCTTGGTCTTACTTCCATAGCTTTGACCATCATTTCCAGCAGTATGAACCATTTCTGAGTAGTTGTGTTGGAGGCCTGTTTGTATGTCAAAGGTTGATGGTGATCAGGCACAATTAGTCACTATTTTTGACAAAAAAAAAAAAGTAACCCATCACAGTTTAGAGACAGACCTCCTAGTTCAAAGTTCATATTTAATGCAGTTATACACAGACACAGTTATCCTATAAAAAGTGCTGACAGTTCAGCTGTGCTTGCTTTCAGTTTTGCCTCCAAATACAGTTCTGATCATCTTTTTACAGCCTGTTTGATCATCTGACAGGTTGTGTTTCTTGTTGCTTTGTCTGACTTGAGTTGTAATGATGATAATCAGTAACCCAACTAAAAACAGACATAACGACAAGATTCAGGCAATACATTGAATCACACCAATACTATAGTCTGGCAAAGTTGAGCATTCCAATGCTTAGCCAAACTGTGCTATGTAAGGTAAGGTAAACTAGGCTCGGTTACATTACCAAGTCCATGGGAAAAGAAGATGCCTTTTTGGCGTGCTGCTTTGCAATATCCTGTTGTCCTGCAGTTATCCAAGCTGTGTGGCTTCAGTGTTGTTGAGAAGATCGGTAGTTGTTTCTTTGGTCTCCTTGCTGAGTTAGCTGCTTGATGCTAACTCTGCTTTGTGGCTGCATTTGCTGGAAAACCCAGCTGGCAGATCTTGTGTCGTACCTGCTGGTGCTTGGTCTTAAATCCTTTTGTGCTGCTACCAAAGTTCAGTCCAGTGACATCATGAGTCCTTGGCCAAACCAATTGTAGCTGAAGTTGGGGTATTTTACTACCAGATGTGAAACGGTGAAGGACCTTGGGAGTTTCCTTTGTCTGTGGAGCAAAAGGAGCCATTTGGGGCTGAGGCCTTACACTGACAACAGAAAGGTGCATGGTTGGTTGGTTAGATCAGACTAAATCAGCTCATGCCATTCATACCTGATTAACTTTGTTAGGCTGTTTTTCATGCACACAAAGAGTTAGGGGAGGAGAGGGAGTTAGACATGTATTTTTTGTGGGTAGTGGAAACTCACTCCTAGTTCTGCACAATGCAAATGCATTTACTTCAACCTCCTACTCACTTATCGGCCCACCTTTTGATAAATCCAATAATTTTCTGTCTAAGCTAGAGTTTCTGCTGGGCTCCCAAATGACAAGGGAGCTAATATGTTGTAATGAGACTGACTGTTGAGGCGACAGAATCAAATTTTCGTTTTGGTCCCAGGCTAAAAACTGTTTAAGAGCCCCTGTGTTGAGTGATACTTCATCTTGATAGAGCACTCTGAGATAAGAAAGCATATTCCTCACTTTTATAACACTGTAAAAAGCCATGTTGGACAGGCTTGCTTTCAAACTGCACTGTAGGTGATATTAAGCTGAATTTATTATTATTGTCACAATAAGTTAAGAGGATGAAATGTATCTTGATATGCACACAATCACAAATACTCTTTCTCAATCACCATTCTTTTCTTTATCTAAACAACTATACATCAGTACAGTTGATGTGGCAGAGATTTGAAGGCAGGTGAGTAGAAAACTAATAATATGCTGATACTGTGTATACAGAGTGTGTTGACACAGATATGTGTACAGATGAAGGTATACATGGGGTGACCACATTCAGCTAACTGCCACGTTGCTTGGCTGTTTAGCTGGGGTGTAACTGTAAACCCTGGCTAAGTGTGAGTTTGTCAGGGTGACAGTGATGCACATTGGCTGGTTGGTTGGACAAGAACTGGTTTGTCCAGTTGATGTGAAGGCATGGGCTGTTATGCAGTGTCCTGTGTCAGCCAATTAAAAGGAACTGATGCATTTCTTAGGTTTAGCAGGTTATTACAGAGCCTTTTGCAAAAATCTCTCGACAGAGGTCACACCCCTGACCAACTTGTTGAAAGGCGAGACCAAGTTTGTGTGGTCTACCCAGTGTCAGGAGGTGTTCTGGTTGCACCGCGCATGGACCTGCCAGTAATGTGGGGGTGGGGGATGATAACCTCTAGGGGTCTGGGGTTTGGATCAGGCACTAACTCGTATCCCTTTTCTCTGCAGGTAGCTGGTTGCTGTGACCTGGAGCACATGTGGTGCCAAGGAGTGTTGTAGATTACATATAGTCCTGGCTGCAGACTAATTACTCTCTGCTCCCCTCCACAGGCACCCACTTATTTGATTTGATTATGTTGCCTTAGTCTATTCTTTATGTTTTATCTTGTACCATGTAACACTTGCACCCATATCTTTCACTCATGCACACCGCCTACCACCACCACTGAATTTATAGACTTCCACACCCCATGTTCTGGGGTGTTCAGTTATTAATTCGCCATTTTGATTTTGATTATTATTATTATTATTATTATAATCTTATTTGGTATAATTTGTTAATTTAATTAAATATCCTCTGTTAATCGCTTCATCTTTTTCCCGTCCTTTTACACTTCTTGTTGTACTGCTTTTTTTGTTTTATTTTTGTCCTCTGAATGATTTGAGCTTGCACCTACAACGGAATGATAAATTCAGACAGACAAGTGCAAAAAAAAAAAAAAAAAAATACTGGCTTAAAAGTGATGTCTATGTTATCTAGCATCTAATTTCTAGAGATAAATACAACTTCATCTCTAAGTAAGCTAAATAAAATGCATTACATTCCTAGATGAATGTAATGGTTATTGATTAATAATAAAAAGCCATTTCATTTTTATTTTATTTAGATTTTAAAAAGAACTTCTACCTGCTGGGTACATAACTCACAGTTTGATTTTTTTTCCCCTCTGTGGCCATACAAGTGAAATGTGACGCTCAGGGAGTCACCTCATCATCCTCCCCCATAGGGGATATGATTATAAAAGGAGCATTAAATGATTTTTGTAAGGGTTTGCCCCACAGTCTCTTCTCTTTTCAGAAAAATTGACCAATATGTCAGTGGGTTAGGACCACATTGATGCACACTGAGTCTAATCATCCATGACACCATGAGTGCAATTTATTAGGCTGATATTGAAAATGATTAATTTGGTTAGTTAGCCTACCTGTCCAACAGGAAACTGGCAAAGTTGATATCACTTCAGAATCTTTTGTCTACCCTCAGAACTTTTATTTAGAAAAAACCACACTAGACTTCATTATATTTGTTCTCTAGTTTTAAAAAGTAGTTTCTTTTCAGCTTTTCAGTAGTGAACAAAGAATCCACACCTGGGAGCTGTAGAAGTGGTTGCTAAGGAGCAGATAATATGTTTCACAAAGATCAAAAAAATATGTTGATTCAAGAGTTTATTTCTATAAACCAGATTAGAACACCCATGCTTCTTGTCATTTTTCTGCTCCTGTGTTTTCTAGGCAGCCTTTATCAAGCCATCGATCCAGCCAGGCTAACACCAAGTGCAGGCCAGGGCTTATCACCCAACATGAGAGCTGCTCCTCACTGATGCTCTTGTGGCTGAAAGCCTGAGACCAGAAGAGTGGAGACTGGTGTAGCAGCAGATTTCATCAAGTACAACTGAGTTTTCACCAACTGGAGAGGTCAGTCAATTTCATTTAAAACCTATGCTTGATTTGGATTATAGCCTGTTTCAAGTATTCACACACTAGCCACCAAGTAAAGCTAGAAATGAGGAGATGAATATCATTACATAACAGTTTGTACCACTACACTTTTAACCGTCATAGCTGACAGAGCGAAAGGGAATGTGTGGGGTGACTTACATTTTGTGACTATACTTTTATATGGTGATTCATTTCATTGCTGGCTGGTTCATATGAAAGCCTTAAATGTCTATAAAGAAAATGAATAGGGAACCTTATTTCCAAAACCAGGACTATTGAAAGGAAATATATTTAATTTTTATAGAAGTTTGACTCAGCAAGATCAGTGTTGCCTCCAGAGCATCACCATCTGTAAGAAAACCATGAATGTGTGAAAATACAAGGGTAGAGAAAAAAGAACTGAGTGACCATAGTAAACATCAAATGCACTGACAGAGGATGTCATTAGGAAACATATAGGAAGACACTGAGTCCTTTGTCTGTTAGATCAAACTAATGGCATCCTTGTATGTACACAGGGAACTCTAATCCCTCACACTGAGCAGACTGAAAATCTAATCCTTGAGAGTCATTGCAGATGGGTGGCTGCGCTCTCTGGCTTTTCACTGTCAATTTATCAGTCTGCATGAACATGAAGGGAGAGTGACTATGAATCACAGTGTCTCCATCAACCCACCTCCAGCAAACACAAGGTCAAATATGTGATTTTTTTCTTCTATCATGTCATATTAAAATGAAGAGGTACAACATGTGGGGGATATGTGATTATGATATGTGATTATATGTGTGTTTGGTAAGGCATGGTTATTAATAAATTATCATTTTCCTAGAGGGGAAGGATAAGATACATGGCAGGCATGTAAGGTGGATACATCGGGAACAACTACTCACACAAAATGCTTTCTAACATAACTTTTTGGGGAGGATTTAAGTTGTGAGATGGCCTCTGTATTCCTACTGAAATCTCCACTGAGAAGAATTTGAGAGCTTAAGTCGCAACTGTGTAACATCCAAATTATTTTAAGAATCCTTACAACCACAGGAGATGCTGTTCTTTACCGTTATCATTATCTATATGTACTGAATCAGATTGGGATCTGAGGAGTTTGGAGCCCAGGTCAACAGCTTTGGCTCTTTGTCATGTTCCTCAAGAAATTTCTGAGCAGTTTTTGTGGTGTGGTGGGAACATCATCCTGCTCAGGGAGGCCCCTGACATTGGGGAGTGTTGTTGCCATTGGAGGGGTGTATGCTTGGTTTGTGACAATATTTAGGTGGGTGGTACATGACAAAGTAACATCCAAATGAATGTCAGGACCAAAGGTTCCTCAGCAGAACATTGTGTTATAACGAGATGATGTTATTCACTTCATCCACCAGTGGTCATCATGTTAGGGCTGATCGGTGTATATAAGCAAGTGTCTTGTACATGGATTGCTTTGATATAAGAAATGATTTATATGAGGGTAAGGAAAAGATGATGAGTCAAGTTAGCAGGAACCAACAATTACTGTTGGTAGTGAATCAGAAACAAAAATCAATCTTTTGTGTCACACAGTCACACAGTCATTTGACCGACCCATCCACCAGCACCTTCTTTCTAAAGGTAATACCATTAGATATGTAATAACCTGATAAATACCAGTTTCTTTTTCTCCTTTGTCTCCTTAAAGGTATGATTATTTTGTTTTATTAACGAAATGGCTTCTAATTTGAAGTTGTCCTGCTTAATATTACATGGAGGTAAATTTGAATTAAATAAGTTAAAATGCATAAATAATTTACTATAAGAAAATAAATGTTTAAATACGTTTTATAGTTTGTTTAGTGATGTAAAGAAAGATAAAATTTCTGTCATGGGAGAAAGTAAATGACCCGAGAGAGTTTATATTTTGTGTCCATCTGTGTAAGAGAAGAATCAAGCCAGCAACGCGGTAGAGCACAGACTCCAATGTGTTGGAGAGTGGCCTCAGACTACGTTGTGTTTATTTAAGCAATATTAACCGAGAGGGTGTGCTTTAACGTCATTTGAGCACGACAGTGATGCGGTCAGGACCGAGGCGCTTGATGACAGTTCAAGCACTCTACCTCCTGAGCCGCAGACCTAGCCCATTAAGCAACTGAATTAGCATTAACTAGCTCGCTAATTGTCAGTTCTGTGACTGACAAGTGCTGGTGTGTTCCTAGCTGGTTAGCGACTTTTGGATTAGCTCACCAGCTGCAGGTGTTCACTCCACAACCAACTTCTTGCACTACTTATTTTCAGAGGACACGTGTTAATTTCACTGTTTGTGGCGTGACCAGGGCTAAAGAGGTTTTGCAACGTTATAACAATGCCATGCAATGTAAGCATACTGTAGGTTGTTTTAAGCATTTGAACAATGAAAACATGATTTCAATGATGAGAACAGTTTTGCAGAAACTCTTGTGTAACTGTGAGTTTGACTTATTTAGTTATGCTTTTCCCTATCCAGTTGCGAGTTTTGAATATATGATGCTAATCTATAAACCGTAAACAGTATTTTCAAACCTCCTACTCAGATAGTTGGCTGACACTAACTGGAAGAGAGAGGAAATGGAGAGGATCAGTGACAGTGTTAATAAAATTAAGTGTAGGCTGCTGTACAGATGTCAACAAATACTTGTCAGAAACATATGCTAATTCAGTTGAAGTAATCTTGTTATGTATTTCCACCCTTTGCCAAATGTGGATATCTTTTGATTAACTACTGAATATGGCAGTGTAAAATATGATGGCGAAACATTTTCAAGGGATTTCCAGGTTCAGTCAATCTCATTCTTAACCCTTCATGGCTCAGCCCAGATCTTTACGTTGCCGTCTGAACAAGAAACACGTTCTCCGGTTTTTATCCATTTCATTTCTCTCCTGCATATATTTCAGATAAAGGATAAAATTAGAAAAGGCATAGTGGTTGAAGTAAACACTCTTTTCCCAATCTTTTGGACGCATCCTTGCTTACTCTACAAAATGGAAATTATATGGAAATAGAGATGACAGGTAGTGAAGGCTGTTGCATTTGTTTCACCTGCACTGACTACACAACTGCAATACAAGATGAGAGGAAGACAACAATACAATAAAAGTAAAAGTGGACTTTATTATCACTTTTATTTTTATTTGATAACGTGCTGATATAAGACAAAAATTACCAGCAAACCTAATTTTAATAATTTAGTTATTAAGAAAAGCCATCACACCATTTTAATAGGAGATATGCCAATGCAGATTGTTTCAGATGTTCAGATGTTTACTGAGTATCATGGAAAGAAAAAAAAAACATGTATTTCTCTTCTTTTGCTCAGTGGTGTGAATAGCAACTAATTCAAATCATGTCACTCTTCTTGTTGATCCCCACAAGCAAAACAAACATATCCAAGCAGCAAGAATACCCACAACAAGCAACTCTATAATCAAGCTGACAATGGGAAGTGCCGTGTGGTTGTCAAGAGTTCATTGTAACATGTTCACAGGAGGTGTGCATGGTTTGCTTTAAAATATCAATTGTAAGACACAAAAACAGTCTGGACACAAAAATAAGTTTCTGTTATATTTTTACCTGTGCCCAACCAGAGGACAGAGGAGGACACAATGAGATCATTAAATCTGATTATGAGATTACATGTATGTGTAAATTGAACATGAAAAAAAAAAAATCTCACAATCAATTTTGCTTTTACTGAAGACAGGATTGGGATTAATTTGTCCCATTCCACGCACTTTATGAGGTTATCCTTCAGCATCACCCCGTAGACAGAATGTTTTCCTTAAAACAAGATATCTCATAGTCCAACTGGCAGATTACCATGAAATTTGCTGAGCACATTCTCCCAAGAAATTTAACCCCTTTGATATTAATGACCCTGTCACCTTTCCCATGGTGCTTCCAGTGTTTCCATTTACATTTTAGCTTGACTCCCAGTAAGGTTTTACTCTTTTTCGACTAGAACAAAACTACATTAGAACTAGATTTTGACTTACTGCAGATATATTGGCATCAGTGTATATGTCACTGGATAAGTAAGGAGAAACAGACATGTATTGCCAAGGTTATTTATAGTATTTCCACCAGAGAGCTCTAAAATGTCCTATTTAGCATGTATCTTGGTCACAATTCTTAAAAAGAAACAAATCCTGAGAATGCAGACTGAGCTTGTTTATTTATGCACTCATTCTGAGAAAAATTAATATCACCTGATATATCTATGATACACTGATACTGACTTCCTGGAGCTCTAAATGTTCATTCTAGCTGGGTTATACCACAGTCTCACCATAGATGCCAACAGCTTAGGTTTTAATTCACAGTTCATCATTGAACTGATTTTGCCCCTCGATGGCATGCTCACACACTTTACAAATATATGCAATTAGGCTGCATTGTGCTTCAGTTATATTCCCAACAGTGACTGTATTTACTCTGTTAATTCTTTAATTTACTTTGAGACATGAGCAACAGTGGGATTGTTACATTACTGAGTAAGACTGTTCCATTGCTGTATTGGCATGTCAAGCACTGTGATAGAAAGCGGGTGAAGATTTGCCATGTGACTGTTGATGAAAAGGAGAAGAATACAGAGCTTTTTTAAAACTTCATGTTGTTTTCACTATCGTTCGCTAGCATTCAAATCAGTAATTTATGCTATGTTAAATCCTATTTACGGAGTCTCTTGCACAAGCTCTTTCTTTACTCTTGTACTTGCTCTCTGCTTAAATTTGCTTTAGAATTAGAAACTGATAAGATAAGAGTGCTATTAACTGCTCTGACAGTAACTACTAAACAGAACAATTTGCTGACTTCAGTCTTCACACACAGGAAAGGCAGAAGGGATGAGAGAAAAATACATCATACAGAACTATGTAACACAACCTTCAATTGCAAATTAGTCATAATCATGATATGATTGTATATATAATTCATCATGTTTCAAATTCACTAAATAATCCAAAATGCACAATACATAATACATAATCCACTACAGCATATTGTCATATAGTCTGAATGTACTGTATTTCCTTTTCATTGTGCTTTCAAAGTGCACAGTTATAATGTTAGTTCACCAAAGTGCTGCAGACATTTGCTTTATTTATTCAACTGTTAAAGATTGATGGTTTATATTCATGTTTTCCTCTTAAATTCTCAATCCGACTTGAATACAATTTCTCCCAAGTTTCTGAGGCTTTAGACCTCCTCTGAAATCTTTGGAGCCCCCCACATAGGCCAGCACTGCAGGTTAAATACTGGCGGACAAATAAAATCGGCCCCATCCATCAAATATTGACTTCATTGCTCGTATAAAAGGGTGAGTCCTGAATTTTAAGAAGGCTGCTTTATTGATCAGCGACCAAGACTCTTTCAGTCCAGGGGGAGTAGTCTGTTTTGCTGTACTATTATTGTTTGTGAGAAACTGGCAGCAGCCTCCTGTTGACATTTTTACCATAGTGTGATTTGGTAGAAACTATCAATAAATGCACAATGTTCCAAACGGCATATTATTTTTTACTCCAGGCGCATTTAGAAGTCAATCTGCTGCTCTGCATAAAATATAGGCAGGAAAAGATTTTGGTCTCCTTTGTCTTGCATTTGAATTGCCAGAAAAAGTTGTAATGACGCTGTCTAAAAACATTCAGATGAAAGATGGATTAGCAGAGATCAGGTAATACTATATTTTTCTTATCGTCAACAAATCCAAGTCTGTTGATGTGGCACTCAGCCCTGAGCTCATTGTTTCATAGTGATGACATAAGTCTTTGAAGAGGCTGACTGTGTGACTTGCTGGTTGAAACAGCTCCAACCAAAAGGTCCAGAGTTCAAACCCCACTCCAGTCTGCATTGTTGTTGAGGTGTCCTGATGGTCCAGAGGTTTAAGATGCTGATGTTAGTTCTATGGAAAAGGGACCTGTGTTGCATGTCATCTCCCTCCCCTCATTTCCTAATGGATCTTTACTGTCACTATCTAATAAAGGCAAAAATGCTCCCCAGCTACAGATTAATATGTAGTTGGTGCTCTAGTGAGTATTTACACCAGCAGGATGGTGTGTGTGGGAGTGACTCTAAATAAACTCAAGTGTTTGTGTTCCTGGTAACAAAGGAACATGTCACCAAGTGCAACAATATGGCTCACTTAATGTGTTTTTAATAGTTTTTGAACACTAGTAGGGCTCGGTGGCACAGAGGAATAAGATATATCAGGCTTTGAATACACACAATACTAGTTAATGGGATTTGTTCACATAATGAAATACAGAGTAAAACCATACTGTTATGCCTTAAAGACGAGCCCTGTATCCTACAAAATACATGTATATATTTATGTGCTTTGCCAAATACTTAGGGGCACTCCCTAATACACCTGATTAAAAATTAGATGGCTTGTGAACTGTGGTGGGAGACGAAACACAGTGAGGAATCTTTATGAAGTGTAAATCACTGAAGTACCACTTACTGAGAGAAAGGGCACCTGATTTGGTTGGTAAAGTAGAAAAAGCAGGATGACTTTGAGTGGTTTGTTGGTTACATTTCATGTAAACGCTCACTAAAGGATGAGGTCACCAGCACAGATTGACAAAATGTGTCAGTTTCCTTTGTCTCCTCTAATGAACAGTGAAACATTTTGGGAAATGTGATCTCAGAAGATCATTTTCACACATGTTCATTAAATATAAAGCTACAGCCAGCAGCTGGTAATGTTATTTTAATGTAGATTAACATTCAGAGTGGGAATAGGGAGAAACAGCTAGCCTGGCTCTGTTTAATGGCAACAAAATGCCAAAAAATACTTCTAAAGCTAGAAGTCTATCCCATGTGCTTTATCTGCACAAAAACAAAAAGTGCAAAAATGACAAGTTGAGGTTTCAGCTGTCAATTGGATGACCAGACCAAAACATTTTCAGCCAACCACTTTTTTAAGTCATGCCACTGTCACTTTTTATAACATTATAACAATAATCTTATAGCGGACAATGAACACTGAGGGAATCCTAACCTAAAAACAAGCTGAGCTGATGTTAGGGACAGCTCGGTTGACAGCCCAGAGCCCCTTACTGACATCTTGTGTCTGTGAAACTACTTTATTCAGTGTTTTCCCAAGTTTTAATTAACAATTAAAACAATAACGCTCATGAAATCCATGATGTCAGCACATGATGTTCTTTCACTTTTGATCCATATTTTACATGTCACCCCCAAAAAAGTAAAAGAAAAGTGATCGGATGATGCAGGTCATTGTGTTGGCTTTGTCTAAACACAAATTGACCAGTGACATTAAAGAAGACACAGCCAAGTTTTCACACTTGGCACAGAATTAATCCAAGTTTACAGAATATTGTTAAAACAGCTGGCGAAGTATTCAAAGTCCAATATGGTCTCCAGAGTGTGCGCTGCAGTAAAAGAATGCCCAACATCAGTAGAACACATTTAAATATTTAAATTAAGTGACATTGCTCCGTAAGGGTAAACGCAACCTATAGCATCTGTAGCCTCTGCTGGGCCACTCATCTCATTCTGTGTCAAGCCTCTCCTGAGCTTCTTTACTGTAATAACTCTCATAGGTCCCATGACAGTTTCTGTGAAATGGGCTTGACAGCAGTGTGTGTAGGTGCGCAGTATGCCGCATGCTTCACTATAGAAAGATTCAACGTAACACAGCAGAGTAGACTAGGGAACTGGAGTTAAAGATCCCTGAAAGTGGTTTACTTGTTTTAAGACCAACTTTCTCAGTCAGAGGTTACGTACAGCATCTTTGCACACCTGCCATTCACGCCGCCACAGTATATCTTCAGTGGTGGTTGTGGAATTCAGGGGTGGTGGTAGCTCAGTTGATAGATAGCAGCTTTAGCTATGATGCTGTGTGTGTGTGCGTGCATGCGGTCGCGGGTGTTTGTGTGTGTGTGTGTTTTACTGTCATCTATGTCTCCAGCTGTAACTTGTAGGGTCTCTAGGATTGTTCCATCCCAAGAGTGATGAATTGTGACCAGCACTTGTGTGTGTGTGCGTGCCAACCATATAACTTGTGAGGTCCTGGGGATACTTCCACAGTGAATTGATGTATAGTCTGGGGGGTGGCCAATAGAAAAATGTTCACAGTGTGTGTGTACGTGCTGTTGGAGAGAGCACTATCCCATGGTAGGGATCAAGCAACATGAGTGATGGATAGAAACCCTCAGTTACATCAATCTGCTTTACTTACTCACTCTCTCTCTTTCTCCCTCTCCTGCTCAAATGCACACTGCTACACACATGCACAACCCTTCTGTCTCACAGACACGCCATGTTTTTGCACTCTTACCCCTGCTCTTACTGCAGTCTTCTTCTTGAGTGTCAAGGCATCACTGTGATAAATCACTGCTCTTGCCACACCACCTGTGGGCTCTATTCTCCGGCCATTGGTAAGGAGTGTGATAATGATGGAGCAACACCTTTTGCCTCTTTTCTTCTGTCTTGGGGTTTATGACCAAACAGGTCAAGAGATAGGAGCTCAGGAACAAAAGTTCTTTGAAAAATAAGCAAGAGGACAGAAAATGCAGACATGTCTTTAAAGGAGATGCATTCTGTTAATTTCAAATATCAGTGGTAGTTTCAGTAAACTGTTGGCTGCACAAGTTTTTTCGGCTGGTACTCCTCCTGCTCACTTTTTCACATTGTCATTTAACAAACTGTTATAAAATATTATTATAAATAATTATTGTGAGTTAGCACATGCTTTTTTAGCTGGCTTAGCTAAAAGACTGGGAGGTTTTCGTCTTCCCCACCATTTGTTTTCAGACCAGAAGGATATCAACTTCATAACCTTTCTCCTGATTCAACAGTTAATAAAGTTATCAGGACTGATAAGCCAACATTGTGTTTTCCCATTACTTGCGTAATTAGCAAACCACAGAGAAATAATTCCTTTATTTGAGAGTCCAGTTGGTAAACATCAATAAAAGTTTCGTTAAGTTTTGAAAGCAAAGCCTTATATTGCAGGTTGAAAAGCTAGTTATTGCAGAATTACAACAGACACAAAAATATAGAATCATTTCTCGGTTGAAACGATGACAAACAACAGTATCCTTTATTCCTCCCAAGGTCAACCCAGCACGGTATCCTGAGTGGGATGAACCACCCAGATCCCAAAATATCAAAAACCCGCCTCCACAACTCCTGGAAGGAGTAATGCTGTAAAAGCTCGGCTCCCATGACTAGAGAATTTCAAACCATGCCTAACTTGACATTTGCAGATGGTGCAAACCATGTTGACACAAGCTGAACTCAGCCATATCTTTTTTGCACCATAAGGCACATCCTGTGGTCAGAGAAAGTCTCAGAAACACAGATCAAACACCCTAGTTTTCATAACATGAGTAATGCTTACATTGGCTAAACACTAATAGAGGGAGTCTGTTTACATTCGTTAAAGCCATTGACCTGAGGCCGCCACCAAGTGCTGTGTGTGTGTGTGTGTGTGTGTGTGTTGTGTCTCGCCCAGCTCACCATCATGCAGTGATCTGATGTTCTGGCTTCAAACCAACATTCTCCAAATCATAGCTCGCAGTTTGACATCATGAAACGCCTGCTGGTGTTTTTTTGTCAGGACATTCTCGTCAGAAGGTGAACTGGCCAGGGCGTTCTGTTTTATTCCAAGTCTTTTTGCTGTAAGTTGCAACCGTTTTTCTGCTTTCACCTATTACGGTCATCTATGATTTTGGCTTTGATAGGAAGCAACTGATTGTTACTCTTGTTAGAGTGAACAGTCTGACTGTTGAATGCAGCAGAAATGCAGAAATAAGGTGAATTCCAGCTGTTTTTTTCTGTTATTGTGCTGAGGTGGACCAATTACTAAGGTTAATAACCTTAGTAGCATTTGTGCACTGTGTGATTCATTCATTTGTCCTACTCTTACTCAGACCTCATCAGTTGCTGCTGCTCTATTTGCAAAACAGTGGTTATCCAACAACCATTTTCAGCCAGTCTCCATACAGATACCCACGGGCTGGGAATTCAGTTCAGCAGCATGTGAGGATACTCCCAGCAAGTTCCTCAGGAGACTGGGACTCAGACAAGCCTCATTAGTGCTGACAGCAGGCGGGACACTGTTAGAACAAAATTCATCAGTGCTACAGCGGTCCTCAACATCAGCTGCAGCCCCCTGCTGTGAGATCAAGCAGATCCAGCAGCTCGTACCCAGATTCACAGAGAGAAAAGTGGATGTGGTTTAAATTACAGCCATTTTCAGTCACATTACTCCATCATATGTGCTCCCTCATGAGTTAGCTAATTCTGCACACCACCAAGTACTGTAAATAAAGGATGACCTGGTAGAGTTCCAGAAAGGTCAAGAATGTTACAGCGCTTTTATACCATACTGAATGATTGCTGACATCCAACCGTAACTAGCTGTTATTAAGCAGTGACTATTACATGTTTATTTTCTCTGCTCACGATCTCATAAATTAATTATTTTAACTTTGTATAACAAGACATGCTGCTGAGGACCAGTGACAACCTCCATATTACACCAATGTCAGACGGCCAAGAATATGAGCTGAATTGCATGCATCAGTAGAATGCAGTAACATCACAGAATCACCCACCTTGCTTAATGAGTTAGTGACTTTTTATATTCTTGTGTTGAGCTATGAAGCTGCTGTATAACCTTTTATGTAAACCCAGTGGTGTCTTTTACATTTCAGTATCAGGACTAGCCTGAAGTAGCCTCAGTTTCTGCATTTTTTCAAACTCAGCACAAAAAAGTAAAGCATTGCAGCTTTTATATTTCATTCAAGGGTGTGCTGACAAAGCATTACAAGTCAATATAACCTTGAGCTACATCATAGTAAACATGCCTATACATGGAAATTAAGAGATCATGAGTGATTAAATGGGACTGTTTTGATTTTTTACTTCTCTCTTTTTAACACGCAGAACATTTGGATGCATTTTTGTCAAAGCAACCTAGGTTGAAAAGGAGCTAAAATTAAGAGTGTTACAATCTGGATCAGTGCATTAGTTTGAATTATACCTTTTAGATATATAACAGCAATAGTAAGCAAATGAGAAAACTACTTAAACATTGTTTTATCTCACAGTGAAACTGTCACAGGTGAGTTTATATATATATATATATATATAGAGAGAGAGAGAGAGAGAGTGTGTGTAAATAAATTCATGTATAGCTATTAAATTTATTTAAAATCTCTGATATATATGTATATATATATATATATATATATATATATATATATATATATATATATATCAGAGATTTTATGTTTATTTATTTACACTCTATATTGCTTTTCACACTTCAGACACTTATCAAGCTTTTCCAAAAAACTCTAAGTCTTTATAATGGATTTAGATCACAGTAGCGATAACATAAGAAATGGATTAAGCTGTAAACAAAGATAGATGGAAAAGGGGGGAGAGAGAAGGAGAGGTGAGGTGGGAAATGCAGTATTGGAAAAGTCTGAAAGTCATAAGGAGTTACTGATAAAAAGAAAAAAGAAAAAAAAGTGGACTAACAAGTGGTCATGCTGGATGATCCTGATTCAGGTTTTTGGGATAGTCTGGGCTTTGAAACTGTATTTAATCTCCAAGAAAATTCTAATTCAGTTTACTGAGACATAGATCCGGTCATTGGGGAAGAGCAATCAATGAGCACTCCTGGAAATCCACATGAGACACAGAAGAGAGCCATCCATTTGAGCAAAAGGGGCAAAACTAAAATTCATATCCTTAGCTAGCTATACATGAATAAAACATGGCAGTGCCCAAAATCTTTCATTTAAGCATGTAAGCTTTGCCATATCAGCCAGATCTAACAGCCATATATCACTTGTTTACATCAGGCTTTTTCTTATTTATCATACATCAAATTGAGTCTTGTTCATGCTTTATTCTTTATTTATTTATTTATTTATTTGTTGTTTGTTTTGTGTGTGTGTGTGTGTGTGTGTGTGTGTGTGTGTGTGTGTGTGTGTGTGTGTGTGTGTGTTTCCCAGACTCTGGGGAATACATTGTTTTCTCACTTCTCTATAGCTCACTCACAGGCTGTGACTAACATGAGCTAACTTAAATCCTACAATCAACAAAATCTTTGTGAAGCATTTCCTCTCACTGGCTCACCTTTATTTCACTCCTCTGGCAGACCATGGGGGATGTTGCTTCATTCCAAATTAAGTTGGTGTTACTCCCCAGGGTCCTAATGATTCCATTGCCACAGCTGCTTTAATGCCTTGTATGACGCATAGAAGTATCATGTTATATGGAAATAATGTACTGTTTGTGTCTACCAACTGCTGTGTCAAAATGACACAGAAAGTAAACATTATATAAAGGTATGAAAGGCACAGCAATAATGACTCACTGAGCTTTCTTTTATGCTGGCTGCTCCCTAAGTAGAGTTTTCCCCAGCTGTACTGCATTGCTACTGTATATGTGACCCAAGTGTCTCCTGTGGAGGTATAGTGTATTTACTCCCTGTTTCAGTTTTTACATAAAAGCATTGTCATGTTCATTTGATGCATACTAAAATGTATTATAACTGCAGAACAAGTAAAGAAGAGTCACTGAACTCAATGAAATACATCCCTTACCATACAATATAGATCTTAAGGTTGCTAGCATTAGCCACTATATGGTAGTGGCCATACCAGACCAAGTAAAGCTGTAGCATGAAACCCCTGAGTGTACTTAATTGAGGAAGTATGCACTTCATTATCTAGGACTCCAACTTTTCATTTGTAGGCAAAATACTTTTCTCTTTCAAATGTTAAAAAAAGAAGGAAAAAAAAGACTGAATTAGACTAAATTAATAAATTTGTGCACTTTGAAATCCTCTGCATTGCTGAGAAGTGTATATACTGAAAACAAACAGGTCTGAGGGGGAAAGTTGAAATGCACTAGTGTAGTTAAGCAACCTGACTTAATGTTCATTTATCTCTGCTTGATTTTAAAACAGCAACAATTCAAACCAGGTCCTGCTTTGGTCCTCAGAGAAAAACCTTGTTGTTAGCCTCAGATCTCTGTTGTTTATGTTTCTTAGCTCATTATCTAACGCAGCCACTGAAAGCTTGTTTACACTCCAGTATTTTCATTCCAATACTGTTTATAAATGCAGAACATGTTGGTAATGTACTTTACACAGTATGTTTGGTATAGCCTTTTCAGTTCAACCATTAACCAGATCTTTGTCAAAGTACATAGTGAATGGCTTGGGGCTTTAAAAGCGTTGATAGACACCAGTGTCATGGTGGAGCCTGTGACCACAGTGATTTGACAGAATCGTAAGTGTTTGAGTAGCGCAACAGCAAGTAGAAGCAGATTAGATTCCCAGTTCGTTCTAGACTGCAGGCCCCTCAGCTCACTGTGGGAAATCATTACAGTAAATTAACTCTGCAGCAGAAAAGTGCCTGGGACAGATTAGACACCCAGCTTCCTCAGAAGATTGTTAGCAACCAATAATGTCCTCTTCGGTTTATTTCAATATTGAATAACTGCTGATTTCTGTGGTCGGTGTCCTTTCTACTTTTGTGTGGTTGTGTGATTTCTCCTCTCCTCACTTCATAAGCTTCCATCCTTCTCTTCTCCTGTCTTTCTCCAATTTATCCCTCTATCCCAGACTCATTTCACTTAGCTCTATCTAATAAAAAATCAAGGAGTAAAGACCAGTGAGGTTTGGCCAGTGGGTAAAGTCAATCTTTTCCTTCCACCTCCATTGTGAATAGGATTGATCACTGTGTGTAATCTGCAAAATAGCATTTCAGACTGCTTCCATGTTTACTGTTGTGTGGTTTTCTGTGAGATACCTCACTAAATGATATGACATCAGAATCAGAATCCTTTATGACATGACTTATTCTTCACTGAAATGCCTACAACAATATGTAATTAATACTCTCGCAGGATGTTTCTTTACTCATTATGTGGAAGTACAGTGTGTGTGGTCAATGCACCCCAAAAGTTATCCAAATTTTATCATCAATTAAGTCTATCCATCCTTTTTCTGCCACTTATCAGTGGCCAGGTCATGATGGCAGCAATGTAGTCCAGACATCTCTCTCCCCAGCAATGTTTTCCAGCTCCTCCTCCCAGGCCAGATGATATATATAGTCCCTACAGTGTGTTCTGGGTCTATCCTGGGGTCTCCTACCAGCTGGTCAAGCCCAGAAAACCTCAGATGGAAGACGCCCAGGAGACATCCCGATCAGATGCCCAAACCAATTAAACTGACTCCTTTCAGTGTGAAGGAGCAACAGTTCTGCTACCCTACATTTTAGGTTATGCCAGGGTGTAGCAGTTACAGTAGAATTTTGTTTAGGAAAGCTCTCTTTTCACGACACGACTTTCCATTTTAGGGGGAAAAAAAACAACAACAAAAAAAACATGATATTAATATCAATACAGTAAATCCTTGTTCTCTACCCCAAAATAAATGCATAAGCAATGACTGGGTCCAAATGCAGATGATTATAATAACTATATTTTACTAGATAAAATAAATGAATATGATAAACTAAAAATAAAGATGTAAAGCTGACTAAACTGAGAAGATTAAATAAAAGCTATTAAAATGAGTAACACAGTATGGTGGAAGCAAATAGGTTTAGGCTATGTATTGTATGATCATATTGCTACATATTACTCTTATTTCAGTATCAACCAAGTTGTGAGCAGGTTATGAAGTGTAGCCTAAAGGAGCTGTGCTACTGTTGCTGTAGGCTTTCATGGTTGGAACTTAGTGCTGTCTGAATATTGGATTTCTCATTGCAATTCTCTTATGGCTGACTTCTTTGGTAAACGTACAGCCTGCATCACTTTCATTCAGGTAAATGACAGAATAAGCACAATAATTACTGTGCTGAACTTTAACTTGATAACTTAAGAAAAAGTTGGCGTGGACTGAGCGAAACAAAATTCTTCAAAAACCCCCAAGGCAAAAATGCAGTAATATTTAAAAGGAAATTATAAAAAGTATACTCTGGCACTTCTGTTCTTCTTCTTCTTCTTTAATCTTTGTGACTTGGCTTGTAAAACAGAAGAAACCACTTGTGGATATAGACAAAAGAAAAATTACTTGAAGAGTTATTTTATTTACTTATTTGTTGGAGGAGGGTGGAGAACACTAGTTTGGGTCTGTAGGTCTGTAAGAGTCCAATCTCTGTTGATCAGTATAATTTTCATTTTTCATGTTACTTTTCTTGATAAAAGTTACAGTTAAATATCAAATGTAGAGATGTAGTTTTATTTTGACAAAACTGAGATTTTGGGGGTTGGCCTTGTGTCCATTTGAGTTGACCTTCTGGGTTTGGCCATTTGACCTCTGAGCTGATCATACATCTCAACGTGCTAATAGCTGGTCTAGAGTTAGAGAAGACTTCTTACTGTCTCTGTTTTCTGTCCAAAATCTTGAGGAGATGGGTGTCATAGTAGTCATAATTTTGATTGTCCTTACTTTGACCTGGTTCTGGTGTCCAGGGTAGTTCTGTTACATATTCCCCACTATGAACTCTTTAATAGCTTGTGACTGATGCCAGGCCCAGTGTCCGCTACAAGGGGATCACCAAAGCCATTAGTATTCATCTTCTGGTGACAGTGTTTGGCAGAATTTCATTGCTGAGCCCCTAGATATTTCAGTCTGGACCAAAGCGATGGTCTGTACACAGGATGTGTTCACAATAGGATTTTATTATGCTGCATTTACACTGAGCATGTAGCCTGTCCAGACAGAACACCTCATCCAGTCAGTCAACATCAGTGAAGGGACAGGATTATGTTCCGCCTAAAGCCTGTTGTGGGCCAAAGCCACACTAATACAACATAAAATCACGGCTACAATTTGGCATATAAATACATCTTTTATTTACTCACAAATTTGTTAGTTAAGTGGGAGGTGACATTTTCCCGAGAAGATTTCTGCACTTTTCTCAGGATTTTCTGTTAACAAAAATTTTGCATCGAGTGAAGTATTATGGTGATCAAGTCAATTGAAGTCAAATTTTGATGCAGATAAAGGAATGTTGTATTGACATGTTTTGATGCTCTCCAACATGCTTGTCTTTTTCCCTTTTGCAACTGCATCCCCTTGTTTCAACCATTTTCCTGTATCCATTTCATCATTTGCTTTAGCAGCTTGCTACATAATCTACATCCAAATGCTCAAATACTATTGGCCCTTTCATACTTAGTTGTTGGCTGCCATTCTCCATGTTGTACCAGTTTCTAAAGCAGTGTTATGTTAGTATAAGTCAGTGTCTGTATCCTTCCTAGCAACAGCTATTATATAAGATAATTACTCATCAGTAACTGGAGTGGGAGATAGAGTGGGAGCCACACTGGGAGACACAGAGGCCACATATGCATTGCTGATAAAGTTTTCAAAGCTACGCCCTAAAAAAAACAGCCCAGACTGGGAATTATCCATTTTTACCTGCCTGTGTAGCTGCAAACAGACCTGGTGGCGCTGCATTCCTCAGGCACAGACTCATACAGTAGCTGCTATAAAATGCAATGTTATTCATGATATCTTCCATGCAGATATTCTGGGGGAAGTCATTTTGGCTGATTGAGATCCAGTACATAACATCTCTCACTCTCTAGAGGCCAATAGAACATGTCTTGGCCAAACTCTCTGTAGTTCCAGTTGTAGCTTAAAGTAGACTGCAACAGCTGGCTTCAAAAGTAAACACTGGCAAGCACTGTGGAGGTAAGTTTGTTATGTGTCCCTTTTAATATAACCAAGAATAAATTAAATGTACAGTACATGAGTTTGCCTAACACTTTCTGTGGGTGTAAGACTTAATCATTTTGACTCATACATTTGCCCACATTAGAGACATAAGGCATTCTGATTAATACGAACATTATTAAAAACTTAGCTGATTCATTACAGAGCACAAATAAATAGACTATATCACAAATCCATCACTGACTCATGGTATTTCTACTCTTTTTTAGCATCATAGAGATGTCAGCACATTTCAAAAGAAGGCCAAGGTGCATAACAAATCTTGTGCCCTTACTAACCAGAAACCAGATACAAAGTATGACAGATGCCTTGCTTTAGAAGAAGTCTTTCATCATGCTGACATGGTACATTGATCTGCTCCTACCTGCATTTTGACCTTAAATAGAGCTCCAACCTTTAACATATAACTTGAAGGACAAATGTTTAGAATACCTCTTGAATGAATATGGAAAACAACAAATCCCTGAATAATTTACAGTCCTTCCAAACTAACAGCAGTAGAAACAAAACAAACTCACTTTTTGTTTTAGTCACATAACATTACTTTTTTTTCTTTTCAGTACAGAGGTGTGATTGAAGCAAATACAGGTGTATCATTCTCCATGTGGAAATAATGGTTGAGGATAACTGACATGCCTACTGAATTTAAGCTTGCCTCCATACTCTCACAACATGGTGAAGAAGTGTATCATTTGTCTCTGGGGTAGTGGGCTAAGACTGCACTGGAATCAAAGGGTTAATGCCCTACAAACGAAACATGTCTTGCACGTATATGGTCCGAAAGACTAAGATAAAAGCAAGCCTGTGAGGTGGAACCATTGTGCCATAGCATCCAGTCAACGGGGATGTGACAAAAGAAGGTGTTTGTTGTAATTTCACACCTGTAGACCAGCAGACCAGGTGACAGGCTAACACAAGTAGCAGACAAATAGTATATAACAACCAAACCCAACATATAGCTGCCAATGGGTTATGGAAACAGCTGGCCATTTTTGTGAGTGTATTTGTGAAGGTCTGAGCATGCAGCTATACAAACAGTACACTGTAAGCCTGACTCTCTTTGCCATTTCATGCTCTCACAGAGACAAGGAAAGAAAAAAAGACACTGTGTGGTGTGGTGAGGTGTGTCCATATTGCAAGAAGCAGTCTAGGCCAAAACTGAATACTTTACTTGCACATACATGTATACCAGTACTAAGCACATGATATCATGCAGTGAGGGGAGCAGAGATGTGACAAAGTTCAGGGCAACACCAGAAAGTGTGAACAAGGCAGTGCGATTCGTTTCTGTTGGCTGCTTGGAAACCCTCAGCTCATAGGAAAATTTTTGCTGCTGCTGCATTGTCACAATTACACAACTCAGCAGAGGGTTTTTAATTTGAGACAACGATTACAGGAGGTGAAGTAGTGGTAAAACCCAGTTGAGGTGAGAGAGGGAGAAAGAAAAGTGAAAAAAGATTTAACTAGCTAACATAAGGTTAGATTTTTATTAACTATTGATCTTCACTCTACTGGGACAAATCCTGATGTGTGGCTGGTGGACCATCAAAAATACAGTTTTATCAGACATATCTGTGTCATCCTCTGTGCTCTCTGTGTGGCTGCCATGTGTGTATGTGGGTGTACGCGTGCACACACATACACACACACACACACACACACACACACACACATATATATATATATATATATATATATTTATTTATTTATTTATTTATACACTATATATGTATATAATATACATCAAGTTCTCCAGGAGATTGATCTCATCAGCCATTCTCAGACAGTATTGTATATTTGTATCACTGCTCTGGTTATTGGTGTTTCTTTGTTTTCCTCCCTGTCTTCCCATGTGTCTCCTCCTCCCTTCTGAGTCTGTGTGTGTGAGAGAGATAGCGAGAGTGTGTGTTTGTGTCAGGGGCACAGCGTACCTCATCAGCACCCCTGCTCCACACTCACTCTTCACCAGCTTGTTCTGTCATCTCAGTGGTATTGAAACTCTTGGGTGCCCAGTATTGAACCTCAATCTGAGTATTTTTCAGCATGTCTTTGTGTGCTTATTCTAACTTTACTCAAATCCTCCGTCTCAGTGATCTCTGATGCCGCTTCCACTGCCCTGCCATCTCCACACACACACTGCTCAGCCTGTTCATCTGCCAGTCCACCATTTTCCACCAGTTTATTATTATTATTATTATTATTATTATTATTATTGTTATTGTTTTCAGGCTTTTTAGCCTTTATTAGATAGGACAGTAGAGAGACAGGAAACAGGGAGAGAGAGTAGGGGCATGACATGCAGCAAGGGTCCGACTGGATCCGGAGTCGAACCGGGGGCCGCCTGCTCAGGGCACAGAGGCTCATGTGGCCCTAACCATTCGGCCCACCCAAACCTCAATCCTGTTAATGTTACTATTTTTTGTACTAAAAGGAAATGATGCTTGCTAACTTTAACTCTGGAATTTGTCCCAGTTAAACAATTTTAAAAGGAATTGTCTGATTGTGTTTTTGTCACTTTGATTTGAGGTGGCTGTGTCATAGCAAGCATTAACCACAGCGATACACTGCTTAAGAGGATTGTTGGCCCTCACTCAAACCTTCAGCTATATTGTTAGATCAGACAAGATTAGACACACACTTCTGACCCACATTGCTCCACTAATTATTTAGAGCCACAGGCTATGGTCAAAAATGACATATGATTCGATGTTCATGGACACATAGCTTACAGGAGGATGAGTCAATATTTTAACATTTTACAGGAAAAGAAGGGATTTTTTATGTAAACAGTTCAGTAAACATTTTAATTACAGTACTGTGCAAACATTTTTGCAAACTCATTCTGCAGAATGACAGTGATCCCAAACATACAGTCAGTGTCATTAAGAAATATCCTCAGCAACATGAAAAACAAGGAGCCCTGCAGTCCTTCATAGAGTCAATCCGGGATAACACTAAGAGATGGAAGGTTCTTGTTGCTTGGTACAACATACCTGCCAAGTACCTCGAAAAACTGAGCACAATAGAAATACAGAAACACACTAATTTTCCAAAATGTTGGTGTGTTCCCTCCCTAAAATGAGAGCAAAAGAAGGAGAGAAGAGGTGGGAGGATAAGAGAGGTGACATTATGGGCAGAAAGGAAAATACAAAAAAAAAAAAAAATAGAGAGCCAGAGATATGGATAGATTAACAGGTTTAGAGATAGAAAGGAGAGAAAGAGGATTGTCAGTAATGGAAGAGAGTACTCAGAGAAAAGGTCCCAGATCTGCCCAGAGAGTAAATCCTACTTCAGGCCCCGGCCTTTAGCTGCCCCTCAGACTGGCATTGAAATAACTCCAGTGCAGAGAGAAATAGATAAGAGAGGGAAGAGAGGACAAATATTATTATTATTAAATACCAAGAGAAAAAGATGTTGTTAAAATATATATTATAATAAAGACATCCAAGAATACATCCATTTGTAAAGATAATAAGAGATATAATAAAAATAGAGACAAGTTCAATATGAGATATAGAAAGTATTTATATTGAAATAATAGTTCCTGAAAATTTCTGTATATATCGAATCAATTAATCAGTATCTAATTCATAATTGAGATATATTTACTTCAGACCAATGCCTCAACAAGTCGGATTTGGTAGGAATTTACCCTCTTTATGACATAAAACAGATTGTTTCATATACAAATCAGAATGTCTTTCTAAGGAACAAGTTCTAACTTTATTCTTCTACTGTCTCAAATTAGACTTTGTTGATGCCAAGGAAAGGCAGGGAGACATCAAGAGGGATCCCTTTGTAATAGGGAAACAATGGGCTCTATGGACAATGGTCCACACCCATTCATTGTTCTTAAAGACTGCAGGTGTTGACTGCATCCTCATAGGTTGGTCGAGGATGCATCTTGGACAAGAGTTGACTAAGGCATTTAAGGCTGAAATATTATATCTCATTTTAGGCCAAACGCACATTAGTGTTGTTTAGTTTATTTTCTCCGGCCTTGAACCCAACCTCAACAGAACTTGACTAAAACATTTGTTATCTGTGTTCCAGGTTTTTAGCTTATAGTCATTGAGATTTGAGAAGTAGTCTTGGACCAGATATGAGCTATATAAAAAGAATAAGGAAAGTAATAGTCATCTAAAATCTGTTCCCCATTAAGGACTGGAGTAAAATCACTCTCTTGTCCCTGAATATCCCCTGTCTGTGAATTCAGTAATTATTAACTTCTATTAGTCCATACAGCTGCTCAGTATATCTGTAAGTTCTACAGCCATTTGATAAAATAAAGTGTAGTTTGAAGAAACTGTATCAGCAATTTCCATTACTACAGGATTTATACATAAGGTTCAATGACAGCACAGCCTTTTACTGAAAAGCTTGACGTTTATAATTGAGTAACTTTAACAACACAAGCATAAAGTAATTTGAATTTAAATACCCGTATGTATTTGTTACTTATATATATATATATTTATTTTTATGATGCAGGTTGCCACCTGTATTTAAGCTGCAGATTTAGATCCCTACTAATTGATTCAGGAAAACACATATGACCTTATATAATAAAAAATACATCTTAAAATTACAGTACTTTAATAGAAAATGCTTCCCTTTGACTTAATATCCATCCGTTTTAGATGTATATATTGAATTAATTTACTAATATAACCAAAAAAAAATGTATATCTATTTATATTAATGATCTGTCACAATTTAAGATGAGCCTGTCAACAGCATCAAACTGAGTATCTACCTGGGGATCCTAAGAAAAGGACTGGGATTAAAGGATGTGTTTAAATGTATGATTGAAGTATTTCTCCTATTGTTTTATATAAATACAGTAACATTAACTGTTGTTCAGCACTAAATGTTTGCACTGGAAATGATGTAAACCCATGCTACCATTATTTATTGACTAAAAAGATCTACTCTTCACTCTGTTGGTGAACAAACAAAGATGGAAACATAACTTTAATTATCAAAGTACAGAGGTGTTTCTCTAGCAGATCATTGTTTCCACTGAGTGTAGAGACATGAGTTGCAATGGGTTATCTACTGATAAAAGCTAGTAGTTTCATTTGTAGTTTCATTGAATTACGACATAAATGTTGACAGCTTATAAAATCTAAGAAAGTGAGAAGGCTGCAAGCCTGAATTTATTTATTTATGGGTAAGTAACGAGTGTAGGAGGTTTTAGGATGTGACAATCATGGTATTTTTTAATGAGGTTTCATTTTTCAATAATATATAAACTCGTATACTGTTTTGTGCAATTTTGATGTTCTGGAGTCATTGAAATGTATAAGATTTCTATAGATTATTTCTTGCTCATGCCTATGTTCAACTTATTTTTAAGACAGAATAAATATGTTTCAAAAAAAAACTTTCTGTAATATCTACAGTTAAAATTGGCAAACTGTAGCTGAGAGGATTTAAAATAATGACTACTTGCAGTGCTAGACTGAAGGTGGACCCTGAGGCAGCCGTGAGCCAAACTTGGCCTCTGCACTTCAGCCAGGGATGCGGGTTATATAGCTTTTATAATCTCCACATGCCATCTCCTCTCATATCTCTTCCTGTCTGTCTGAGTTACCATTCAAAAGAAAACCAATAAATAAATAGCTTTAAGCCATAAGATGCAAGCACATGGAAGGAAACAGAGATTAACACTGTTTTAACAAGTTTACCTAATAGGCTGTCAGGTAAGAGCCAATTCTCCAACATGACCTTGACCAGCACATGGTGGGCTGACAGCCAGTACAATCATAGGTTACAAGGAAAGGCTTCCAAGAATACCCTCCTTTAGACTTGTCATGTCATTTCACCGCCAGTTTGGGCTGGAGACGCACCCAGCAATAATGCAACTGAAACGCACACTGAAA
>BRZM01000055.1:2205211-2254956 GCA_033238685.1 Lates japonicus | reverse complement strand
AATATCCTCAACATGAAAAGGCAGGGCCTGGTCCTTCATAAGTCAATCAGGGATAACACTAAAGGATGATTCTTTGGTACCAAACATGCCAGTACCTCGAAAACTGAGCACAATGAAATGAAACACACTAATTTTCAAAATGTTGGTGTGTTCCTCCTAAATGGAGCAAAGAAGGGAGAGAAGAGGTGGGAGGATAAGAGAGGTGACATTATGGGCAGAAAGGAAAATACAAAAAAAAAAAAAAATAGAGAGCCAGAGATATGGATAGATTAACAGGTTTAGAGACAGAAAGGAGAGAAAGAGGATTGTCAGTAGTGGAAGAGAGTAATACCAGCAGAAAAGGTGTCCGTACTGCCCGCCTCAGAGAGTAAATCGATTTCAGGCTCTCAGGCTCTTTAGTTGCCCCTCAGACTGGCATTGAAATAACTCCATAGTGCAGAGAGAAATAGATAAGAGAGGGGAAAGAGAGGAGCAACATTACTATACATAAATACCAAGAGAAAAAAAGATGTGCTGAAAGAAAGAAATAAGTAAGTACAGTAATAAAGACATCTGGTGCAGGAATACATCTTATTTGTAAAGTTAAGGCACAAGAGAGAAAGAGTGGAGGAACAAAAAATAGAGACAAGTTCAATATGAGATATAGAAAAAGTATTTGCATACAGCCTAATAGTTCCTGAAAATTGCCTCTTGTAGTATATCGAAATCAATTAATCAGTACTCTAATTAGCACTGAGATATATTTACTCAGAACTAATGCCTGCCAACAAGTCGGATTTGGCAGGAATTCTACCTTTCTTTATGACATAAAAACAGATTGTTTCATGGCACAAATCAGAATGGGTTCCTTCTAAGGAATAAGTTCTAACTTTATTCTTCTACATTGTCTCAAATTAGATTTTGAGTTGATGCCAAGGAAAGGCAGGGAGGACATCAAGAGGGATCCTCTTTGTAATAGGAAACAATGGGCTTCATGGGATACGTGGTCCACCCATTCATTGTTTCAAAGACTGCAGGGTGTTGGACTGCATCCCAGCACAGGTTGGTCGAGAGATGCATCTTGGACGGGGCGGCAGTTGACTACAAGGCTTAAGGCTGAAACACATATCTCTGGGTTGCTTCTAGGCCAAACGTGCACATTAGTGTTGTTTAGCTTCTAACTTTTCTTCTCCGTCTTGAACCCAACCCTCAACAGAACTTGGATCAAACATTTAGCGTCCAGGTTCCCAGGTTTTCACGACAGGTTGCTGAGATTTGAGAAGTAGTCTTGGACCAGGATATGAGCTAGTGTCACAAAAAGAATATGAAAGTAACAGTCATCTAAAAATCTGCCTCATTAAGTGACTTTGAGTAAAAAATCACTCTCTTGTCCCTGAATATCCCCTGTCTGTGAATTTATGCAGAATTATTAACTTCTATTAGGTCCAGTACAGCTGCTCAGTATATCTGTAAGTTCTACAGCCATTTGATAAAATAAAGTGTAGTTTGAAGAAACTGTATCAGCACTTCATTACCACAGGTGATTTACAGCACATAAGGTTCAATGACAGCACAGCTCTTACTGAAAAAGCTGACGTTTACAATTGAGTAACTTAACAACACATTGCCACAAAGTAACTTGAATCTTAGTCACCTGCATTTATTTGTTACTTTATATATATATATATATACTTTATGATGCAGGCTGCTCACCTGTATTTAAGCTGCAGATTTCAGATCCCCACTAATCGATCTGTGAAAACACATATGACCTGCACAAAAAAAACACATCTTAAAATTACAGTACTTTAATAGAAAATGCTTCCCTTTTTTGACTTTGTCATCCATTCAGTTTTAGATGTATATGCTTGAATTAGACTTACTAAATATAACTGTACGATATCTACTTATATTAATGATCTGCTGACAATTTAAGATGAGCCTGTCATCAGCATCAAACTGAGTATCTACCTGGGGATCCTAAGAAAAGGATCAGATTATAAAGTGATGTGTTTAAATGTATGATTGAAGTATTTCTCCTATTGTTTACAATACAGTAACATTAACTGTTGTTCAGTACTAATGTTTGGCACTGGAAATGATGTGTAAACTCATGCTACCATTATTTATTGACCAAAAGATTCATCACTCTGTTGGTGAACAACAAAAAGATGCAGTGCTCGCTAACTTTTTAATTATCAAAGTACAGGGTGGTGTTTCTCTCTAGCAGACTGTTTCCGACTGAGTGTAGAGACATGAGTTTGCAATGCACATTCATCAGATAAAAGCCAGCAGTTTCATTTTGTAGTTTGGCTGACTCATGACATAAATGTTGATACAGCTTATAAAATCTAAGAAAGTGAGAAGGCTGCAAAGCCTGAATTTATTTATTTATGGGGTACAATTCAGTGCAGGGAGGTTTTAGTGATGTGACAATCATGGTATTTTTTTAATGAGGGGTTTCATTTTTTCAATAATACATAAACCCTGCATACTGTTTTGTGCAATTTTTGATGTTCTGGAGTCACTGAAATGTATAAGATTTCTATAGATTATTTCGTTCATGCTCTACAGGTTCAACTTACTTTTTAAGACAGAATAAATATAAGCCTAAAAAAAAAAAAAACTTTCATAATATCTGTGCTTAAAATTCATAAACCAGCTGAGAGGATTTAAAATAATGACTACTTGCAGTACAGACTGAAGGTGGACCCCTGAGGCAGCTGCAAGAGCTCAAACTTGGCCTCTGCACTTCAGTCAGGGATGCGGTTATGATAGCTTTTTTACACCTCCACATGCTATCTCCCTCTCATATCTCTTCCTGTCTGTCTGAGTTACCTGCCTTGCAAAGAAAACCATTGTGGGGTCAAACAGCTTTAAGCCATGGTTAAGATGCAAGCACATGGGAAGGGAAACAGAGATTAACACTGCCTGGTCAAAAGCCAGCTCTACGAGGCTGTCAGGGTGAAGAGCCAGTTCTCCAACAATGACTCAGACTCAGCATGGGTGGCTGACAGCCAGTACAATCATAGGCTACAAGGAAAGCGCCTTCCAAGAATACCCCTCCCTTCTTTAGACTTGTCAACATTCACAAAGTCATTTCACTGCCAGTTTGGGCTGGAGACGCAATCCACATCTTAAAGATATAAAGTGCAAGATTTTAGCATTGATTTCAATCTAAGCATTTCAAATGTATTTATTATTAGAATTTCTAAGTCATTAAAATTGCTGCAGATGGGCAACATCTCTGGAAATCTTGAAAACACTTGGTTTCACATTATGTCCCTGGACAGTTTGTTGGGGAAACTGATGCATTGTTTCACAGCAAAAAAGGGAGATTGATTCATGATACAAAACAGAGAGGAAGTGGTATTCTTACAGTTGAGCATATTGTACATCTTTCAGGTTTTCCTGGAATGGCCAATGTTGAGAGATTAAAAGATCAAAAATTTAGTTAAAATTTATATGAGAATTTATATGAGAATTGAAAAATATTGAAAGAGACATTTCAGCCCTGTATGCCTCGGAAATTATTCTTAAAATCACATTGCACAATTTCACAATGCAATTACACCCAATGCCAGCATTATGTGATTTGAAACTTTGTGCCAACTGTGATCATGTTCCTCCCCTGACCTTATTCTAAATTGTTCTCATCAAAAAAGTGACCAACGCTTGGTAATTTATTCACACACCGAAAATGAAAAGTTTTATGTATTTGTAACAAGAGTTATCTTGCTCGTCACAGTAAATATGGCTCTCTCTGAGTTCAAAATGCAGAATTAGCATCATGTTTTTATATCATTGTGTCATATTGTTGTACACAGAGAAACCATGGTTTCTAGTTCCTACAGTCAACACCAGGTTCTTTTGTCAGTGATCTTTAACTTAATCAAACTTAACCATAAATGTGGCACCAGAGAATGTTTATTGAGTTGATGAGTTATTTTGGAGGATACCTTTTTTCCAAGAGGTCAAAGTTAACAAAGACATAAGCTGTGTCATCACAATCACAAGATAAAAAAATCTGAACAACACTGAGATATTTCTTGTTGAGCAAGGGTACCTAAGGTACCACCATATTGTACCGACATCCAATAATTATAACTGATGAAATCCATAAAGAGGAATATGTATATACCCCACTGCTGCTACCAAAGTGTGCTGTTATGTCGTGCATTATATTTGCAATACTGTTACAGCCCCTCTCCAGCCTGTTTCAGGATGAGTTGGTCTTATGTATGTGTTCTGATGTGATTCCTTTGTAATCACCCCCTCCAGGCTTTAAGGATGGACCCCTGTGGCAGTTGGAAAAGCTTAAAGTCTAACTTGGAGCCACAGACCTGGAGGCCTTCAGATGTGGGAGCAAACATCTTTTCACACTTACAGGTACTGTCTGTACTCAAATCTGTCCATTCATCAGACTATGATTGGACAGGAGTTTGAATGTCAAGCCATCCTGGTAATGCAGCTGAACTGAGGTGAAGATTAAAGATGTGTCAGGGTTTGAAATTGTTTTAACTGGAGCAAAACCTTTGTTCTTATCTCAGGACTTAATGACTCCAATTCATGACTTTTTCAGACAATGACAGACAAAAGGGACTGCATTTATGGTAAATGGACTGTACTTATATAGCACTTTTCTAGTCTTTTTGACCACTCAAAGCGCTTCACACTACAGATCACATTCACCCCATTCACACACACATTCATACTTGTTTTATACATTAGTGCTTTCTAGCACACACACTGCTCTACCTCCTGAGCCACAGCCGTAGGCCGTATGTAGGACATCTCTAGTCATATTCACCACTCAAAGCACTTTATGCTATAGGTTACATTCAACCATTCACATACACAATACACACACACACATCATGCAGTACATTAGGTGCCAGGGGTGAATAAACACAGACTACAAAAACTCTCCTAGTGTTCAAATGTGTGTGTACACTGTCTGAATACACTGAAGAAAACTTCATGAATTCATGAACAAACCTCATAGAATCACATACATGTACAGTATCAGGCAGTCTATTAAAAGTGAATTGCAGTTCTTGGGTCTCTGAACTTAAAAGCTCATTCTCTAGGTTTTGCATTTATTTTAAAAGCTAAAATCAAAATACAGAAACAGAGGCATGTATTGATTACAAGCCATAATTTTGGATGTAATTATTAATATAATGGGTTAAAATACTTTGCATCAACGTCTCTCAGGTGTCAACAGAGCTGTAGGAATAATTGACAGTCTGACAGTCTGTTTTTCTTGTTGACAGGAACTTGACAGTCTTAAATGAAAGAGATTATGTGCATATATTAAAATATCTCCAAATTGCATATCCTACATTTACACAGAAGTATATTGTACAAACTAGCTAACAACTTATAGAACAGTACAGCCTTTGTTTCATTAGTAAAATGAGTGATACATTTACTTACAGTTATCTCATACGTAATTTTTTTTTTTTTTTTAATATTTGAATTGCTTCATACAATTTGACATATTGCACATCAGTAATGTAATATTTAAAGTCATCATGATATGAACATTGGTGCAGTGGTTAGCACTGTCATCTCACAGCAAGAAGGTTCTGGGTTCGAGCCCCAGTTCACCCGGGGCTTTTCTGTGTGGAGTTTGCATGTTCTCCCTGTGCCTGCATAGGTTCTCTCCAGGTACTCTGGCTTCCTCCCACAGTCCAAAGACATGCAGGTTCATTAGTGACTCTAAATTGGCCGTAGGTGTGAATGTGAGGTTGTTTGTCTATATATGTTGGCCCTGTGATGGAATGGTGATCCATAAAGGGTGTACCCTGCCTCTCACCCAATGACAGCTGGGATAGGCTCCAGCCCCCCTGCGACCTTTAATGGGTAAGTGGTATAGATAATGAATGAATGAACGCTTTACACATTTTGACATACTGCACATTAGGGTTGTAATATTTAAAGTCATCATAAAATTAAAATTAACATTCCAGGTTCAGACCCCAGTTCACCTGGGACTTTTCTGTGTGGAGTCATTGTAGCATATTCTCCCTGTTCCTCCCACCATCCAAAGACATGCATCAGGTTAACTGTTGACTCTAAATTGCCCATAGCTGTGAGTGTTTTTTTCCTCTACACAGTACTGTGCAAAAGTTTTAGGCACTTCAGATGTTTTTACTCTTATCCTTCATCAGTAGCATCAGGGAGATGTCTGATCAGTCCCAGATTAATTCTGCAGCAGGACAATGAATCCAATCACAAAGACAGAGAGTCATAAAGAACTGTCCTCAGAGACAAGAAGAAGGAGTCCTGCAACAGATGGTCTGACCCCACAGAGCCCTGATCTCAACATCACAGAGTCAGTCTGAGATCACATGAAGACACAGAGGACACTGAGACAGCCTGAATCCACAGAGGCACTGAGGCAACTTCTCCAAGATGCTGGAACAAACTACCTAACTACAGGTGTACTGAGGAGAACTGGAGCTGTTTTAAAGGCACATTTTCCAATCATCATCATCATTATTATGTTGTAAAAAATAAATATTGGGGGCAATACATGGATTTTTTCCACCCTCAGACTGCTGTCTGTCACACAAAATATACCATGCAAAATGTTCAAACCTGCGATAGTTCAAATCTAAATAAGTAAATGAATTCATAAATAAATTGCAGAATATTGAATATAACCGTTAGCTAAATAGATATAATTAACAAGGCGAAAGAGGAGACCTTAGCAACCAGAGAAAAAAGGACAAAAAATACCAAGAAAAGAAAGAAAGGGAGAGAATACATGAAAAAAAGGATCCATGAAACGAGTCAAGAAGATAGTGGTTCAAATGAAAAACGGTTTTGTCTTGTTTAGTTGAAATAGTATTGTACTTAGTTGTCATAAGATCAGCAGATGTTTTTCTTGCACTTATTATTTTCATCCATGTAGAATTTAATTATTTTATAGTATTTGTTTATATGAAAACATATGCAGCACACAGACCATGTTTGTTTTGTGAGTATTATTTAATTAAGTGAAAATCAATTAAGATCATTGTCTAGTTTTATAAACAAGACACATGAATTACAGATGGAATTGTATTACTCCATCTGTGTAAAGCAGCAGTTTATTTGATTATGAGATTTTTCTTTCTTTAAAGTCTGAAGTTCATATCAGCTCTGAGGCACTCGTCTTATCTAGAGTGCATTCAAATAATAGAAAATCATCCATCTTTTTGAGGAGCATGCCAGAAACTAAGATAGATAGAGAAAAGAGACACATGCTTAATGATGAAATACTGAATGAAAGTAGCATACTGGAAGATCTTCAGCCATGCTTATGGCTGTAGGGCAATGTCAGTCGGTCAGTCTCTCTCTCTGTCAGGTCTCCAGTTTGGTCCAGAATGAATTATTGGATGGATTATAAGGAAATTATTTTACAGATATGCATGGTTTTGAACATGAGTTTTCATCTATAGCCTCTGCAGGTTCTTCCAGTTCTTCACTTATCCACTGAAGTACACCAATCAGCCACAACATTAAAACCACTTGCATAATATTGCGTAGGTCCCCTTTGTGCCGCTAAAAGAGCTCTGACCTGTCAGGGTATGGAAACAGGAACTCTGAGGGTGTCCTGTAATGTCTGGCACTGGGATATTGGCAGCAGATCCTTTTGGACCATAACCTGGTTGTCCTTCACAGGATGTCTGTTGTGACTGGCTCTCTGAGTCTGGTCTGGGCTCTGGCTGGGCCTCTTCAAAATACAAAATTTCTTTGTTTGAAGTCATTCTGCAGAATTACTTGTATGTTTTGGGTCATCAGTAGAAGCTGGATGATGCAGCAGTACAGACAGCCACCTCGACATTATCCTGAAAGCTAATTTGACGGCAAGGTGTCCAGGCCCAGAGGATTTCAGCTTTATGCAGTTCAAGGCGTGGTTCACATGAGAAGATCTTGTGCATAGCAAACTCAAAATGTCTTTTTTTATGAGTCAAAGCTCATAAAGTAGCTTTAACCCACACCCGCAATCTTGTTTCATTGATTTGACTCCAGGTTTGCTAAATCTTGACTCCAATTAGCTTTTGTTGATGTTACTAGCCTCAGGGTCCACACATTTTTTTCAACCTACACTGTTAATGTTTGAATGGTGTATTCAATATGGACAAGAACATTACAGTGATTTGTGTGTTATTAGATTATATTTGTTCATAATATTAACTTGGATGAGGATCTGATCATAACTTAAGACGTGAAGTTATACATAAATTCAAATACTTTAAAAGGGCTCACTTATTTTTTCTTGCCACTGGGTTAATCCAACATCAATGTCTCACACCACGTCCACACCCTCACTACTGACTATATAATTTGCCACGTCTCATTGTGTTTTTTGTTGGCCTCATGTTAACATGATGCTTTTTGTTAAAATTAAACATTAGTTATTCATTTGCCTTTAATCTGTGTTTCCCTGTCACCTGCTACAGATGACATGTTTACTTAGTTATGTCCAAATTTATTTATATAAGTGGCCTGTATAACTCACCCAAAGCTGTGTAATTAGCTTGAATCTATATGTAATTATTCATCTGTGATCTTATTTCATCTGTGATTCTGTGGCCATTCTTTGCTGGTAAAAACTTCCACCTTTAAGTTCCCAATGAATGACTTGCTTTTGTCTTTTTTCTCCTTCCTCCTTCTTCTTCCCTTTTCTCTTTTCTCCTTTGACAAAACTTTGTGATAAACAATGCATAACCTCATCCAAATGATCTCTCCCCTCTGTGTCTCTATATTAATAAATGCATAACTTAATGCAAATTCTGTAATCCCCACTATATCTTCCTGCCTCATTCTTTTTCTCTCGCTTTGAAACTTCATTCACTCCCTCTGTCTTGGTGATATATGCCCCCCTTCCCCTCTCTCCAAATATCCACTCATATATTCAGCTGCTGTATACAGTAACCTTTTGCATTCAGCTCTTGTGTTGTAGCTTTGTAATCTCTGTTGGTATTCAATGCTCATCGCTGTAGTCGCCTTCTCTCAGAAGCTTAAGTTCCTCTTTCTACTCTATTGCTCAGTCTGTTTACAAAGGGGAGGCATAGCATATGTTTTCATCTAAAGGCAGGACAAATTAAGTCCTATCTAGCCAAGCCACACTTGCAGGGAATTGAGGAGTGTGTGTGTGTGTGTGTGTGTGTGTGTGTGCGCGCGCGTGTGCATTTGTGTGTGTGTGAGCAACAGCAACAGAGAGGTGTGTGAAAAAAAATAAATGTGTGAGAGGTGATATGAGAGTAGGGGAGCATATAAATGTGTGTTTGTGTTTGTGTGTGTGAGAGAGATGACATGAAAGACAGGGATATTAAGAAGTGTGTGTATGTCTGTGTTTGTGTTGAACAGCAGGGTTCATTGCTTTAATAGACCCTGGTAGTGAATTAAACAGTTGGAAGCTCTGTGTTGTTTACGCATGCGGACTGAACTGCTGTGGGTCAGCAACCTGGGGCTCAGCTCTAAATGATGATGTGGAAAAAGTTTTTTAATTTATTTTTTTTCCCTCTTACTAACAAACAAAGTTTCTTGTTGGAGTTGTAAGATGTGAATCAAACAGAGTGATTAAAGTTCTTGCACTTGGTTTTGAACAAGAAACAGGCACGCTGGCGCTGAGTGAAATAAAATTTTTGCTGCTTATGTATGCTGTTGCAGTGCACACACAAGAAGAACCATTGTAGGGAAGTGATGGAGGCTTTGGTTTTAAATTTAAAAAGTAATAGTAAGAAAGCTGCTTACAATGCAGTTTCCTGCCTTGAACTGAAATGTAAATTACAGTATGTCTGAGGTTGGACTTGAATTAATGGTACAGTTATGTTATGTAAAATGCCATAAAAGTGTCCCACAAAGCCACACGTTTGAATTAATTCACAAAACATTTCAGAGGGGCTATAGCTAACTGTTTGTTTCTTAGTATTAATAGGTTTCCCTTTCATAAAATAATCCAGGTTTTCGGGGGGGGGGGGGGGGCTGTTGATAACATGCGGTGACACTGTCGCAATAGCTTAATTATAAACATTTTCAGTATTTAGAAATGAAGCAATTTGTTAGAAAAAACAAAATACTTTTTAAAAGGTAAATTTGTATGTGCATCCATCCTTGTATGTATTTACTGTATTCCCCATCACTGGTCCTATCCTTGTTGAGCCCTACACATGGTTTTCATATTCTGCCAGATACAACAAGCAAAGGAACTCTTCTTGCTGTCAGGAGGTCACTGTTGTTCCGCTGTTTTCCATGCTCATGTGTAAGTGTACGCCCACTTGTAGTATGTATAGAAGTACATGCATGTCCAAAAGCAAGTTTGCAGTTGTCCATGTCTGTGTATATCCTTGAGTATGAACAAGGCTTTAGCCTGTCAAATTTGGCAAGCTAACATGACATATGCTATTCCAGTGAGAAACAACAAGCACACACTTTCTTGTGCAAAGCCTGAAAATGACATGTTCAAAAGAAATGGTTGCTATTCTTCAATTCCATAGACCGAAGTCATGGTCCTGGTCTCTTTTGAAAAGAGACTCCCTGTAGTTTCAGTAAGTCAGAGCTAACAGAGCTTACAGGGACAAACTTGATAAAAACAATGTGTGACTGTGTGTGCATGGTCAACATGAAAACACAATGAAGCCACAGCCACAAAAGTGGACAAATACTGTCCAAAGTTTAGTGAAGAAAGCACTCAAACTGAGCATTCTGCTTTGTTTTGTCAAAGGCTATTTCCAGACAAACACGAAAAGAGTAAGTCACTTTATAACCACATGTTATTATAGGTTTTTAGACCTACAAAATACCATATTATACAAATCAACAAAATTAGATTAATTTCTCATTAAATGGGAAAAAAATGTGGAAAAATACAGAAATGCATTATATAGCAATTCAGTTTTATGATAATAATAACAACAGCAATATACAATATTTGATTTATTTGTAATGAGATCTCAAATAAATCAAACTTGCAAGATTTAGCTGTCTGCTTTTTTTGAGTAACAACATTAGTTAGGCATATTAGACACAGGATAAGTAATGTATAAATGTAAGAAGGCCACTAACAAGTATCATCAAATTGGCTAATCTGACATTTGGAGAAAAGGCAAACAAGTTGAAAAAAAGTTACAGGCATTAAAATCCACTAACAGACAGAGGCAAGCTGATTAAAATTTGGGAGATTATGGTAAAATAAATGATCAGATAAGTGATTGGGAGAATAAAGTGCAGAAAATGCTAACGTGATATGCTGATATGAGTTGAAGTAAAAGAGTCTGCTCCATTATCTTGCCAAAATATGGAACTCTAGGTTTGATAAACGTGAAAAAATATGAAATATATATATATGTATATATATGAATATAATATATGTTTTTACTTAATGTGAAAATTGTGCTGATGCCGCATGGGCACTTTTACAGTGGCTAAAACTCTACCAACTCATATGTATGGTTATGGCAGTAGAGGAAATAAAAATAACTGGTGATGATGAAATTATTCAAATCAAATAATGTAAAACATGTTTAACACTAAATAGAACTAAAGGAGTCTTTTCAAAGTCTGTAGCAGGAATAAGGACGTCCTCATGTTTCTCCTATATTGTGTAGTATAGTGTACATGAAACAATCATCTGAAAAAGAGACTGCACACTCAACCTGTAATAAGACATTCAAGGATATTTTATGACAGTGACAAGAGCAAGGCGTTCAGCATTCCATCAGCCTCATGAAAATGTGCAAGAGGCCAAAGGCTTAAATATGCAAAACATGTAATTAGCAGTGAGATACAAGTGTGAAAAACAGGCTTGGCCATCTCAGATGAACAGTACAGGTGCCAGCATCATTACAAAACAAAGCTGTGATCTTGCTTTGGATTCACCTATGAGTAACCATGCACCTTAAAACATAAATGTGACTAAGTAATTAACCGAGAATATTAAGAAGGAATTCCTGTGTTTTGGCAAGTTATTAGGTGGTAAATAAAATATATTCAGAAATAGAAAATGAATCATGCATTAACCTCAAGAACCATAGTGTATTTCTCTGCCTTACGTGACACATTAGCAGCTGCATATAACAATGAAAAATGTCAATGGGGCAACCTGATGATCAAATTGTTAGGGCGTATACCAAATGGGCACATATAACCCAATTTGATTCCTGGCAGGTTGGTCCATTTACTGCATGTCATTGCTGTATTTTCTTTCCCTGATTTCCTGTCTGTCTTCACTGTAGCTATCAAATCAAACTACTTTTTGCTAACATTTCTGCTGTGCAATGCGTCATATTTAATAGATGTGAAAAGTACAGACATGTGACATTTATCAGTGATGACACAAAATTACAATGGTTAATGTCATAAATCTCAATGAACTGACCACAGTAGAAAAAAACGACTGTATGTTTATCATATTTGGATGAATGAATGAGTGCAGAAGAGAGTGATTTTTGACACAGCTACAGTTTTATATCAAGTCTGTCTTGAAACAGAATACAAAAATATATTCTAAACCAAAGCTACTATGAGGGTTCAGCAGTCTGTGACAAACATTTTGGAGAGTTACAGTCAAAAATTCTTCCTCATGTTTCTACAGACACTGGGTTTGTATTAACACTTGGAATAATCTGAGCAAGTCCTTTAAATGCACTCAATTCAAAAACAGTTTGGAGATTTACAGGTAACTTTCAGTATGACTTTGAAATGGGACATAAGACAATTTGCATTTTGAAATCCATTTGCAGCCTTTTCAGTTGTTGGAGCACATTTGATACAATCCTGCACTTTGCACGCTTCATAGGCAGTGGTGAGCAGTAATGACCAAAAACAATGTTTTTTAATCTTTTTTTGAAACAAAAACCAAAAAAAACAAACAAAAAAAACAAACACTTCAGCAACTTTAGGGTAAAAGATGAAATAAATCAAACCTCTCATCCATTCAGTCTCACTCCGATTCTCTCACTATATGTCACATTCTCTCTCCCCCCTCTCCCTCTCTCTCTCTCTCTCTCTCTCTGACTGGCAAGGCTATTAATTTTAATATGATTGGAAATTTCCCCTAAAAAACTCCAGGGACTCTTGCAGTCAGACTGGGCTGCGAACAAGAGATGAAACTTCAACTAGTTCCAACACTCCAGGCACTTGAACATCAACAGCATTGTCATTGCTCATAAGGCCCGATATATCCAACTACACAGTCATCCCATTTTTTTTTTTTTTTTTTTAAAGATCAGGATCAAAAGCCATCAAGTCATTCTCCCTCCCAACCCACACCAAACCTCCTCCCACCCCCCACCCCCTTTTCTAAATTGTATTTCAAGTGAGTTAAATTACTGTCAAAATAAGTGTGAAGCTCTGATGAAATGTTACGTAAGACCTGGCGAAAAATGTAAGAGACATGATTATTTTCAACCTCGCCAGACACTTTGAAAGGCTGCCAAATGAGAAACATCACAGTGCTTTCACAAATTTGAATGTAAAATAAGGAACACACTGGACTGACAGCTAAATAAAGCAAAGAGTGACACCTGAAACCACAAATAGAAGGAGAGTTCCAGCATTTAGAAATCTGACAGTAGCTGTCACAGGAAAAAATATTAATTATAATTAACAACAAATGACACAAAGCTGCATTCCAGTGTAAGAACATAAGGAAAGTTAGTCATTTCAGCCTTTCTCCTACTCCTTTTATCAGCTTTTGTTTTCTTTTGTGTACTGAACCTTTACATGCTTCTCTTTGCGCTCAGTAAATTTTCATGACCCTTGAATGTGCAGCCAAGCTGGCAATTCTAGCAGTTATTGATTCAAAGTGATAAACTATCTCTCATAAAAGCAGATCTGGGTTATTTAGAGCTCTACATTGCCTCATCTGGACAGGATACAATAGTGTTTCGTTCGGCTGTCATTCTGTGATACAGTGGGCTCTGATTCAGTGTTTTTCATGCAGTGCAACTGTTGCTGCGGTCATACATGAATCCTTCAGCATGTTTATTGCTTCTCCCAATAGAGTAGGGTTTGCTACTCTACAAAAAAAATTAAACAAAATAAAAAATCTCATCTGTAACTCAGTTTTCAGTCAAACCTAAAAATGCTAAATAGAAAATCTTGTTAGCATTTTAAAACAAGTGTCAAAGCCAGCATTACATATATTTCCAATACAGTTTACCAATCCTGTTTGGTTTTCTGTACACTGACCATTTTAGTCTCACAGAGCTGCCAGTGAGGCTGTAGACTCTTAGTCATGTAAAGGTCCACATTTATTCTGAAATAATTTCAACCGCAATTTGATTATAAGGACTTGTTAACTTAACTTAGACTTGCCATGAGACTTCTCAAATGCCTTGAGTCTGACTTGCTCACAATAAAACCATTAAGATTTTGTTGCTGGGCTATGACTATCAGTAATAGCTGAAGAGAACAAAGGCATTTATGGAAATGAGTCCACTCCAATCCAATGGACTCATTGAAGAGCTGATGATGTTTCATCAAAAATCTAAAACAGCTAATCAGTTATACTTTATAGTGGGCAATTCCCCTGAGTCATAATTTGGGACATGAATCAGATTGACACCCCTGCCCGAGGATGTGAATCAAGGGAGTAGGTTTGATTTTGACATTGGTGGGAACATGAAGGGGTCCACAGAGGTCTCCCTGGAAGTTGAGGCTTTCTGCATTTCTGTTAATTTCCTGATCACAACTTCTTATCATTTGGAGCTTTTATTTTCAAATATGGCAGCCACCACACTCATAAAGGGATTTTTCCTGTCAGTGTGTTCCTGAGACAATAATTACACAATCATTATATAAACTCACAACATTACTGCCTCTAGTACTCTGTCCGAGCTACTACTGCATGCACACTGATGCATGCCATATACACAGTGAGGAAAAATATTTATAGTTTAGTTGAGTATTATTTTTACCATTATTGTTGACTCTCCACATGACTTTGATTTGTTGTAAAGTAGCTTGTAACATCCACCTTATTTTTATTACTATTTTATTTTTTATTTTTTTTGGCTGCCATTCTGACTGAGCATTTCTTACCTAAGACAAATTTCTCTTAAGGGAGACAATAAAGGCTAATCCTATCCTATGCTGTCCTATCAAAATCAGCTGGACTGCCACTTGACTGAGCTTTGGAGCCTCTTACTTCCAGATCGAGATACGGCCTTTCAAACATCAGCAAAAAAAATGGCAAAGCCAATCCTGTTGGTGATTTTAGTTTAGTGATGTGGGACTCATAGTAGAGGCCAAGATCTGTTAACTGTATGTCAACCCAATACAGTGACTAGATGCTGATGGACAACAGCATTTTTTGATCCAAATTATTGCTAGGGACAATCCAGCACTTGCTGGATATTGGTGGAGGCTTCTCCCTACCATCCCTACTAACTTCTACACCCTTAATGTGAATGGCAGTTTGCCTGCTTGAGAAGTCTATTATTATTTATATAATATATAATATATAATTACTCTATCAGTGCTGTAGGTGCCAATCACTGGTCAGTTCGTCTGCATATTTAAAATGTGACAGAATGTGTATGGACATACACTTTTGTCTGAAAATGAGGTAGATCGATCTATTCCTGTTATGTATGTGTGAGGTAACTGCTATTTGCTCCAGGGGTATTTAAGGTTAAGGAACTAAAGATCATGGTTATGGTGGAAAAAAAAGCCAACATAATTGATACTACTTCCTGCTGGAGATAAATTGTGTGGTGAACAATTGTCCATGCACATAATTTCTAGGAAGTTGTGGCTGTTTCTATGCAACAGCATTAATCTCACACCAGTTACTAATAATAGTAACATGTATGCAGCTTTATAGTACTCAATTCCCACATCTTGAATCGTGTTGAACCACACAGCAAAATGTCTGTTAAACTTAAGTTAAATTTAGCAAAAATATATTAGTGATTAAAATCACTGATGTTGAATTATAGGGGGCTGTTCTTTGCACTTGTATGTGTGTGTGTGTGTAGAATTGCAGTTTGTGGGCTTTACTGTATGCTGTCTATATCTGTGTGTCATTCCCTTGTATGTTTGTAGTTTAGGATGAGGCATAAAAAGGCTAGAGTGAGTTGGAGGCCACCTGGGAAGGCAATCCACAGGAGATATCACACGCAGATGCAGACACACACAGAGAGACAGTGTTATACTTCCCAGGTGGTCATACAGTTCCCCTCCAACTCAGCACAGACTTGTTCTTCTGTGATGCACACGCGCACACACACACACACACACACAAAACAGAAACAAGCATACTGTGTTGCCCATACAAAATGAACTCTCTTTGACAGAGTCATAGCTCTGTTGAGCCATGAATTACTTTATCTCTCAGTAGTAATGACTTAATGAGCTTCTTAACAAATAAAATTGTAACTATTAGAGGAAAAAAAAAAAAACATACCCTCCTTCCTGCAATTGGCTCAGTGCAGTAGCCTTTGAATCAACTGTAATGCATGATTTGCCTACTTCTCTCCTATAGATCTGTCCGAAACTGTTTCTTCATCTAAACCATCAACTTTTCTTTTATACCCTCTTCCAACTGAGCTGTTCAATGATGTATGTTCTTTAATTAACATTTACATTTACAACTGATGATTTAGCTTTACTTTATTGACAGACTAATCCTGACCCAGATGTTTTAGCCAACTATAGACCTATATCCAAAAGCTGTTGAAAACCAATTGTCACACTGCGGTGAGGTTTGTCTTGTCTTGGGATTTTGGTCTTGTCATTTCCTGTTTTATTTTGAAGGATTTACTCTCCTCTCGTTTCAGAACACTTGCCCTTCCTCATGTGTCACCTGTGTGTCCTGATTACTCATTGTCTCCACCTGTTTCCCATTACCTCTGCGTGTTTAAATAGTCTGTGTCTCCTTTGTCTTGTGCCAGAGTGTCTTCGTCCGTTCACCCGACTTACCTCCAGCCTTGAATCCACAGCCACAGTGTTGCCTCTGGTAAACCATTGTTCCTCTGTAAGAGTGATTTTTTGTTTGTAAATTTTGATATCTCAGTTTCTTGCCTTAGCCTTAGAATACTTTCTTAGTTGTTTGATTTCCTCCTTTTGGAGCGATTTTGTTTTACTCGTTTATGTTCATAGCTTTTCTTAGGTCCTCCGTTTTTTAGGAGAGAGTTTTATTTAGAGCTTTTCTGGTTTTCCTCCTATTGGAGCGTTTTTTGTTAAATCCTTTCATAGCCTTTTGTTTGCCTCCTTTGAGAGTGACTTTTTGTTTTTGTTATCTTATCCGCCCTAGGAAAGTTTTATAGCCTCTGTTTCTTTGTCACTCAAGTGAGAGAACTTTTGTTGTTAATAAAGTCTGTTTTATTTACGTCATCTCTGCGTCTGAGTCCTGCCTTTAGTCTCGGCCTGACACCAATTATGTGATTATTTGTATAGGGATGGTACATTTGAAGATTTTCATTCAAGTTAGCCATGGTGTTTCAAGGGTTCTGTTCTACGGACCCATACCTTCCATCCTATGTATGTTTCCTTTAGGCAATGTTGTCAGGAAGCACCATTTTCATTTCCTTTGCTACACAGATGACACCATCTGTTTTTATCTATTAAGCCTGTCTATTTTTTTCTTCTAAATCCAGATAAAGCTGAAGTAATTTTATCTCTCAAAAGGATGCTGAAAAACTATTCCATGCATTTGTTACCTCTGGACTTGACTACTATAATTCCTTATTATCTGGTTGTCCCGATAACTCTGTGAGAAGCCCCCAGTTGATCCAGCTGGATCAAGCTGCAGGCCTACTACTGACAGGAACTAGAAAAAGAGATCATACCTCTCCCATGTTGGCTTCTTGTTATTGACTCCTGTAAATTCCAGAATAGAATTCAAAATCCTTCTTACATACAAAGCCCTTAATGAATAAGCTCCATTTCATCTTAAAGACCTCATAGTATCATTATCTCAATACAACCCCCTGTTCACAAAATGCAGGCTTACTGGTGGTTAGAGTTTCCAACACTAGAGTGAGTGAGAATGTTGTGAGAGCTGGGGGATTGTTGGCACATAAACACCAACAGATAGTAAGCCAGTGATTGTGGCTGAAAAAAGAAAAGACACCAGCTAAGGGTCAAAGTGTCATTTATTGACTGCAACAGGAGGTGTATATCATATCACAGCTCTGATATTGGATCAAAAGCGGGCAGTCATGCACGGTTCTCCCACCATCACTGTAGATAATACTGTAAGATGAGTGTTTGGTGATGCTATTCTGAACTGCTGAGCCAGCTGTTTCAAGCTTGTTGGGTCAGATGTCTCCTTGGCCTATTCTTGTTGAGAATAACAGTCAGGTGAAACTGTTCCTGAAGGAGTCTTTGAATATTCTCAATCAAAGCCTTAATCTTTGGAATATCCACCGTTTCACAACATGAGAAGCTGATACAACATGCTGTATGGTAACAACACTTCAGAACAATGTATCCTCAGATTTTGTAATACCACGTTGTTCATGTGCTGCTAAATCCATTGCAGTAAAACCAGCAGTATTGACAGTCTGGGGTGAAAGGCAGTCCCTATTAATCTGGGTATATATAGTATTAACAATAAACTATACACCAAGTACTGTACAGTTGGTCTTGCATGAATAGTTGAAAATAAGCAGAGGAGCCAGTGCAGTAGAGCTAGCTGCTGCTGGTCTGATAAGTTTGCTGAACAGGCCAATTGTAGATTTCAGAAATAACTTGCAGCCATTAAACTATGCCATCAGTAAATAGAGAATTTTCTTAGTAACCAGACTTGTAGTTGCCTCAACAGAACCTTGATCTTTTTTAAAGTAATACTTATGGACTTTATCTTTCTATCTAAGTAAGAAGCTTAACCTACACTCCCTGCAAAAACTCATGTTAATTATGCATCAGTTATTTTAGCTGAGCCTCAGGTGCTCAACATGTGGTTGATGTGTTTGTGAATATGTCTACATTTGTGTGTGCATGTGCGCTTGTAATGTCAGTTGTACAACTGAACCCCAAGCCAATTAAATGTTGCCAAATCAGCAGAAGCAGAGCTTCCAGGCCTGTTGAACAGTGTGGGGTAATAAGCACTGCACAGCCATGGGTCCTACCCCCACCTGCATTTCTGCAAGGCATCAGCTATGCTAACGTATATTTCTCTATTTCTCTAATGAAGGCAGAAAGCGGCACACCGAAATGTCACAGTATGAGTGTACAAATGAATGCCTTCAAAGGACTGCAGTATGGTAAACCAGTGCATTAAGGATGTGTTAAGACCATCACACACTGTAATTAAAGGACCTAAGGGAAAAACAAAAATCATGTCATAAAAGTAAAGCCTGAATTGCTTGTTGACACACTTGGCAGTTTCACTTGTAGTATTTCTTAAAGTTGCAAAGAGTGTGCAATGGCCCTGACTAATGTAGACTGAGTGACAGTGCCTTGGTACAGGAATTTCATTATATAAATTCTTGTGGTTCCTATGCAGATGACAAACTTTCGAATATAAAATTAGTGATCATAACTAGGTTTTCAGACTATTCCTTCAGAGTTTATTTTATTTCTTTGGAAAAAAAATTACAGTCATTAAAACTCCATGGTGTAAAGCTATGCAATACAAAGAGTAATAACTGACTATGTTTATAGCTGGCAGTGTCCTCTCAGCAGTTTTATGTGTATCTCTTTTTTACAATGATGGTCTATGGGGGAAATTCTTTTGGGCTTTAGGGTATTTTTTGCTGCAATATCACGAGTGGCCACTGGGGAAAACTGACTGCAAGGCTGAGCAGCAGCACCATATCCAGGTCTTATAATACATCTATGATTTTAGGATGTGACTCTAAATTGCCCGTATGTGTGAATTTGAGTGTGAATGGGTGTTTGTCTATAAATGTCAGCCCTGCAACAGACTGGTGATCTGTCCAGGGTGTACCCCACCTCTCGCCCAATGTCAGCTGGGACTGGCTCTAGTCCCCCCAAAACCTGTAAAGATAAGTGGTATAGATAATGGATGGATGAGTGGATTTTAGGATGAACACAGTGTTTTCCTAACCATTGTCTTGGAAAGGTGGCTCTCCTGCATGTCCATGTGCATGTATACTTGTGTGACTAAAAGTGACTCAGACCCATTACTTCTTCGATTCTAGAACCTGGCAACACAATAAGATAATAATTTTGCTTGGTTATATAGCCTACTACTCTGAGGATCTACTTACAAAATAAAGGGGCACAATGCTGAAATCTCAATCCTAAGCCCTGTCATGACTTGAGTTTATTTTATAACACCCCCTACCTCTTGTCCATTTCAGGAAGAACAGAAATGCCATAAAAATGAAATCAGACAATTCATAGAACCAGATACCATAGAAGGTTCGAGTGTACAAAGCAATCCGATTAATTCACTCATTAGGCATAAGGTAAGCATGAAGGCTTACAGACACCAAGGGATCACTGTACAGGAGCCAGTCTTATTTAATTATCCAAGTGAGAGAGCAGAGACCCATATACAGACACTGAGGAGTTGCAGCATAAAATGTACTCTCTGCCAAGGAGAAATTCCTGTGCTTACTGTGTGAGAATTCATGCTGGTAAACTGTACACCAAATGTGGTATTTCCCTGCTGCCTTCACACCTGTGACTCTCTTAGCTCTTCATTTTACCACCCCCGTGGAAAATAGGTCTTAATTTAAATAATGGTAACATTTCAGTATAGCCCAGGTCCCCTGTCAAGGTTTAAGTGTTTGTAATCTCCAACTCAGTGTATTAATTTGACATACACTATTGTCCAAAGTGACACAACCTGACATTGACAAGAAGAGCCAGGAATCAAAATACCAGCCATATGATCAACGGGTGATCCTCTCCTTCACTTGAGCTACAGTCACTCCATTTTCCTGTCCAGTTCAAATTGAATCATAACCTAAAACCTGTTTAAAATCCATGTTGTTGTCTAGTAGTTGATGTTCTGGGGACTATGAGCCCAGTGGTCTTGCCAGCAGAGCCTAATAGCTTTACATGGAAGTGTAAGTTACCTTAAACATTATATCATGCTGTATATGACTCAGAAAAGGTTCTAAATGGAACTGCTTTTGTGGTTTCCTTGTGGAAACCCTTTAAACTTTGATTATGCTCATGTGAGATCCAGTGGTGCAAGCCATACCATGAGCCACAAGAAATCAACATGTATTATGGGAAGATCAAGCTGCAGCTCCTGCCTCAGGAAGAATTGCTTTGTTTACAGCTATTACAGCTATTTCTGCCAGTTAAATGCCATATGACTGTACTTGAGGTCTCTCAAATGAAGGGTCATGAAGATGCTTGTACAGGCATACCTGCTCAGCCAGTCTACCATGGAACATATCCATCCTAATATGAAAAGCAATGTGTGTTCAGTGGGTGCCTAGTCTAGAAAACTGGGAGGTGCGTAATCCTGTGTTGCAGCAACTTGTACACCCTACACACTTGATGCAAAAGATGCAATAACATTACTTTTGGACCCTTGCAACGGGGAACACCGTGTCAAGCATACACAAAGCTTTATCCCGTCGGATCATCTGAAAACAGCTGATAGGATTCATAGTGTCTCTCCCCTCTCTGTGATGGCCATTCAGAACAGCTGTGGTTGTTTGAAGTGTACTGAATGCTTTAGGATACTGCAGAAAAACATGTGGTTTGATTTAAATTCATAGCTAATTTCCCTGATTAGAGAACACAGAGAAACTTTTGCAGTACATAGAAATCAATTCTTGACACTAAAGGATTGTTCGGTGTAGATAAATGTAATCTTAGATGAGCTGTAAAAACATCAACTTGTTTGGTAGGTTCAAAAATACTGACTACATAAGATAAACTAAGACCATATCACAGCCACAACAAGATAAACTGAAGAAAGTGCAAGGTTTCTATAGCAAGTGCAAAGGAGATTAGAAAGGGTAGAGTAAAAACGCAGTGTTTTAGTTAGGTTCATTCTTGCCCTAAGGTCACATCTGAGTGGTATTTGAACTAACCAATAGGGGCACTTGGTTTTGACAATGGGCCACTTCATCTTGACCATAGGGGTGTTTTGGGGGAACCTGGGTTGACAACAGGCATGTTGGCCTCCCATAGGTCAACAAGGGGCGTTTGTACTGACCGTGGGGCACTTGACTGACCAGAGAAACATTTGAACCTCTCAAGAGCCCTATTTTTGTGACACTAGGTTTGTTTAACAGTAAACAAATTTGAGGTGATTCAAGGAAAGAAAATAAAAATCTATGGGCTTAAATAGACAATGGTATTTATTATTTCCCCTTCACTCCCCCTCTGGTGCCTTATCCCCTTTGAGGCTCTTTGAGGTCTGCTGCTAAAGACAGCAAACTGCACCAGAGGCCCTGTTACTCTCTCAATAAATAAGAAATTTTCAAGCCAAAGTGATAAACACATATGTGGCCCAGTAAGGTGCATGGGTTTATTTATTTATTTATTCTGTATTAGGTTTCTTTGTGTGACTACCAATCTTGTCTTAGCTCTGATTGGGCAAATTTGATGTATGTTTTTAGCATGTATATCTCAGGTTGTTGCCTTTCAAAGCTGAAGTGAGTTTGTTTTCCTTCCCTAATCCAACTGTCCTGGTCTTGCATGACAGTTAAAAATGGGACTCCTGATCTTCTATGATCACCTGCATCAGCATCATCACTCTGACAGTGGGCCTCTGGAGACCCAGCCACATGGTGATTCTCCTACTGCCAAGCTCCACTTGGCTGCTTGGCTGTAGACAGCTGGTTTTCTCATAGGGGACTAATGTTTGCTGGGACATCTAGTGAAATAATTATGGAGAATATTTGTGAATATAATCCTGTGCAGATCTGATATCTTTCTTTTTTAAAAGTGAGAATTTCCATCACGTAATTCTCAGATGTGGGGGGCAATGAGGTCTATTTGCTAGTAATAATTTAATAAACTGTTCTTCACTGATGATTTCTTGATTACTTTTGATGTTAACGTAGGATTTTCTGAATTTTCTTTACAGTGTTCAAAGTCTGCTGAATTAGAGAGCAACAGATCTTAAAATGTGGACCTCTGGCAATTGTATACCCAGTAGCCCCATTATATTGTACTTGTGCTGTGCCTATTAAACAATGTGCATTGTGCTTTAGGCTATGCAAAAAGCTAATAATGAATGCAGAAGTAGTAAAGACTGACAGGTGGTAAAGCACCGCACATCCACCGGTGAACCACTAAGAACAATACTGGCAAATTGCTGTTTTGTGTGGCCTCAAAGATTTGATCATCTCAAAGAAATGGGCTCATTAGACTTAAATTGGATGTGATAGTCTCATATTGTGTGGTGAAACTAAATGAGGTCTCGTAATGAGTGCCCAGGGACTGTTGCACATGGAGTTTTGTCCAGTGCCAAGCTCTCTGAGGCTGCCTCTTGACAAGGAGCCATTTGGTCATTGTATTCATCAGGCATTTCTGGAGGAAGGTAGCTTCCAACTCCCACTGAGCAGTCTCTAAGAAGACACATCCCAGAGCCAAAGGTTCTTGTGTCAATCAAATAATGTAGCCAACACTGTAATGCTTTACTCCATGGATTTGTGTTGATGAAGCTTAAGTCTCTGTAGGTGACTCTTTTATTTCCTGGTTTATCTGTGGCTATTGGTACTTTTGCCAACTAACCAGTTACTGACATGTTTATTTTAAATCAACTATATTGTGGCATACAATCCAGTATATAGCATGTACATATATAACAAGTATAACACTGATCACTTTCTGTGTGCCTCTTGATTTTTTTTCTCAACAAAACCTCATCTAAACCTTCCAAAACCGGCAATGGTGTATTAAGTCAGTCAGCAACAGAGAACATAATTCACATATCTTTTTAAATCACAGCATCACAAAATACTGCTTTTAACCAGTGTTTCACAATGGTGTCAGTTTTTGTCCCACTTGAGATTGGTGCTAGGAATGGCAATCATTTGTCCAGCACTTTGGTCAAGAGCAATTTATTTCAACAACTACCAGCCAATTCAAAATGGAATCTGGGTATTCATTAGCACATCGGACTAACCTCCATGTTTTCTAATGTTGGTTGGTATGCATTGATCCTGCCAGTGATAATGTCTATTTGTTTCGGATTACTAATGTGTGTATGTGTTATTGTCCCCTTTGGTGTATCTGGTCTGGCCTGACTGGCGAAAACCTATAAACAGGGACACTGGCTGTCTCTCTCCCCTCCTCCTGGCCCCAGTAGCAGCAGCAGCAGCAGCATGAGATGTAACCAGCCTAAGGCCCCTTTTCAGTTATTTGTTTGTGGTGCTGGGTTTGCTAGTCCTGTTTTTGTGGCTTTGTCTCTGTTAAGTAATAGTTTCTAATATTGGTTTTGATTAGGGGAAGTGGCCAGGTCCGACAGCCTATTGTGCGGTTGGCCTGTGTGGCTTCCCTCCCTTTTGTTAAATTTGTCCAGCTTGTCAATCCCCTTGTACATTTGCATTTTGTGTTGGTCTAGTTATTTATGTTATACATTACTGGATTTTATTCCAGTTTAACAAATAAGTACAAATAAAACTAAATGAAAGCATGAAAACACAGTGACTGTGGGGAATATAACACATAATACTGTCTGACACTCAACTAGAAATCATAACCTGTGACTAGACTCCGATTAACCCCTTGTATCGACTATAAATTCCATCTTAACCAGCCAAAAGCTACTATGGTTGGGCTTGCTTAGGTCACCAACTACAGGTTATAGCTTCATTTCCAGCAAAATAACAATGCTAATATCCCTTAAAACCAGTAATAATAATAATCAATCAATCAATAATAATCAATGGCAAACTTATTAAACACCTATTAAAACTATCACATAACTAAAGGGTTACCTCTCCTTTTCAAACTATGAATATGTACTATGTATCGCCATAATGACATAATGTTAATCACATTAGTGAATATCACAGCCAAATGACTGTATATTGAGGTTTTACTTGTTGTGCTGCACATCGGTTTTTTGTTTTGTTTTGTTTTGTTTTTTTTCAAATACTGATAAATAACATCAAAGCAACGTCATATAATCCAAATTACCTAAAAATATGACTTGCTTGCTCTGGTGCTGCCTTCTGGTTGCTATCTTGGGTCATACAGACAGAAGATACAGTTGTCATCTTCTGTTGGTGAGATTGCAGATAGAGAGCACATCACTTCTGTGTGATCAGTAATGTTATCAGTCTATCTATTTAATAAAGTGTGTAAGCAGGCTGTCCAAGTTCCAGAAGTTTTTCTTCTCCTATCCTGAGAAACAGAGGGCCTTAGTACTTGAGACAGAAGTACAAATGCCAAAATTAAAACGGAAAGTGAAAGCAAAGTTTCCTTTTAAAGACGTGTTGGCAAAAAGGATGGGTCAGTTATCCTGTCCTAGTAAAATGCAGATTTCCCCAGAGCTTTCACCCTCATCACAGTCATCATCAGCAAATAGAGTTTACTCAGGCTTATGGAGTTGGTTCAGTTGTCATCAGATGACAAAAGTATAGATTCTGAACATATGATGAGGAGGCTGTATATGCAGTCAGATGTTAATAACCTTCCAAAGATGCTGTTTCGCCACCATCTGCAACTGCTTTATGCTTTTTGCATCTGAGAGTAGCTCCTGGAAGAGTAGTGCAGGTCAACAGCACATTCAAGTGTTTCTAGTACATGATTTTAAGGATGCGCTTAATTTTCTCACTGTCTGATTTTTTGTGTGAATGCACTCACATACTTAAAACCTGTGCTTTATCATTCATTTTTGGATCATGGCTGCTGGCCCACAAAAGGTCAGTCTACAACTGCTTTGGGGGTATTACTTTCCAATTGGCAAGTAACTGTCAGGATGCAGTTTGCTGTAGTCAGTATGGCTAATTGGTCACAACCAAGTCGTGAGGCTGCTATAACTTTTGCACAGCATTTATTCACACAGTAAGCAAGCACTGTTCACCACTAGTATGAGTATTAGGACCAGAGATGGACATTTCTTGTTTTGTACAAAGCAAGTAAATAAGAAAAAACAAGTAATTTCAGTGCTAATTGTTCAGTGCACATATGTATTACAGATGCAGTAAATCCTTGTAAACCACTCTGGTCATGTGGAAGAATGTCTTCTGGTCTTTGACCTCATGACATTGCTGTATGAAAAGTCAGAAAATTACCAAAGAAATTACAATTTATTCTGAGGGGAACATAAATGTATCTTCTAAATTTCATGACAATCCATCCAACTGTTTTTGAGACATACTGAGATACTCGAATCCAAATATGGCAACCTTTTTGTGGTGCTAAAAGAAAAATCAGGCAGTCATCAAAAGTGAGTAAGATTCATCCCTTGGGGACCATGGATGTTTGTACACAATTTCATATTGGTCCATGGATGAGATAATTTAATGTGAAAGGAGAGTTTCCTTCTTTAGTCCCATTTTCTTTCACTGAGTCTCTTTTTTTTATTTAGGGAAATAATCAACACAGATCACACTCAAATGTCATTCACTGCAGACAATTGTTTGCTCTCTCTTTCAAGCATAGCAACCAAGGTTGTAGTACAGACCCTATGCATGTGGTAGCAGATATAGCTAGTCAGAAAGCTAAAGCCTCTGGTAAAGAAAAAGTCATAGCGACAACAAATAGCCAGTGTCTCTGTGTCTCATGGTTAGTGAATATCTCGGATAGAAGTATTGAGCCAAACAACATGACTTTGATAAATATGATTCTTTCTTTGTTTAAAATTAGGTACCCAGTAGAAACTTCACACATATACGGATGTGATGTGGTTACATGACAGAAAGTCATATTTGGATATGTTCTAAGTATGATGTAGTTATAGGGTTAAACATACCCTGCCAGGAAGGATTTCTTCAGAACTATCCATTTCCTGTAACTGCTGTTTCAAATTAAAATCCCTCTGCAGAGTTGGGTATTTGCAACTTCATATCATTTCAGTGCTGGCAATAATTTTCCTGCAGTTCACTGGCGCCAAAAAATGTATATAGCAGAAATGCTGTAGATGTAAAGTAGGTGTCTCTATCATAACTCAGTTATAAAATCCTTCCACAACATGGAGTGTCTCTCCTGCCAGGCTGCTGACAGTGTTGTCAGCTGGTGTTAACTTGCCCTATCACCAGTAATTTCCACTTTAGCTGTGCGTGTTCCTGAGACAGGCATGCAGCTCTCAACAGGCAGGTAGAACTTACCTGACACCAGAGCTGAGAGTATCAGAGCAGCCAACAGAAACGGGTTACACTGCCTTGCGTCGCGTTGTTTGGTGTCACTCTGCCCTTTGTTTCCATCAAGTCTCTACTTTCATCACAGGTTTGTGTTTCTGTCATTTTAAGATGAGACTCTTCCTGGACTGATGCATTGAATCATCAACTTTTAGGGGGCAGCCCTACTAGCATGGCTAATGAAAAAGCAAATACTGGCAACAGAAGCCATGCTTAATTTAAACATTAATGTTGCAAGAAAACTTTTAAGCAGAGCCCTCTTCTTGTTTTGTTACTAATGACTCTTGGCATGTGATACAATTAAAATGGCTTGCGATAGAACAACACAAAACAAATTTTAAATTAGGGATATTTTTTAATGTAAAAGGAGATGTAGAGGATCAACAGCACGTTTGAAAGAGCACATGAAACAGAATACCTGTATTTCACTTGGTGACATATTCTTTTGCAAGTGCAGTCTCCAGATCATTGTTTCTGTTGGCACTCCAGACAAAAAGTGGTGACCTCTGCAGAACCAGTATAGCGGCCAGTGCAATCAGTCTGTCTGTCCTGCTCAAAACCTACAAGAAAAGATAAGAAAAGATTTGCAGTGTGGGTTATTTAGAGTCTCACATGTGTTAAAGGAGACAAACATCTGAAATGGTTAACTGTGAAGCTGTGTACTCCTGTAGTAGTTTATTTGTCTTCCTCTCATTCTGTTCCCAGCAGGTGATATGCATGAATGTAACTGTTTCTACTCACATTTAGCTACTGAAATTCATGATTAGCAAGAAAAATATTTGGAAAACCTTGTGTTGGGGGAGCTTCAGTTAGTTGAAAGGGGGTTCTGCACATGCTAATGACATGAAGTGCACAATAAAGGAGACTCCATGTGTTTTTGTCTTTCCATCAAAGTACATGGTCTGTCAGTTTTCTCCTAAATTTTCCTTCCTGTGTCCGGAAAAGAATCATGGCGTAAGATGTCCCTCTTCTTTGCTCTGCTCAGCTTGTTATCATTTTAACATTTATGGTTGTTGTACTTTTTTTGCTTATGTGACAATTCCAACAGGGAAGAAGAGAAGAGTTGAGAAATTGATTCTGAGTGCAGAGGGAGGTGAGAGAAGCCTGCTGAAGGTGTTTTATTCTGTCAGAGCCCATGTCAAACATTTAACTGGGATACTCACTGTGACAATGGAAATGGTGCTTACCCCAGTCTCATAGAATGAGATTGCCTCAGTCTATTTATCCTGTTTGTGATGGCTGTTGTTATCTTGATTTATACTGAAGGAAGAAACTGTAACGAACTTGTGAGCAAGTAAAGGGGAACAAGAGTAGCTGTTAACTTCTGCTAATTGGAATTCTGACATATAATGGCATTTACATGCAGTCTCCATGTGCAAACAGTACATTTATGAGACATTTGAAGTGTTTCATGAAATTATACTATTCAATTCCTGAATGATAATGTCAGGGTTTAATTAGTTATATATATGTACTGACCATGCAGTAGAAACCAGACCCTATGGGTTAACACTTTGAGTTAAAAGCTAAAAGAGATGAGAGTGCCACAATCACAGGTAAATGGAGAGGCATATTGGGTTTAGAGCAAATAATTACTACCTCTGTATGTAGTCCAGCCCAGTATGTTTAAGAATTAGATTCATAATGCATAAATTCTGCAGTGCACAGTGTATGCATATATCAACATTCATTTCAAATGCAAGAAACAGTGTTGCCTTTATCTGCAAGGAGGAAAGTAACAGTCATCCAGCTTTCATACTGCCTTTTGCCTCCCGTCATAGCTCTGTAGGCAGGCTGCACCAGTGGTATGGCTGAAGGGATGGCAATGTTGGTTTGTCTGGTGGTTGGACAGTTTAGCAACCATTTTGGTCCAGAAGGAAATATCTCAAAAACTCTTTAATGGACTGCCATGAAATTTTGTTCAGACACTCATTGTCCCCAGAGGATCCTAATAACTTTGTTCACCCCCTGACTTTTCCTCTTGCACCACCAACAGGTTAAAAAGATTGGAAATGGATTAGTATCTCATTATAATGTGAAAAGTATGAGAATGCCAAGAGTGTGCAAAGCTGTTATCAAACCAAAAGGTTGCTACTTTCAAGAATCTAAAATATAACTTTTTTTCTTTATTACATGGTTGTTTGTCTACCTGCGTTGGCCTTGCAATGGACTAGCGATCAGTCCAGGGTCTTCAGTATTAATCTACAATGTAGAGTGTAATAAAACTAAAGAAAAACTATTTAATGAGACGGTGTCTCCAAACTTTTGACTGGTACTGTATATATTTTTTTTCTGAACGTATCTGTTTTAATTATCTATCTGATGTGTTATTATTTTACTTTTATCTCTGGGATTAGGAAGACCAGCTGTCAGTGTTCAGCAGTTTGAAAGGGACATGTGTGGAAGAAACAACAATTAACCTGGATAAGTTTCCCATTATCTACTGTGGTGTGAAGAATAATTTAAAGTTTCATCTAACCTCTTCATTAGCAACCCTTTCAGATATACATTTTAATTAAGTCTCTGAAGTCAGGTAATCTTCCATGCCCATCATGTACATTGTACATTTGAATAAATTCTCCAAGCTGCTAACCTTGCTTCAATATGCTAAATTTAGATACACTTATGTTTATGTATTGTATATGTGAAAGTACAGTCAGAACTGGTGTTTCCTAGAGTGAGAGAGAGAAAAGCCAAGTCATTTCAAATATTATTTATTTATTTATTCATTATTGCATGCTTGCTCTGACAATAGATTCCAATCCTCAATGTAATGGAAAAGGCAAATGTGTTTATGTGGACACAGGAAACACATTTTTGGCCCAAAGTCAAAGAGTGTCAGATCCACTCACTTACACTTCACTTTTACTTACAAAGCACATAAGAACGCAGATACATTTCCTCTGTTCTGTGCTTATCACTGAAGATCAGTGGCTGATCCGTGGAGAAGCATGATCTTCATCTGACAGCAGTAAAGTGTATAATGGAGATGTCCTTGATGGCTGGATAATTAAAGTGGTTCTAGGCCTGAGATGTGGATCTGAAGGAACAAACAAGGTCTGATTTATTCTAATGTTTCCACTTCAGATACACTCAGGGGAAACTGTAATACTTAGCTTTGGCGTGGATTCAGAGAATCTGATTTCCTGGTCCCTCTGCTTATCTCATTACCAATTATCGTTAACTGCTGCCACTACTTCCTACTGAGTACAAACAGTCATATTGAGAGAAATGGTTTACTGGCGATGTGTCCCACTGAGAGGTTCTATGGTTGTCCCCGACGCAAACACAAAGTCAATGTTACCCCTATGCCCTCTGAGGAAGTCAAAGAAATTAAATTCTAAAAATATCCACAAAACTGCAGTGGATATGAGTGACACATGATGTTGATAGTTGGCACATCCTTGTTTGAGATGCTTGGTTTGAACTCATCTGAGGATATATTGGACAAAAATACAGTACAGATCTTACCACCTCAATAAATAATTTATAATAATAAATAATAATAATAATAATAATAAATAACTCTCAAGCCATGGGTTGAAATGTCTACCATTATGGACCTCTTGATCAATAGGAAACAAAGAATATTAAATGGATAAAAAACATCTTGAACAACCCAAGGATGACAAGTAACACAGGTGTTTAAAAATGTTGGCCTGCATTGCTTGAAAGATATTATGCTGGAACTGCACAGTGGAGTGGAGTGGTCTGTCATCGCCTATACTTGCTTTTCAGCATGAGTGTTGGAGTGTGGCAGCAACTGACCATTCTGGGATCTGCCATCTCACCTGAAAATAGTGGCTAGTATGTGTCAATAGGCTGGTGTTTAGACACTAGATACCTAGGAGGTGCGTGTTTTCCCAGCTCGTGGATCCCTGGATCACACAACTGCCCTATTTTTTCCAGCACCCTCCATGTTTACAGTAAATTGTGTTCAAGGACCAACTCAAGAGGCTGACACACACTCACACCTCTCCAAAACTTACTGGCAGAGCATGTAAATCTGCAGTTTATACACTATTCAAAAATGTTTTCCTGTTGCATTGGTAAGGACACAAGACACAAATGAGGTATTTCAAACTTGGAGAGGAGAAGCAGAACCATGGAGTTCAGGCTCTGTAACTGTAACAGTGCAGTTTGCTGAATTATGCTAGGCGCTGATATCCAAACCAGCAGCTGCTGCACCAGCACAAGCTACATCAGCTGCCTGTTCACTGTCAGATGCATTTTGTGTTGCTTCCTGTCCGTCAATATTTAAACATGAAAATATATTTTACAATATGGGTAAAACAGAAAATAATTAGATTAGTACCAAAAATATTTTTCCAGTTTTCCAGGCACCTACCAACTGCAGAACACAAAATGGTTGAATTGAATTTCACAGATGCTAACTGCTAAACAGGAAAACAGGAAAGATTCGGCTGATGGGTGTGAGGGCATAAACTTTGCAGGTGAAGGATACAAATGCAAATACAACCCACAGTCAATTCAAAATATTTGGTTTAAATATATTTTGAACAAGGAATTACCATCTCACATCAAATACCACCATTTGACCATTTGAAAAGTCTGTAGAGGCAGGGCAGTGTTTGACTGAATGGTCCCAGTACATGAATGAAACTCCTTTATCCTGTAATGATTATTTCCAAAGCAATGATTATTTCCAAAACTAATAATTTTCAAGAGACTGTAAGCACCCTTGTGTGAATCAGTTGGCCCTCTGAAGCTATGAATAACGATACTGCTGTTATTCAGCTTACACCAGGGAAATGTGATTGTGCCAATACAGCACATCAAACACACAGGCGCAGGAAGTCATTAGGCAGCTGAGCAGGGTCCAAGTTGAAAAGTCAGAGGTCAAAAAGCAATAACTCACGTCTTTGTTTGGGATCATAAAGACATGAATGTGCTTTGCTGACTGGTCAATATCTGAGGAACCAAACAGACAGGGCTTCATAAACTGGCTGCTTTGTTTGCTATAAGAAAGCTGGGAGAGGCTTTTATCTAAAGGTGTCCTTTGAAAAGAGAATGTTTTCCATGATGTGTGTTGCCCTCACAGTGGCTAAATGGATGACATCTAAAGGAGGGCAAAGAGCACTGCTCTGAAACCCTCATACTCATGCTAGTGTTGAGAGGTGATTCAAAACCCTTACACACACTCTGTCTATTAAAATGTCCTGTTGCCCACAAATGTTTGTTTCCTTTGAGCATGTCAAATACAAATACCACAATAGCACACAGCAGCAGGGTCAATAGTGTGGCTCCTAATCGACAAAAACGCTGTGGATTTTTACACACATGGCACACCAACGTTAGCTCCATGAATTATTTAAATCTGCCCACACAGCAACAGGATTAGACAGAATCTGATGTAATTGATGTTTCTGTACATCAGAAAGGTCACATATGACACACAGATTCCAAGTTTGTACAGTGAAATTATATGGGACAAAGCAGCCATCCTTGTGCGCTCTACACTCCATCCACACTCTGTTTCCTTCAGAGGATCAACACACTTCCTTGTGTCCTGTAAAGTTTATTACAGGGAGAAATAATACTGCATGCACCTACTCTAATCTTTAAAGCAGAAAAAATATATATCTAGCAAAAGATACAAACAATCCTATTTATTAGGTGTCAGTTGTTTAGTAGGGAAAATAACAAAATTATCCAATATAGTATATATAAAGATACTTTCTCAGCATTTTTAGGATGATGTATATTAATATTTAAGATTGTATTTTAGGACTTCACTAAGCATAATACAGGCAGTATTAGAAACAACAAAGAGTATTGGCCTGATCCTGAGACTTAGCTGGGCATGGACGGTGTACCTCATGGTAATTTTTATTCATCATGGGCCACTGCACAGTTGGGCCATTACTTGGCTGTTATGGTGTGGTCTGATTTTGACATTAAAATGCTTGAGGACCTGAATCCCACCATAGATTATTTGTGGATTGACTTTTAATATCAAATGTAGCAAACAATGTTGATAGTATGCTTTTATAACTAGAATAACTTTTTCATTAGTCTCCATATTCTGCACAATAGCCAGCTCGTTAAGCAAAGTAGTTAAGTACTTATGGCAGTCCTTAGCAGACTATGGAAAGACATGTCTTCCAGCTATGGTTCAGACATAATACATGTTGCCTATACAACTTTGTGCCTTGTGATTATCAACTCACACGTTGTCTAAGTTACTTCTTGGTATACTCTACATTTTCTGTGTTTCTTTGTCAATCATTCTGGTTGCATGAGCAGACTGTATGTGACCCAGTGCTGTCAATAAATTATAGAATGTTACAGCTTGATGAATCCATAAATATTCTATTAGTCGCTCCCTTTCCAATGTGTTCAACAACATTCAAGTTCATTTGGTGTTGTTCTGATTGACAGTTGTTCCACAGTTAAGATACAGTTAGCCAATCACAATTTAGTATGCTTTAAAAAAAAAAAAAAAAGAAAGAAACAATATAGCTTACAAAGCTATATAGCTACTGAGCTACACTCAGAAAAATGCTTACAGCAGTGGATGGGATTAATACTGCTATACGCGCTGTTATGAGACAACATACATAAATAACTTTACATTGATACATACCTTTGATCAATGTGAGAAATGTTAAATCACCTATTAGTAAATGCTGTCACAGTATCTGTGTTGATTATGCTGAAAATTATGCTGAAGGCCATTAAAAAAAAGTTTGAAATGCACATTAGGATTAAAATAAAGCTGGGATGCCAGAAAAATGTGACAATGTTTAAAGCGAAGGGATTAAAAAGCATAAATAAATCACAAGGAAAGATCTGATTACACACTGTGTTTGAAAGAAATAAAATAAAATTCCCGCACAGTGACTGGCACTGCTAAAATCAACTTGACTGATCAGTAGTTCTAAGATGGGAAAATGATTAGAGTGTTTTCCCTTTAAAACAGGAATTTCATTATCAAGGTTCTTGACACCACATTAAAGCTTTCTGCCCGATGGTCATTTGGCTCAGAACCTTTCAGTGAGAATACCTACTTCCCTTCTCCCTGTGAAGAGAAAAGCAGCAGAAAAAAAAAAATCAAATCCCAATAGCTCAAGGTAGCACCGGCTAAAATCGAAACATAATCGAGATAATCCTGGTTTTGACCCTCTCTAAGTCAGCAGCCTTAATGTATTTCTGTCTCAAGTGATTGAATAGGTGGTCCCTGTTCATATGGCAAGCCCTTCCCTTCTCAGTTTACTGGGCAGTACACTCACTGGGCTGTTTTATAATGTCAAAATCCATGATTAAAAAAAGAGGAGAAGAATAGAGTAATTAGGTTCCTGGCATTGTGCTCCTATTGTGTTGCAGTGTGAAAATTGTAAAACTCTAGAAAGGACAAGTTATTCATAAGAATTCAGAGGAGGGAATTAAGCTGTTACTGCCTGGATCCCTGAGAATCAATCCATTAACTGATAAATATCCTGAAAGAAAATCTTTCTTCTGAAAAGGACATGGATGTCTCACTTCAGCACATTCCAGTAAATTTTGTTTATGGGACTCATTATTCTACAGCAATATAATGGGCTTCACTGTGTGGCAAAGATTATTATTATTCTCAGGGGTTCCAGCACATGTCAGGCAATTCTCAAGGGATTTCCACATGCTTTTTTATCATCACTCTTTCTCACCCTTTATTATGCTTTATTGCAAGCAGGTTGCTGACTGTAATGTGTTCTTTCTTAATGTACAATTGAGTTCTGGAAGAGTCCACCTGGGTATTGTATGTTATCAATATGGCTCATTTCCTCAGCCCTACAGTTGGTTTGAGGCACAGTGGACTAAATCCTCGGGGGGATTACAGTCCTTGAATATTGCAGGTGATGACCAGGACTGTATATGTCTGGCTAAACACAGTTTGAGTGCTTGAGGTCACAATTGTAGTCAAGTGATGCAAAGACTTCTGTTAAATCACAGTTTGTGAACATGGTGATACTGTAGAAGATTTAAGACTGGGGTATGAAATATACAGACACCAGAAGTGAGAAACACTTGCACAAACAGATTGGTACTTAACTGTTAAGTAAGACTGATGTAATATACATTCACATTTTCTCTCTGGCATAAACAATTAATGAATGTGTCCAGGACTGTCCGAATACTCTCCAAAGGTGGGAAATTACTTGTTCGATGTAGGAGTTCTACGACATGGACTGTCATGGAATGGCAACGACACAACATGAACTGCTGATGCCCTGAGCCAATCCTATAGATATGTCAATGTCATAATTTAATGGATCAGTAACAGTTAAAATGAAGCAGATCAAAATCAGATACTTTCATTATTGTAATGTCATTTGGGCCTCTTAGTGTTTCAGCTGTGCTCTCTGGGCTCCATGGTGCAGCATTTTGCTGCTGCAACTGCAAATGAAAATTACACTGTGTGAATGTGAAATTTAAAAAATAAATAAATTAGGTGCACTGAACAGTGACTCTGAGTTCAGACACGGGCTGGTAAAATGCATGGATTGTCATTAGCAAAGAGTAATACAAAACAATCAGTTAACAGCCTCACATTTTTAGCTGATGCTGACTGACAGGTCACATCAGCTGTTGCTAATTAATGTTACTGCTGTGAGTAACTACCAAAGATCTTTTATGAGGGAAGAAGCTCCATGATGTAACACCACTGTATAACCACAAGTGGGGTATTTCTGTGGGCCCAACACAGAGTGATATGTCTTTTCTCTTGTGTAAACTAGGTTCTCTCAGATGTTTCAGTGTATCAAATACAATATTTTGGTAAATATAAGTCTTAGATTGGACTCTGTTTTGGCAGATATTCAACATTAAAGGATTCAGGTTGGAGAAAAAATAACTTGACAATGACAATGCTAGCATGATAATTTTTAAGCAAATAATGTTTACCATATTCACCATCTCAATTTAGCATGTTAGCATCAGGGGGTCACCAAAGTTATTACAAATTCATCCTGAGAGGAACGTAAAGAGCTGTACCAAATGTCATGACATTCAGCTGCAGGGCGGCTGTCGCTCAGGCTGTGTGTGCACTGTGTGTGTGTGTGTGTAACTGCGTATGTGTGTGTGTGGTAGAATGTGACCTGTAGTGTAAAGTGTTTTGAGTGGTTGATATGACTAGAAATGTGCTACATAAATGCAGTCCATTTCCATTTGGAAAAGTAAGGGAGTTACCAAAGTCACTAAGATTCATCCTTTCAGAATTAATGTCTGCACCAAATGTTAGGCAAATTCACTCAGTCTAGAGATATTTTGTACAATCAGTGAAAATTTGACAGGAGTTGCTAGAGGAAGTGTCACCTATGTCCATATGATTCACTTTCTGGGGATCGTTAATTTCTTTAAAGGTTTGTGGTAATCCATAGCTGATTGACCAACAGATCATCACACTGACATTACCATCCTTAGAGCAATGCTGCCAGCATGACTAAATAGTAGGAGAGGTTTAGGGTAAGATGTTTTACAAAAATGTTTATACAAAAATGTTTTTGTATGAGGCCCATGGCTAAAAAACATTCAACTACTCTCTTATATTAAAAGAAGCATGGGGTCACCCCCATAGCTGAATGGTTGGGGCACATACCACATGGACCCAAATGCCTTGAGCAGCTGGTCCCCGGATCCACCCCTGGTCCGGCCGGACCCCTACTGCGTGTCATTCCCCTACTCTCTCTACCTTTTCCACTGTCCTATCTAAATAAAGGTGAAAAAAAGAAAAAAAGAAAAAGCATGGGGAATTCCTGACACACAGTATTCTATTTCTGCTACTACACCAAACTTGGCAGGAGTATTGTCTTTTAAGTCAGCTGCCTTGTGTGCTACCTGAACAATCAGATAATCCATTTACCTTGGAAGTCCATGTGTAATTGCCATCCTTCGGCTCAATAAAACCAAAGCAGTGGGAGTACTTCAAGAGAGAAAGTCAAGTTTACATTCATTTCTCATTGTGGCAGTAGGAATACTTCCATACGGAAACAATAAACCTTTCCACCACTGTGTTGCCCAAAAAAACTACACTTCCAATAACTTTAGAATATTGTGTAAATAATTGAGGTAAATAAAAACCAAAACACAAATAGTATTTTCTTAGCTATTACTAGGCGTATCGGTAAGGTGTTTCCATGTAAGCTAATAAACAGAATTACATCCATTGGTGTACTTTCTTTTAAATATCTGCACTTGGCTTTTAGAACTTTACTCAGACAAACTTCAGAATTAGTTGCAAGGATGTTCACCTGGCTTAAAGAGCTCTCAGTGGTCCCACACCACAATATATTTCTGACATGCTTGTCAGTTATGAGCCAGTCAGGCCACTCAGTTGGTATGGTACTGGCCTTTGAAAAATGTCAAGAGTCAACTCTAAAACTGATAAAGCAGCATTTGCTTTCAAGGTCTCATGTGTTTAAGCGGTCTTCCAGATGATCAGAGATGTGCTCCCACAATGTTTTCTTTAAAAAGCAAACTAAACCTTAATATTTGGCATAGCACTTCAATCACAGGTTTAAGTTTCTAAGAATTTTGGAGAGGTAGCACTTTCTTCATTCACTGTATGACATGCAGTACGTAGCCTATACATAGATTCTTTTCTGTTTAGACTGCCTGATGTGGTAGTCTAAACAAACCTGTGGGATTCACTTGACTTGAATAATGGCTATTCATACATCTTTCATCCAACATAATTTTCAAGGTAAAGAATGATGTAAAAGAAGGAACTATCCTCATCAACTTTGTTTATATTTATGCAATTATGATGTAGAATCACAAGCCTTCATGAGACAATGTGTCCCTGGGCACAGACTAGTAAAGGGAAGCCCTCATCTGCAGTTGTGTCTTTGTAGTTGCTTTGTGTCTCTGTGGTCTTTCTAAATCGCTTTGTATTAGTTTTGTGTGTATTTGTAGTCATCCTGTGTGGGTTCTCTCCAGGTACTCTGGCTTCCTCCCACTGTCCAAAGTCATGCAAGTTAGGTTTATTGGTGACTCTAAATTCCCCGTAGGTGTGAATGTGAGTGTGAATGGTTTTGTTTGTCTACATGTTGGGTGTACCCAGCCTCTCGCCCAATGTCAGCAGCTCCAGCTCCCCTGTGAATGGTGTAGATAATGGGTGGAGGGATAATATGACTTCATCTTTTAACAGAAAACCCATCAAACCAAATTAGGATGTTTGCATTTTTTGTGCATATTTGTTTATTCAATTATTTGAATAAACAAATATGCAAATATTCAATTATTTGAATAAACAACAAACAACAGTCTGGATCATCATTGGAATCTATTGTATCTACGCTGAATCTAAATAAACCCTCTGCGAAGTTGCAGACATTTCAAAGCCACCATCACACACACACACACACACACACCTGACTGAGGGCAGGACTTGGGCTTTCTCTCATTTTTTAAAGAATGTCTAGATTTCCCTCTGCATCTTGATAAGGTGACATCAAATGAAATTAAGTCTTTTGCTAAAGATAACCTGTGATAGTAGTGGTAAAACCAGATCAAAGCCACATGATACACACTCTCCTTTACTAAAATCAAATGGGATACTATGCTATTACAAATCATGACTAGCTAGCGAGCCAAGTGGCTAAACAACCAGAGCGAGAGATTGCTACTAACTTTAACTGGTGCTGGCCAACCTTCCTCAGCAGGACAATGTTCCCACCACACCACAAAAACTGCACATAAATGTCAAAGAGATCAAGGTGTTGACCTGGTCTCCAGACTCCCCAGATCTCAATTGGGTCTAGCATCTGTGGGATGCACTGGAACCAGCCAGATCCACGGAGGCCCTGCCCTGCAACCCACAGGACACAAAGGATCTGTTGTCAGTCTCCCAGTGCCAGACACCAGAGGTCTTGTGCCCATGCCTGGATAGGTCAGAACTGTTTTGGCAACACGAGGGGAGCCTATGCAATATTAGGCAGGTCCCACAGATTCTGGATCAGGATGGAAACCCTGGGTCCTTACATCCAGATGAATGCAGGACCAAAGGTTTCCCAGCAGATCATTTTATTGTAACAAAATAATCTGTTATTCACTTCACCTGTAAGTGGTTTTAATGTTGTAGCTGATCAATGTGTGTGTGTGTGTGTGTGTGTGTGAGTGTGTTATGGTTTTAAAATGTGTCTAAGTCCAAAAAATAGTTTGTTAGTGTGAATGAATAGGGCAATAAAAAAGGAATGTGTGTGTGTGTGTTTTTGAGTGTCTGCGCATGCACTGACGTGATTGTATGACATTTATCTCGGTCAGTGTCAGAGTTGAACAGACGCTGATATTTCCTCCAGGTCACTTTATGACAACGTTAGGGACAAGCACAGACACGAGCAAGGGCGAGAAACATCAGAAGTTTGTTTCAAAGTAGCTGCACATACACACACACACACACACACACACACACACACATGCAGATACACACTTGAAACACACTTGGCTTTGGTCTTGCCTTGCTGCAGCCCCCAGAAACTGTGAGTCACAGAGGAAGGCAGAACTGTCTTGATGCAAGCTGCTTAGGAGAAAATATCAAACTGTGAGTGTGTATGAATGTGTGTGTATGTTAGGGGGTGAGAGAGGTTGATTTTTTTGCAGTGTGATGAGGCGAGGGAGAAATGTGTGAATGTGTAAAGCCAATATGAATGTGCTCGGCTGACTGTGCTTTCTGTAAGTGTATGAAGATGTCAAGGAGAAGAGAAAATCACTTCCCGAGAGCTTATTACTTAGGATTAGAAACCAGTGAAACCTATATTCAAGACTCCTTCAACACATTGTTCTGAATTTAGAACTACACTCCAAATGCCTCCAATATGCCATTCTTCCTTATATGTTGCACTCAGCAATCCAATCTCTCATCTTGCGTTTTGGCAGCTGCAGAGTGTTAATATTACGCTTCTCTGCACTGCCTGCGACCTTGAGGTAATCAGGCTTCTTTCATGCTGTAAACAATGGAAAAGGAGGGATTTATCAGAAAAGACAAAGCTGTTATGAACAGATGAAGAGTAACTTTGTCAACAATGTCTTCATGTATCGGTTAGTGTTTTCTTGTCTTACACTGCCTTTGGAAAGAAGACGCTGTATTGTATTCCCAGGGGGCAGTCATAGTAGTTTTTACTGTACGTTGTACTGGTTTAAATGAGGATGTTTTACAGGGAGGATGAAAGGATTTTACACTTTAAGTGATACATCAAAGAGATGACAATGAGTCACACCTCAGTTACCTTTTTACTAGAAACTTGCAAAGTCTTTACTGGGCTTGAGACTCATTATCCCACATGGTTGTTTTCCTTGTATTTAATGAAATAAAATTTACGCTTTTGCTGCACAATGAGACATTTATGTAAAAATATTTTAATTGTATCAGTCTCTGTCTACCTCTCTCAAATGCAGGGTTTGAGTTTGTGCAGGATACTAACTCTGTCAGTATCTGCAGCATTTATTTCCATTTTGAGACAGATGTGCTGTGCAGTACATCAATAATGCATTTTTATGTGTAGGAGCATAAATCTGTGTTCTGACAATGTGTTGAAAAAATAGAAAACATGCTTCCTAAATGCGATCTTATATTATCTTTTTAATTTTTTCAAATGGTTGCGGCAGTGATTTAAACAGATTAAAGGGAATATATTCCCTCACTTTCTTGCTGAGAGTTACGTGATAAGATTGATACCTGCCTGTTTAGCATGAAGCTTAGCATAAAGAGTGGAAGCAGGAGGAAACAGCTAGCCTTGTTTTTCAGCAACATTAGTTAAGGTTGTAGCTCAAAATGCAAACACTGCATATCACTGACATCAACACAAGTACAGCAATAATAATCATAATCATAATCATAATCATAAAATGCATTTTATTCATGGACAACTTGCACAGCACACCCCAAGACCTTTAAAAACAAGCATCAGGATCATACAATCAAACAAAGCAGTAACAATACAATAAATAGGTATTTTAAAAAATAACAGCAATAATAGCAAAGAGAGAAGATCAGACCAAATATGCCAGTTTGAAAAGGTGCGTCTTGAGACAGGAGGAGAGAAAGTCAATATTTCAAATGTCTTCCATCCATCTATTATCTATACTGCTTAGTGTCAGGGGGGGGGGGGGGGGGGCTGGAGCCTATCCCAGCTGTCATTAGGCGTGGATAGATTGCCTGTCCATCGCAGGGCCAACATAAATAGACAAACAACCATTCACACTCACATTCACACCTACGGCCAATTTAGAGTCACCAATTAACCTGCATGTCTTTGGACTGTGGGAGGAAGGGAGAACAAACACAGGCACAGGGAGAACATGCAAACTCCACACAGAAAAGCCCCGGGTGAACCCAGAACCTTCTTGCTGTAAGGCGACAATGCTAACCACTGCACCACCATGCCGCCCTGCAAATGTCTTGTGGAATGAGAATTCCAGACATGGTAGACAGAACAACTGAAGGCTCTAAACCCCTTGTGATAAAGTGGGCAGATGCTGTGGTAAGTTGGATAGTAGAAGAGGAGGAAGTATGGGAGGGTGAGTAGATATGAACAAGTTTAGAGAGATATGGGGGTACCAGGTCATATAGGGCCTTAAGCAGAATCTTGAAGTCAATACAGTATTTAACAGGGAGCCACTGAAGTTTCGAGAGTACAGGGATCATATGTTCTATGGAAGGAGTTCTGATAATAATACTAGTAGCTGCATGCTGGACCTACTGAACTTTGCATAGAGATTTGAAAGGAAGGGATGGCAAGGAGGAGAGAACATTTGTCAATATGGGATGTAATGAGGGTGTGGATGAGAATAGTGCAGAGAAAAGATGAAACTACATTGTAATTTGTGCTGATGTTCATCACCCTTATCGCCTGTGGTAAGAAAACAGATGTATGTGGACCGTGGAACAATCAAATTCAGTGCTTTTGTTTCCCCTATGTCTATAGTCTTTTTTGTTTCATTTTTTGCTTGCAGTACATTGGTAGAGGATTGTACTTGCTACTGCAGGGTGCTTGTTAGTGTGTTGTATTGTATTGCAAAGCACTGCAAAGAAAATAACACTGGGTATGCAGACTATGATCAAAACATCCATGCATGCATCTCCTATTTGATTCTGCCTTACACCAATTCAGGGTCACAGAAGACGGGGGAGGCAGCCAATCCCAGTATACTGATCAAAACACTGAAAAACTGTACAGCCACACAACTCATACTGATATGTACCTTTTTATAGATGAAAACTATAGGAAATCATGGTTTTAGCTTCAGTGTTTGGTTTACCCAATAAAGAAAATATGATCATGTAGGAAGCAATCAAACATACTTTAAAAGCAATGGGTTCTGTTTTGAGGAACCTCAGCTTGCATCATTTTCTCAAGTTTTGCTCATGGCATTTATTAATGAAAACATGGTATCACTTTATATTAGGCTACACTTATTCACCATTAACTAATTGCTTATTAGCATGCATATTGGCTCTTTATTAGTCATTATTAAGCACGTATTAATCCCTTACTCTGCAAGAGTTTTCCCTCAATAACCTCCTAATTACTGCTTATTGATTGTAAGTAAGGAGTTGTGTACATGAATTTATGATCTTGATATACCAGTATGGACCAGTAAGTTAAGCTGGTTGTAAGTGATTGTGTGTGGATTTTCTCAGTGAAAACACATTGTACGCAAACCTGCTGTACGCCATCAGGAAGTTTGGAGCTGCCAGGACATGAATTAAAATCCATCCGTCAATGGGGGGGCTGGAGCCTATCTCAGCTGTCATTGGGCGAGAGGCAGGGTACACCCTGTATGGATCGCCAGTCCATCACAGGGCCAACATATATACAAACAACCATTCACACTCACATTCACACCTACAGGCAATTTAGAGTCACCAATGAACCTGCATGTCTTTGGACTGTGGGAGGAAGCCAGAGTACCTGGAGAGAACCTATGCAGGCACAGGGAGGACATGCAAACTCCACACAGAAAAGCTCCAGGTGAACCGGAGCTTGAATCCGGAACCTTTTTGCTGTGAGGCGACACTGCTAACCACTGTGCCGCCCCCTTGTTACAACAGAGTATACCAAGCTGCTGACCACTTTTGGACCGTGCAGGATGTTTAGCATATGATGCTTTTGTGATCTAGATGGCATCAAACACAAGCTGGCACCATGGAAAGCTCCAGAAGAGAGGACTCTTTTTTAGTGAGTTAGGCAAGGCACTGGTAATAACTCCCATACATTTAAAACATGTTGTGTTTGCTTTTTTCCCAATACTGATTTAAAATGCTAACCATGTCCTTGGCAAACAAAATTAAAAACTTTTCCTTACATCACCCTAATTTTCGGTGTTTGTTATAATAATATGAAGGAATTTTCCAAATGTCTGCAATCTAAGTTTAAAACGTGTATTTATGTAAACGGCAGATTTTTCTTCATTGTATCTGTTTCACAGGTTATATCCCTGCCTTGTTTGCTGCCATGCATGGTCATACATTTAATACATATTTTAACATATACAGTAGCACATTTTGACTAAAAGTCAAATCCAGTGTCACACTGAATGTTGAACTTTATATGAGCCCTCTGTTGACAAGCTGACTTCTTGTCTTTCCCTTTAGCAACAGGTCAATGTCACACTATGTTTTTGAAAAGGAGCTCTGTTAGTCACGATACAGTGTGTTATGTGGAAATTTGACACAGATTAAAATAAAATTCTGTGTGTGTGTGTGTGTGTGTGTGTCGTTACAAGGAAAAGGAAGGATAGGAAGGGTGGGAATGTGAAGAAAAGAAAAACATTAGAGGTGAAGGAAGGAGGAGGAAAGGTGAAGCACATGAGAGGTGGATGGTTGAAGGGGAAGTATGGAGAGGTAAAGGAAGGGACATTAAGGAAATGGAGGAGGAGAGTGGATGGAGAGGACATGGTGAAAAATGGGAAATGTGAGAGGTGAAGAAAGGAAGATGTGGGATAGAAAATATGGAAAGGTAAAAGAGAGAAAAAAAGGAAAGGTGGATGGAAGAGGGAGTAAGATCAGTAAGAGAAAATGAAGGGTGAAAATGTGAAGAAAGGAAGATGAAGGATAGAGTGGGTGAGGAGGTAGGAGGATGAAGGAGAGGAATAGAATAGAATGTCTTTATTGTCACTGCAATGAAATAATACAACAAAATTTAAAACAGCTCTCCTAGAGATGCTTTCATCACTCACACACACATCTCACATACACAATTAAAAGTTGATTTTAGTATTGGTAAAATTCCAGTGGTTGCACACAGTTTGCTCACATAAAAAGTGATTAAAAAAAAGTCTTCAGCAAACTGGCAGAGATGTCAGATGGTGTTTATACTCCATTTTAGGTTACTGCTGATGTGGGTCCCTAGAAACTTGAGGCGCCTGAAGTCCAGGATGAGCTCTTTTGTCTTTTTGATGTTTAAGGACAGGTTGTTTTCTGCACAGCGTCCTGTCAGTCTGCAGACTTCATCCCTGTAGGTCATCTCATTGCCATTTGAGATGAAACCCATGACAGTTGTGTCAGCTGCGAACCTGATGAAGGTGTTTGTGGGATGAGTGGGTGTGCAGTCACAGGTATAGAGGGAGTAAAGAGCAGGGCTGAGCACACACCCTTGCGGTGCTCCTGTGCTAAGTGTCAGGACTGGGGAGGTGTGGGGACCAAGTCTCACTGTTTGTGGATGGTTGGTCAAAAAGTCCTTAACCCTCATAAACCGACGGGAGCGCCCGCGCTCCCATTTTCCATGCGTTAGTCTCATTACCATATCTCTTGAACTATATGTGCTATCGAAAACAATTCCAACAGTTCCTGAAAGTAGAGAAGTTGGCGCTTCATTCTCTCTACTCTACTCTATCTCTACTTTCAGGAACTGTTGAATTTTTTTCGATAGCACACACACAGTTCAAGAGATACGGTAATGAGACTGACGATGAAAATGGGAGCTGGGCGCCCTGTCGGTTTACCTCGCCTGGTTATGAGGTTAATCCACAGGCTCAGGGCGTCTGTGGAGACCCAGGTCCTGTAGCTTCCTGGACTAGTATCCTGGTGACACCTGTGTTAAAGGCAGAGCTAAAATCCACAAACAGCAGCCCTCCTCATACATCCCTTTCTTGCTCCAAGTGAGACATTGCAATGTGGAGCGCAGTGTTTAAGGCATCCTCAGGATCTATTCGCCTGTAGGCATACTGGTGCTGGTCCAAGGTAGGGGTGAGAGTTACTTTACAGCCCAGAACAAGTCTCTCAAAGCACTTTGAGACAATTGCGTTAAGGGCCACTGGTCTGTAATCACAGGAACTGATATTGATTGCGGCACCGGGATGATGGTAGCAGATTAGACAGGCCGAGACAGTAGTATGCACCAGGAGCGATTGAAGAGTTCGTTAAAACCTCTGCAAGCTGGTGAGAATAGTTCTTGAGAACCCTGCCTGGGATCCCATCAGGCCTGTTGCTTTCTTGACATTCATAAAGCCAGAACACATTCAACCGTGTGTCTGCAGGGTGAATGTGCGATAAGCTGGCTGGCGGTGTATCAGTAGTCTGATCCTTCTCAAACCGGCAAAGAAGTGTGGTAAGGTAAAAGGAAGGAAGGAAAAAAGAAAAGAGAGGTGAACAGTAGATGGTTGAGGGAGGAAGTTGAAAGGGTAGAAAGTAAGAGAGGAAGTGCAGGAAGTTAGGGTAAAGGAAGAAGAAAAAAAAAAAAGAAAAGGAATTGTGGATTGTTCAGGAAAGTAGATGAGGACAGGTGCTGTGGAAAAAAAGGAAGAAGATGAAGGATGAAAGATGGTGAGATAACAGGCAAGATGGAATGAGAGGTAATTGAAAAGAAAAGAGTTAGGATAGAGAGGTATAGAAAAAGCAACAGGCTGATAAAAGATGGAAAGAATGACAAAGGAAGAGAGGAAAGTGGGGAAAGTCAAATGAAGTGAGGTTAGGTTACAGGAGGAAGATGAAGGAGAGGAAAGGTGGATGGGAGAAGGAGGGAGATGAAGGAAAAGGTAGTAAAAATACTCTGCTTTCCTGTTGGAGCCAGTCAACAGTAGCATCACCGTCCCTGCTGTCACTGTCTGACTTAACCTTCTCTCTCTGAGGCTCCACAACCTCCTTTGTTTCTTCTACTCTGGAACGAGCTTGTGATGGACGTCTTGAACCAAGTTACACATCTGATCTCCTGTCCACCTTCCCAGGATACTAAGAGAAAGTAAATGTCTTAATTATAGAGAAAAACTTATTACTGTCATAAATTAATCCTATATTGTTAATTAATTTCTTAGTTATTTCTCAGTGTGTTTTGTTGCAAGCAGGTACTTACACAGACTGATCGGTTGGATATGAAATAATATTTTAAACTGTGAGACATTAATTAATCATGTTGCTAGTACAGTTTGAGAGGAAGACCGTGTTGATTTGAAGATAAAATATAAATAAAATGAAAGTTGGTCTAGACATGTAAAGCTGAACAACATGTTTGTACGTTTGCTTGGTCAATTAAAATCTTACCCAGCTTCTTCTTCTGTGTCGGCCTTCCAAGTCAACTGAACAAAGACACTGTAGAGAATGAAGAAACAAATGATTAGACAATAGATGGATGTTGCTCTACTGAAGACAAGTGTTATCGAACCAACCAGTAGAAGCAATTAGTTCTAGAAAATGAATGCATCAGACAGAACTAGTGGCTCCTTGCAATATAATAGAATCTTTCCTTCTCTGTGAAACCACACACACACATGCACACACACACATACAGTTGTACACCTATTCGTGGAGATCTGCCATTGACCAATGTATGTTGATGTTGTGTTGGAGTATAGTGAGCCTGGTTTTCAGGGCCTCCTAACCTGAAGTTGAACCCCAGATTCCTGTCATTGCCCTGCTACTTAGAGTATTTTAAAAAATCTATAAAATTAATAATTATAAGTAATAATGGTATATAATCATATAACTACATTCACATAATTGTGTACTTTGTAGTACTCTATAGTTTAATTTAAAATTGATGCAGTATATGTCATTGATGACAGGAGTGCCGTAATGTATGTATTTAAAAATGTTGAATTAGATATGGAGCAAAACAATGGTAGAAGATGCCATGCCTCACTCTCATAACATTACACCACAAGAGATGTTAGCTAGCTAGCAGTAACATTACTTAGAAATGTTAGATAAAAATGTGCAGCAGGAATTTTATATTTGTACAGAGTACTGTTACCACAACTTAGAGTATTAATTATATGAATTCAGTAACACTTTATATTAGGCTGCACTTATTCACCATTAACCAGAAGCATGCATATTGGCCTTTATTAGTCATTATTAAGCACTGATTAACTTTATTCTGCATGATCATATTCTGCTGTTACTAGTCCATTAGACAGCATGCACAGTAAGGTAGTAGTATAGTAATTTTATCACTTGATAAATATGGTTCATTTCACACAACAGAACACAAAACTACAAGTTAGCAGTGTTCAAATAAGTCTAAATTAAGTCTCTGTAACTCAGAATATATTCCCTGTTCTAAAGTCAAGTCTTGATCATCAGTTTTGTGCTTAGTTATGTAAAAAAAAGACCATAGTTATCAAGTGTTAATAAGGGAGAATTAGGACTACTACCTTAAAAGGTCCATACTGAGCAAAGCATATTAAGATCATAAATTAATGTACAACAACTTCCTTACTTACAATCAGTAAGTAGTAATTAGGAGGTTATTGAGGACTAGTAGCTGTAGAATATGATCATGCAGAATAAGGGATTAATAAATGCTTAATAATGACTAATAAAGAGCCAATGTGCATGTGAATAACCAACTACTTAATGGTGAATAAGTGTAGCCTAATATAAAGTGTTACCCAAAAACATATAATAAGCTTTCTTTCACTGCAAGGGTACTGTTCTCTATTAACTGTAACACTGTATCTTTTTGCAGCACAAAAATTTAGATATGAGGGGGCTTTAAGAAAAAATGCAGGTGAAAATTAACTTGACTTGCTCTTTGTTGAAATGATCAAAAAACAGAAAACAGTGAGCTGTACAGGGGTACTCGCAAAAGACAGAGAATGATCAAAATCAACTTTTGTTAGACTTCCCCTACCTGGTAAATTCCCACATCTTTCAAGCTGAGGTGCCAAGAGAGGCTTTAGCATTTGAAACCCTCAAGACCAATCTCAGGTAACTTCTTTCACACAGGGTAGCTTAGTACAGTGTCCAGTATCCACTATGTCCTATCAAACACAGCCAATTATAAAAATACATAATGACAAACACTTACACTGACATTTCAGCCTCTTTACTGCTTTACTGACACTTCAAACTTTACTTTAATGTCTTAGGTCTTCACCTTTGGAACATTTATTTTTCAGATTTTCTACAGGTTAGATTTTACAGGGTATGATGTAGACTATTTGGCAGGGCCTTCCAAATATTGATACACACAGGCTTTCAAAGGCAAAACTCTGTCTGGAAATTGAACTGAATTGAACCGGTGAATGTAGACCTTTGGATCAGCATGACAATTATATCTTCAATCTTCAATCAATTCGTCCCAGTGCCTCCATCCCTTTTATATGGAGTCGATTTATATCAATAGGATATCTGGTGTAATCAGAATTATTAGTCACTTGAGCACCATTCATCTATAAAGGTTTGTTGATGTTCTGTCGTAACTCTTTAATTATGATGCAGTTTAACATAGTTCTGAAAAATGCCATATGAATACAGATCTGATGTGATTTAATAAGCCTTGTTCTCTAATCTCTTCATAATAGCTTATGAGACTGTTCAAAGTATTAATGCTGTTTCTAAGTTGAATATGACAAGTAATCCATCAAACAACAATTGTTGTTTTGCTTTTGGTTTTTTTCCTATAGTCTGCAACTGGATTTTACTGCTCACTTAACTGCATGATTGGTCTTTCATCTAGTTTTCTATAGTACCTACCTGTGTACTGAACTCCTGTCAGTTTCAAGAGTCACTTCAACATGTCCTCATTATCTTCCCTCTTTGACACCTAAGATGTTCAATGAGACCATCAGAAGTGTTGTTCCAATACTTTCAACTTTCTGTGATCAGTGCTTCCAGCTTCAACTTTAAAATCATATCCTGCACAGAATGTTGTGACTCTTCTTCTTACTGATCTTCTTACTGTTGATTTATCAACCGAGTCCAAAATGATTCAGTAAATTAATAAAGTATATTTGAACTCTTTACATCTATTTATGGATTTAACTTGAATGAACTTTTTCATAATTGTTCTGGGTATTTTTATCCATGCAAGTGGTAACGGTTTCATGGATGTCGACAAGGATCTTTCACTCGGTCAATCATCCACCAACTTGGTCCAGTGATCGACTGTGGTTCAGCCGATCATTGTAGAGAGCACCACATTTTGATAAACATACATGATACCCAGAGGATGACCTTGATCCTGACCACCAAAGTCACGGGATTCACTCACCAAATGCTGGTGCCACCAGCAGGTCACCAAAGAGACGTAGCAGACTGAAAGACTGAAACTGTCTGCTCTGTTTCACATCCAGATGTGAGACCAGAGCCAGGTGGCGGCAGAAAAGTCTTTGCACTGTGGCCTTTATATT